>JAUMHL010000028.1:12645870-12671940 GCA_032362345.1 Sandelia bainsii | reverse complement strand
ATGTTATGAAATCTGCTTTTCTTTCACAAACATGGTCATTTCTATGCGTGTCCAAACTTTTGACTGGTAGTGTATATCTGCGTCTTGTTTCTGGCTCAGATGATGTCTTCTGCCCACTGAAAATCTTGTTCAAATGACATTATCTGGAGCTAGATGCGAAGAAATATTTAAATATATGGAGGGTAGAGGGAGGTTTAGTACCATTCATATACAAGTGCTCCCCAAACTAGAACCATAGGAAGCACACTGAGTTTTAAAAAAAACAACAGAATTTGTATGTATATACTAGAGCATATAAAGCAGAAAGTAGCATTAGCACTGATGTGTAATAGACTCTATGAATCTTTCTACCAGGGTGTTGCTGTTGGACCAGTGTGTGGTCTGCTCTTCTGCACTAGTCTGCTTCACACAATAGAGGAAACAAAAGCTGGACTTACATCCACAATGAAGAAGTCCAGCCAACACCAGGCATTGGTGAAGTACTTGACAAAACCATATGCAACCCATTTCAGTAACATCTCCAGGATGAAGATGTAGGTGAAAACCCTGTCAGCGTACTCCAAAATGATCCGAATGGTCTTCCGCTGCTCGATGTACACATCTTCAAAGGCCTGTGGAATAACAGGAAACATAGTCAGCCACAGCAAAGATGGCTCAGGAAATATTACACCTGATGATTTATGATTCTGCTAATGAAATTGTATGAAGCTCTACAACCCCACTCACGGCTGAACACCAACAATGATTTACAACATAAAAAACTGTTCTGCATGAAATATTTCAAATAACGTTGCTCTTATTTTAGTGATATTCAACATGCTCAAGAATAAGCGCTCACTCCATCACCAGAAAGGGATCCCCTGAATAGTAAAAGGCCTTTAATCACCAGCCCCTCCCCTGACCAAGCAGCTCTAAAACTGAACAACCAAAATTGACTGTGCCACTGATCGATTTGTTTCGGTGCGTTGGACATACACTGGTATCCATGAAGTCTATTTATTTTTAATGAGTCAACTTTATTCAATCATTATCCAGTTTGTATTTTCTCAGGTCGGTGATGTGTATTTCATTTACGGAAGAACCTGGTTTGTCAAGTTTATCAAACTTTTTTTGTTATGTAACCATACAGTCTCATTTTGTATTTGCAAAGGATGCAAAGATAACAAAGGCTTCCTTACCAGGGCACCACTACTGAGAAGGATCATGAAGATGATGAGGGTCTCGAACCAGTTATGCTCCACTATCAGGTAGCAGGTTTTCCTCAGGAACCACCAGCTCTTCCCCCAGCCCATAGTAATGTCAACATCACAGCACTTATACTTGGCCACACAAGCTGAGGACACACAGGAGGAGAGATGACATTTATATAACGGGATAAGTTAAGATATAAAGGGCAAATTCCAGTCCTGTGTTCGAGTGGATTCCTTTTGAAAACTCTGTACACAGTTTGAACTGTGGACATTGTTTTCAATGCATATTAGTAGCTGGGTTAACCATGCTTAGCTCAAATCTTGAATTCCTCTGGGATCAAGAAAATTTAATTAAATTAAACTAATATTGACTTTAATTTATAAAACAGAAACTATGTACATTTATATGTAACTTATAATTTTACATATAATTATAAGTTACATATAAATGTACATAGTTTCTAACAGTGTTAGCATCACAGACAAACAACCAGACTGATAAATACTGACAATACTGTCCTTCACCCTGCCACCCTATCATTTCTACTCAGCCCAGAGGAGGCTCTGTGTTGTGGAGTGAAGATAATAGGTGCAGTGGGAACAATGGTCTCACCATCTGTCCAACATGGCTCTGGTTCCATATATTCCTCCACCGTCTCAACCACCACCACCTCCTCCACATCTGGCTTGATGTCAATGGTACTGCCTTCCGACGAGCTAGTGTCATCCAGCTGCAGCGACGCAGATGTGTGAGCACACAAACAAACATGCAAGCATGAATACAAAGACATACACAATGATTAAAAATCATTTCAGTTTCTCTGCACAGCTAAAAATCTCTCATGAAGTCTTCTGAATTTTGTCAGGAAATGTAAATATCATGTTATTTCCAGATGGCGTTGGCTCAGTCTCTAAATGGAAAAAAAAAAAAGTAAGTACTATTTGATCATAGAGGATTTTTCCATTTTGAGATGGACACCACATCAATCCTGAACATCACATACCATACCCATGAACACTGAAATGGAATATCAAATGGCAGATTATCTGCCCTGAAAGTTTTCTAAATGCATTTCATCAAATGACATACATCAGCAAATGTCCACTTCATCCATACTGGCTGCCTGCTCCAACCACTCTGGCTGACTGTATTGAGTAATGGAGTTATATTAGTGTCTGAGCAGTGCAGAGTAGCCAGCCACACCTATGTCCTCCCACAGGAAATTGTACAGTGTAGAGTAGCTGAAGATTATAACAACAAAAACAACAACTCATGGCCTTGTGAAGAGTCACCTCTAATATTTCACATCATGTCAACATTCTGAAAGTAAAATAAATTATTACTATTGTAAGTGCTTAAAAAACATGATTTTATTGTTATGTAAGCCCCAGATTCCTATCTGTTTTTGTCATTCCCTGCTTGAATAGTTGTATGATAAATCATTAGAAGTGGATAATATACATGCACTCTTGTCACTGACCTCTTTGCTGTTCTCATTGTCCGACTCGCTGCTGAAGTCCTCGGTGTTGAGGTTCTCAAAGTCAGACTCTCCTACAGCTATGGGCACGCAGACGGTCAGATTTGGGTTGTGGATGAATGACATGTGGTCCTCATCGATCATATACTTGCCCACACTGCTGCCAATACCGCTGGTGGTGCCATTACCATTTTTGGCATAGTCTAGGTCACGGTTGATGTCCACCCCGGTGTGATTAGCAATACAGTTCAGCTTCTTGTCATACATGTCATCTAAAGGCTTCTGCTCGTCTTCCATTGGTGGTTTTCTCAGCAGACTGGCCACCAGTATCCGCACTTTCGCTTTTATCCATGCAATACCTTTCTTGATGCGCATGACTGAAATCTGCAGGTTGTTGGGTTCGCCGTCATCATCGGTCGCTGCCAGGTTGTCAGCGCTGAATGAGCTCAGCAGCAAGGCAAGAAATAGGTTCAACACCTTTGGAAACAGAATAAGAAATCATTAACTAAATGTCAATTGGTACTTTATCAAACTCTGATCACAATGGAATTTTTCACTGGCTTGGAGAGCCAACATTTTCTCTGAAAACCATGCACGCCCTCCCAGACACTCACCACCAGGTTACCGATGACCATGACCATCATGAAGACGATGAGGCACATGGCCTGGCCCGCCACCTCCATGCAGTCCCACATGGTCTCAATCCACTCACCACATAGCACCCGGAAGACAATCAGGAAGGAGTGGAAGAAGTCATTCATGTGCCAGCGAGGCAGCTCACAGTCAGCAGCAATCTTACACACACAGTCTTTGTAGCTCTTTCCAAACAACTGCATGCCGACCACAGCAAAAATGAAGACGATAATGGCCAGCACCAGAGTCAGGTTCCCCAGGGCCCCCACTGAGTTACCAATGATCTTGATCAGCATGTTGAGGGTGGGCCATGATTTGGCCAGCTTAAAAACTCTCAGCTGAAGTGGAGAGAATAGGTGGGATATGATTTAGTTATACCATTTCTTTCTTTGTTAACTTACTCATTTCTTTCAGTGAAGAAAAAATAGAATGAATGAGCAGGTATTTTATCTGTAAGTAATATTTACACTTTGAGCGACAAAATGTGTATGCTCCACATACTAAGATGCTAACAACACAAGCTATTTCTGCTTGGTTTTGCCATGAGAGGAGCTAAAGCATTTACCAATCGGAATGACCGCAGCACAGACAGGCCCTCCACATCAGCCAGAGCCAACTCCACTAAACTCAGTGTCACAATGAAACCGTCAAAACAGTTCCAGGCTTCCTGGAAGTAGTAGTATGGATCCATGGCCACCAGCTTGAAAAGCATCTCCCCTGCAAAGATCCCCGTGAATACCTGGCAGATTAACAAGACATTTCAACAAATAGATCAACTACATGTTTTAAAAGGAGAAGCAACAGGCAGTCAAAAATCTCATTTGGTCTGATCCATTTTAGAGTTTCACCAGTAGGACACTGGTAGAGATTAAATAAGCAGAATATCTAGTTAATGTGTTTGTGTGTGTGATGATGATTCATTGTGCATCAAGGTCACCTAGAAATGTTCACCTGTATTGCCCATTGGCCCTTTCTGGTAAATTATTCTGGAGCAAAACTGGCTAATAACACATTTCTGTGCTGTGTCAACTGTTAATTAATACCTTTCCACATTTATGTATAAACACACACATACACACACACACACAGAATTCATTATTGCAATAGCTAGATTGTGCCTGTGTCATTTGCAACACATCTGGTTTTGGGACATTGACACAAACTATTTTAACAAATGTTAATACTGAAAAGTAAAACAACAATCATGGTTACTCAGTTTCCTTAAACATGCTAATAGTGAATATAATTCCATGGAAGCCACAATCCAGGCACCATTTTAGAGCAATTTATCGATCAGGCTCTGTTAAAGATTGATGCAGACCTCCCACCAGTCAGAGAGTCAGGCTGGTCCCACTGAAGTAAACATCAGCTTCACTCAACCAGAGGAAAGTAAGAGAAAGAGTGAGAAGAAATGAAACATGTGTGCACATGTATGTGTGTGAGAAATACATAGATACAAGGAAGCAGCAGGGGGGTTTGAGAATGTTGGGGGTTTTTTTTTCTTTCAACTCTGAATTGGCAATAAAAGGCCTGCCAATTACAGTCCCAAAAATAACACCTCCATATGAACTGCAGAGACAAAGCTGAGGAGATCATTCACAGTGAATCAGATAAAAATAAAAGTGTAAAAGGATTGGCACTCACCAGATTGCCTACAGACAACATGTCCTCAAAGTCTCTAGTCATGGGGTAGTGCTCCATGGCCATGAAGAGGGTGTTGAGGACAATGCAGATGGTGATGGCTAAGTCCACAAAAGGGTCCATGACTATCAGGTTCATAATCTCTTTGATCCTAATCCAGGCGGGGCTGCACTCCCAGATCAGGAATGTGTTAGAAAACTTATACCAGCATGGCGGACACTTGCGCTGAGACTCCTCCAGTTCTGAAGACATAGCGTGGATCACACATCAAAACCAAACATACTGGCGTGCTTGAGAATACCGCATGCAATGGTATCAAATGATAGAAAAAATTATATGCATTGTATGTATCTGGTACTGTTTGATATGCAAAGCAGATAAGCAGGAAATTCATGTCAAACTAATCAACCAATGAGAGCAGCCCTAGTTAAAGAATAATGAGAGAGCAGGTTAAATAGCTGGGTTAAAGTGGCAGTACCCTCCACTAGTGTGTTGGTAATGACGCTCATGACACTGTTGGCCCGCTCTTTCCGCCCAAAGGAGGTATTGAGCTGGTCCACAGACACCATCAGGGAGCCCGACAGCTTCTTCTTCACCTCAACCTCAGTAGTTGGCTGTCAGGAGGAGAGGAAGAATCAAGCACCCATGGAGAGGACATGAACACCATCCCACATCACCACCGGTGGCCGGCGGAGGGAAGTGCACAACAGCATTGGCAAGAGTAAGAAGTAGAGGATCAGATTTTTGGAGTGGGGGCAGGGCATATTTCAGTCTTTTCTATCTCAGTGCTGGTTTCAAGGAAGATGTGTGTATGCTGTAAATGCATGCAAGTCTCAGCCAAAGTGGGAGCAGTGGTCCAGGGCTACTTAACCTAATTGTGTTTGAATGTAATTAGCTCATTCCAATTAAATAATAAATGGATTGTGAGCTACTGTGCAAGGAGAACTGCTTCTGCATGAATGCATTTCAGTCCTGTCATGCAATAATGGAGGCTTTGCTGCCATTGCAATATAATTATTAGGTTATTTTACAAAATGTCTCCCAAATCTGGCCATTTTAACATTACTTGCAAAGTGATGCTACAGTATCTTTCTACTTTGAAACCATACAACTTATATTGCAACCATCAAGAGCATTGTAAAAAGATCATATGGAGGTAGGTAGTTCAGATCCATCCAGTTGTCATGCATGAGCATGCTCCAAGTCAAAGAGAAGGAGAGGAAATTACAGACACCATAGCCATTGTTCTACTCGTCTATGTCATGCTTGTTCTAACTCAGGGTTTTAATCTACCATGCTAGATTGAAATAGACACAAGTAATTTACTAATTTTGACCAGGGAGAGTTTGGAAAACAGAGAAAGGTAAAGACACACAAGGACAGCAGCCCTCCTTTTTGTTTTTTAAATTATATTACTAAGGCCTTATATGATGGTGTGTGTTACTTTACTCTAGGATACTAAGAGTGTATTAGGGAAGCAGATAAAATGTCTGTGGCTCTACAGTGCTGGTCCCCTCTGTTTCCTCCACCTCCTACTGTAGATCTACCCACACAGAATAGCAGAAGACTTGGATGCCTGAAGGAGGAATACATTATCACACTGGAGCATGTTAACTCATCATTACATTTTGTTTTGTTAACAAAAATGATGTTTTGCTATTAAAGTGTGTTAAATAGTAACTTAACAACAATGTTATTAAAGTGCATTCAATCTTAAAGATGGGTTTGACATATGTGCCAAAGTCTACTGATGAATTGGGGCATTATAGAATTATGTCTGTTTGATTAGCAGCTGTATGAGTGTGTGTTATTATGCATGTATGAATAAATTTGATATGAACATATTCAAAACATTGACATTCATTGTTCAAATCAAACAACAAAATTGCCTGGAAGTCACTGATAGACCCAGTTTCCCTAACCTATCACATTAAGGGTTGGCTATAGCATGTTCACAATAAAATATAATTATTTCTCCATCCTTTGCCTATTGTCGGAGGGCAGCATACTCTGCAGGGGCTGGGGGAAGGGAGGCGCGAGCGCTTAGCCAAGAGATACATACGGACTTGCAAAGATGACAGAATAGAGGATAAGAAGCCAGAAAGAAGGAACGGACGAGAGGGGGCCATGCCTAGATAGGTCTATTCATTGACTTCCTTACACTGTCGTCAGTATCTGCCTTATCTATTTTCACCTCAGGCAGAAGGCGTCCACCAGGCCCAGGGCCAATGAGAGACACCACGCCATTGCAATCCACTGTGCTGTTCCTCTTCCCGTGGAAGCCACTGTAGCTGCTCCGGCGATACGGGCTGAAAAGGGAGCCCCGACGCTCTTCAAACTCCTCAACTGTGCTGTGCTCATCATCTGCAAATTCATTCTCTGAGCCCACGTCCTTACTGCGGCCCTTGAAACTGAAGATACTGCTCTTACTGTTGTGGCGGGACAGGAAAGGCGAGCCGGGTATACTGAGGAGGGACTGGAGGGGTGGAGGTAGAATAAGGATAGGGAGAGGAGAAGAGACATTTGTAAAACTGATGTAGCCGAGAGTGTTAATGTGTTGAATTACAATTGATTGCACCATCATTTTTACGCTGTTTGTCATCAGTTCCAGAAGCCAGGATGAAAGGCAACATGTATGGGACATTTAACCAGGATGCTTTTCCCTGGTGAGGCATACTTTGGCATACACTCCCCTTGAAACATTCATGTAATCCCAGTGAATAATTCAGAATCTGAACATGTGCGTCTATATCTCTGGCCACTATATGCTCCTCTGTGCAAAAGCTCAAAAGCAACACGGATTTTCAAAAACTCTGAGAAATACCTGAACCCGCCCAGTCACTATCCTTGTTTTCCTCACCTGGTTCATAATGGAAGACTTTCGACCCAGCCTGTTATCAGGAAAACGGAAGCGGCTCCTCTTGCTGCCGTCATCCGACTCTGACTTGACAAACTTCTCACTGTCACCTTTCTCTTTCTCCTGCTCTTTCTGTCGCCACTTCTTCTTACGGTTGCGCCGCTCTTTGGCACTCTTGGAGCTAAGCTTCGACATCTCAGAGGAACTACAAGACAGACGCCCTCCTCCATCATCTTCTACCGCATCCTCTGACACTGTGCCCGCAGAGGTTGCCATAGCCGCAGTCTGAAACAAAGAAACAAAAGAAAGAAAGAAGAAACAAACGCGTGAATAAATCAGAACAATAATATAACACGACCTGGAAATATGTTGGCCTCCGTCCTGCAGAGGACTGACCTGGGCTTCTTCCTGCTGTTTCTTGAGCTGCTCGAGCATGGCTTTGAATTCTTCCTCTTTCTGCTGGGCCTCTTCCATGGTGGCCTGGTTCTGCTCCTCATAAGCCATGGCCACCACAGCCAGGATCAGATTCACCAGGTAGAAAGATCCCACAAAGATCACCAACACAAAAAAGATCATGTAGGTCTTCCCTGCTGCCCTCAGGGTCTGTTAGGAGACAGTACAGCTAGGTTAGGGGGAGAGGGTACGGAGAGAGAGAATAGCACAGATACTCATGACACCTGATGCAAGACCGCAACCCCTCTGTCCAAGCTCAGTGTTGACCTCGCTGCTCATGTCTCTTCAGAAAAAAACAGAGTCAGTTGTTGGGGAAAAGAGGACAGCGAGGTTGTCCTGGTTGGGCATTTCTGGGTGTAAAAATCAACTCAACATAAATGTCTCTTGCTTACTCTAGACAGCGGATTTAGGGATCTACAGTGTAATACTGTAGCAGAAAAGAGAGCAATTCCTGGAATAGAGAAGGGAAATTCCCTCAAACATGAATTATGAATGTGGTTGACATGTTTTGCTGGGACATGTATACAATACAACATTCCCTACAAGAGACTTAGAGAGAACATAGAGAGAAATAAACCAATCAACCTCACAGTTCTGTCTTTCAGTCTAATACTTCTCCAAATCTAAAACAGGCTATGGATAGGTAAAAAGCATCAGTGGTAAAATGGGATGGAATCCAATTTACTCTATAATATCAGTATACTTTTATTTCTAAACACCTGTCAAAGAAAAATCTATACTAGACTGAAGCACAGACATATAATCATTATTCAAAAGATGCAGTACATAATAAGAATGACAGCCTGTAGTTTGGAACTAAATTTCAAAGGACTGAAACCAGAAATAAGAGCTGGGATGCGCCCATCAGATCTCATCTCCCTCACTGGCTATACTGTAATCCTAAGCTGTTAATATTTCATCCTTCCTTCCTTCTACTCAGCCTCCACATACAGAGGCAAAAGTGTGTGTCCACCATTTCAGAGGAGGTTTGTGCGGAACAGGCTGACAGACAGGATGGCAGCAGTCAGGCCACAGTATGTAGCTGGAGAAACATGGAGGTGTAGAAGCAGAGGCAGAGTGAGCCAAGATCTGTCTGATAGATGGAGTTACACAGGGCATATTGTTGATGATGCACTAGAATGTGCAGGCGGTGAGTTTCTGTCACACGTTGCAAATGCCATTTTGAAAAGCATCGTCTAGTTCAGTCACAGTCCTCTCAAGGGAAATGTCTTTTTAATGTCCATTGTTTGGTTTGACATTTGCCCTACAGTGTGCATAAAACCATGGCATATCTACACCTTCTATATCTATATTTTAACTGTTTCACATTTACACCAGCTCCAACCGCTGGTGTAATGACTAAACAATTATGATTATTTTCATTATTAATTAATGTGTCGCAGTTGCTTTTTATTCATCGATGAATTAATGAATTAATTAATTACCCTCTGAGAGCCCATTGTGAAGTCTTTAAATAACTTGGATGGAGGATCTACAATTAGAGGTTATTGTATGCTGTTTCTATATAGTAATATTTGAGGAATGATACAGGATGTATCATAAAATCCTGCACAGAGACAAACTGAACATCAGATTTACCAGCATGTAAAGGTTTTCCCAGAAGTCCTGTGTCATGAGTCGGAAGAGAGCCAGGAAGGCCCAGCCGAAGCTGTCAAAGCTGGTGTAACCGTAGTTTGGATTCCTCCCAGCTTTCATGCATGTGTAGGCCTCTGGGCAGCGGCTGAGGAGTGGAGGGAGACAGACAAACAGACAGACAGAGAGTACGGGGCACCAAGCCCAAAAATGACTCAACACTATTTATGTATAATGTAATCTGACTACAGGGAGATAGAGGAGGACTTGGAACGGCAGCAATTTGAGGAGGGCAGAGAAGACAACTCACCCGGAGTCTGAGCTGTTCCCACAGAGAAGAGCGTCCGACTGACCAGGCAGGAAGTAGAAATTGGCTGTAGAAGGGAACAAACAGTTATAATGAGTCATTTCTGACACATTCTGTCACAGCTACACTCATTTATTCTGGGGTCTGTAAATCCATTCAGACCAATTTCTGACTTCAGTTTCCTCATGCCTTTTCAAGTGCATGCAGTTCATTTCAAACCAATTCTTTCTGTCTATCCAGTGCCAAAATGACATATTGTTTTTGTGTTCCAGCATATGGGCTGACTCATACTCCTAGATCGCTGCCAGCTCACCGTTAGCCAAGCCTTGCCTCTACTTACTGTCGTTCATGATGTACTCATCCCAGTCAAAGCCCTTGCTGCCGTTGGCCAGGTAGCTCTCGGTGGTGTTGATTGGCCAGAAGACACACTTTTGGCGCAAGTTGCCCATGAAGAGCTGGAGACCGATGAGGGCAAAGACACTCAGGCAGAAGACGGTCAAGATCATCACATCCGAAAGCTTCTTCACAGACTGGATCAGGGCGCCAACAATGGTCTTGAGGCCTGGAGGGCAACCACGCACACACGTACACAGACCATGCAGGTGATGCAGGAGCTGCTGCAGTCCCCGGTATGAATCACAGGAATCTACCTCTACTGCTAATAATGCTAATATGCTAATCCCTTTTACATGTCTAGAACTGGGAAATGCCCAGATTGGATTTAAACAAGCTATACTGAATTCAACAACATCTAACTATAATCTATAACTATACAGTAAAGAAGTATCATTTACTTTAGTGTATATAAATCAACATAATAATATATAGCTAGTAATAGATTTTGGACAAAACTGACAGATTACATACATACCATATCTAGAAACAAAACAAACGGAGAATATTTAGGAGCCTTCCCACTCTTTTCAGATGTATCCAAACAGGAGATATTCAAATCAAACCTAAATTACTGTTTTTTTAAGAGACGATCTTTTCATTTAACTGATAATGATGATGGTGAAAAAGAGGAGGAAGACTGTAGAAAAGTTAGAGGAACTCCATAAGGAAGAGAGCACAGCAGCACAACAAGGGGCCATGAGAGGGACACAGGCACAGGCAAGGGGGCTGAAAACCACATGCAGGTCATTTAAACTCCAAGGCTGAACAGGAGCAATTCAATGCCAGTGCCAGTGTGGGCACCTTCTTGAACTGTCTTGTATAAGGTGTCATTAGGTAAACACTGACTCCCCATACCGTGACCCTTCAGTCTGTCTCGTCCACAATTTCACTAAATACAAAATCAGTTTACCTTCCAAACAGGCATCCTCTGGCAGCGTTCACATGGGTCCACAAGAACTCAAACATGAAAGCAGGATGACTCACACCCCCTTTCTGTTTGGCCCCTACTGGTACAGTGGGTTTTACCAGCTGTACGTACAATATCTTCTTAAGAAATATCATCTAAATGTAGGCTAACACATTCAGACAATCTTAGATAAAGGATAAGTAAAAAAAACAGTTGCTCTTGTTCAAATCAAAACCACTTTTCTCATATAGAAGTACATGAGAAGATCCCATCAAGCATTTCAAATTTAATTTACAATAAATGTTAAAATATTAATTTTAGCAGAGTGTTATATTAAAAAACCTTCGCACTTCGCTCAGACTTCATGCCCTCCCCTGTACATGAATTGTGTTAGCTGTGGTAGCATTACACCAAATGAACTACAGGCCTTGATCAATTATTGTTGAACAAGGAGTTTTGGGAAATACGCTAATTCACTTTCTGGCAGAGAGTTAGATGAGAAGTCTGATACCACTCCTATGAGGTATAAAGGCTAGTTAGCTTAGCTTAGCACAAAGACTGAAAACAGGTGACTTTTTGGACAGACTTTATGTCCTCTCCCTTATGTATGTATGTGCATGTCTTTATTTACTTGTGTGATATATTTGACATTTTGGTATTGTGAGGACATTTTGAGGTTGAGACTAGGTTTCAGGGTTAGGATTAGATTTTTGGTTAAGTTTAGTTTGTTAAAAGTTTGTCATAAGCTGCACACCAGCATTCACACAGCACGGCCATAACAGTCTCCAAAGCGAGAAAATAATACACTATCCATTAAAGACTCAAGACTGCGAGACTTATTAAACTTCCTTAATTGATATTTAAAGCAATCTTGTTCAAGAATTATCTAATAAATGGTGGTAAATTACTGCACAGATTTCCTTAGTTTCTGTCATAGACTCAGTAGAGTTTAGTTTATAATCTTGTGTGATGTATGTAACAAGTCACATTATGACATCAGAGATTATACAAATATAGATATTGCTAGATTATGTTAATCTAGCAATACGCTGTGAATAAGTAGCTTTATATTTACCATCTAGACATGAAAGAGTATCAGTGTTTTCATCCAACTCCCTGCCAGAAAGAGAAAAAGCACATTTCCCAAAATGTCAAACTATAACCTTTATAGTTTGAACTAAAACATCCTTTTTTGCACTTTACCAAGATTTCCTTTATCTGATTTCCCAGTGAATGATCACTTTATAAAAAACTGTCCGTAGTGGTTCTTTGGAGTGCATCTGCTCAACATCCTCTATCAATAGATACATTGATAGGTCATTCAACCATTCCCATCTGCCTCCCCCAACCTCCACAATGTGAACACACCATTTGTTTTTCTGTGTGGTATATCATTCAAGTAGGTCGTAAAAAAAGAGAAAAGAATCAAACTAAAAACAAAAGAGGGCAAATCAAACTGTCAATGCCATTTGTCAGCCAAGCTCTTTTTAGGCTAATATTATAAAAGCAAGTGACTGGAAAGCATCATGCAGCATAAGAGATATGTTCACAAACTAGGCTTGGCAGTCTTCATACAATAAAAATGGGTGTATACTCCCCTAAAGCTACATCATTTCTCATATAAGAGTATATGAGGTTTGTTTTTGATCCCAAAAACATGGAATCTTTATTTCCAATTCAATCACTGGCGGTAAATGTGCAACAAAATTAGTCATCATTTAATTTCATTTGCACATTCATTTTGTATTTGAACAACTAGAAGGATTGCTGGCAAATTCAGGGAGACTCTGATCTGTTCTTTGATATATACTACATATAATCACCTGTTTCTTATCCTTAAGAATATTCTACCAGTAATTTTATTTGCTACAGAAAAGGGCATTTGGTTATTCCAAAACTAGTAAAAGGGGTGGGTTAAAGGTATACTGAAGAGAAACACAGCTGCCTTAGAAAGGAGCCTCATAATGAGGTGCTACTGGGGCAGAAAGAGTGCAGACACTTTGGAGGGCCCTAGAGGAGACTGCAAAGCCTATCAAAAATGTATTAGTACCATTTTTGATCATTTTGGAGTAAAAATAAATCAAAAAATGGTTGTCTCCAATTCTTTTCTTGTTATTTAAATCATAATCGTAATCATAATAATAGTGAGAAAATAAAGGGTGAGAGGATCAGCCTTAGTGTTTAAACTGAGTCTCACCTGGAATGACAGAGATAGTTTTCAATGCTCGGAGAACTCTGAATGTTCTCAGCGCAGATACATTGCCCAGGTCCACAAACTCTGTTATATATCTGAAATAGGGGAAGGATCACACACAGAACAAACACGATGACAAAAACCACACACGCCAAGAGCACAACACCATCGAACCAGGAGGAAACGACGCCACTCACAGAGCCTGTCCACTGAGGAGAAGGGTGGAAGGTAAAAGGAAAGAAAGACACACACACCTAACACCGACCCCGCCCCACCGCCCCCCGCCCCATCCTGTCTTACCTGGAATTACAGAAATAGTTTTCAATGCCCTCAACACCCTGAACGTGCGCAGAGCTGAGACATTGCCTAGGTTTACAAACTCTGTTATATACCTGCAGGATCAAACCACAGTTACAACAGCTTGTTATTTACATGCAGATATGATGTGAAAAGGTAAATTCACACAGCTCTACAGACAGTGGCGATGTGTTTAACATGGTGCTGATGATTTGGGTATGTATTTGCTCCTATAGAGGCAGTTAAATCTACAATTTAAACTACTGGGTGACATATTGTCAACAGGGGAGATACTGGGTCTTAAATTAGATGTTGAAGAGTCTGGTAGAGTTTGAGAAAAAAGGTGAATGAAAGGGAAAGTTGAATGACAAGAGGAAGATAAATCGAATAAGGTGTGGGTGTTGTCAGGTAGGCCTCAGAGTGTCAGATGGAAACCTTCAATTCCCAAAGAGAAAGACCAGAGAAGGCTCAGATCAATGGAGGAAACACAGAAGATGGGTTATCAGACAGGAAGTAGGAAAAAAGAAAGACAGAAAGATGAACAATCACCCTTAGCACTGAAAGCTCCCTTTCATTATCCACCAGTGACAATATTTGTGCACATGATTTAATTTCATTAGAAAAATACTTACGCCATCGAAATGACCATGAAATCCAGCCAGTTCCATGGATCTCTTAGGAATGTAAACCCGTCTATACAGAATCCTCGTGCTGTGATTTTTACAAGAGACTCAAATGTATAAATTCCCGTGAATGTGTACCTGGAAGACAAAAGAGTCAGAACTCAGTTCATCATGGGTCACTCATATCTTAATGTCTGTACCCTTGTTAGTTGTTAAAAGACTCTGGAAATTAGGTGTAGGGCACAGGATAAATTTGTAAAACTCAGGTCAAACTGTTACACATAATGTTTTTTACTACACAAAAATGTTTTTACAGAAACAATGAATTGTTATGGAGAGTTACTACTAGAGGTAGATGTTAGATAGCCCCAGTTTGTTTATCTCATGTGTTACTACTACACATTTTGATTCATAGCTCAAAGTACCAAATTTTCCCAAAAAATAAATGCACAACAGTGTTTGAACACTACTACATTCTAATAGCCCTGTGAAGCTGTGCTTAGGCATTGTGGTATTTTGACATAAATGCTAAAGTCATCATGACTTTAGCAAATTACCATGCTAACATTTACTGATTAGCTCCGAACACAAAGTACACCAGATGAAAATGTCATTGGGTTTTCAGGTATTTGGTCATAAAATATCAGCTTTAGACCTGATAGTTGTGCTAGGTGAAGTACGTTTCTTTAGACAAAAGCATCTGTCAAATGACTAAATGTAAAATGTACTGTAGATCAGGTACACATACCACCAAAGTAATTACAATTTATCCTGAGAGGGACATGGATATCTGCATAAAATTTATTTAACTGAAATCAATAGTTGTCTTACAAGAAAAATTTACCTTGTGTTTTACAAAAAAGCAATAACATATTGTAATCTCCAGATGCAGAAGTCACAAATTGGGAAATGGCTTAACAGAGCATTTAAGGATCCTTCAGAGCAGCAGTAAAACACTTCTTGTGAGACTGCTAAGTATACACTTTTCAGATTCAATATAATATATAATAGTTGACACAAACTGTCATTCTCTGTAAGCATGCATTAAAATGAGAAAAAATGTGCAGAAATGTGTACTTACTCTACTTGCTTTGACCATTCGGGAGGATCACTAAAGGTCATGAATATACAGTTGGTCAAAATAGTACACATAATGATCATGCTGAAAAGAGTGAGGAGCAGGTTAAGGAAAAGATGGACTATAGAGACAATCAAAAACCTTAATAAACATAATCAAACCTTGTGAAACTGTAAAACACAGCAATAAATTATCTAGAGTACCAACACTGTGCATGTAATGTCTTAGACCAGTCAGCCCTAACAGCTCTCAGCATGTCAAGGGTTAATATCATAAAATCTACTCATAGCACTTAACAGAAGGCGGTCATGTGGGTCCACTACCACAAAGGCCATTATTTTACCCATTAAATATTTAAATGGTATATATTTAGTGGAAAATCCATGACATGGCATGGCAAAAACTATAGTTCGTTTTAAGGCTGCAAAGCTCTCAGTGCAGAGAAGTTTACACTTAAAGGAAACAAGGAAAACCACATAATTAGTTTTAAATGCAGCCAGAGGTCAATGGTAGCTGTGGCTTGCAGCTGAAAAATGGGAGGAAAGGTTAGAAAAAATGCAAAGGGTTTAGATTTAGTTTTTGTTACTGCATTAGAAAAGGCCTATAACACATGGCACGCAATAAATATTTCACATTTAACATGGTAAAAGGTGAAAGCAAATGTACTGTTAACATACTATTAATTTAACAAGTTTGTCATGACGTTATTACATTGTTTTTTTCTCTTATTAAGTTTGAGGATGTTTCAAAATCATTAAAATAAGTGTAGATAACAGCTAAACCCATCCATCATATAAAACCACACTTGTCCATTAGCTTGTGGTTTGCAGTATCTTGCTTAGAAATGTAATAGCAAGAGGTGTGTAAGTCCTTTTCATAGTTGAGAGTAGAGATCTAATTTATTTATTCAACAGTCAGTATCAACTAGAGACAGGTTTCATGCCATTTTCAACATGTGGAAAATTTAGATTTTACTTTTCATTTCATGATTCACAAAAATTTTAAGTGTTTCTTTGATTAGCTGCAGCTTGTCCAAAAATGATTTCCTTCCACCTCCTGAGTCTTTGTTTGACAGCTCTCTGCACAAAGACGCGTATATCCTTCAACTGCACAGTATGGCTGTTGAGATGGAGCCCACAGTGTTAAACTATAATGGGCTTATTGAAGAGGCCTACTTGGTTTACTGTTAAGGATGACTCATCATTTGTGCTAGCCTTTCCTTTCTATGATAAAATGGCGACTGCATGGCTTCCTGTATGCTCCTCCATGAAAGGAGGTTCTCTGTAACATACTGACTGTGTGCATCTTCTCCTGTAGCAACAGTCACAGGAAACATCAAAAGCAGTGCGAGCAGAAGGACTGAACATATCATCATGAATAATACACATGAACAGGAAACCCTTTTGTCTCCGCCGTTAAGACACCATTTCAAAGGATATGAATGTATCAAAATTTTAATAGCTATTCGCCTAACCGGATTAAAAGGACTTATGAAGTACAAGGCAGATGTGGCACTAAAACGGAAGATTGTCTTCCCTCTATTTAGCACTATAAATGTCTGTGGAGAGAAGAAGAAGAAAAAGAGAAAGAGAACATTAATTGATTAACAACCAGATAAAAATGCACGTCTCAAAAGTAAATGATATTTGATACAAAAACTAATCTATCATCCTGAGATATATGTATCTAAACAACACACTAATTGTACCTATTTCATTTACAGTGATACATATCACAGGATACAAACTCATACCCATATGAGATTATTTATAAAAGATAACACATGTATTTGGTCATCAAGTATTGAGTTGTGCATTTAGAGAAGAAACACATTTGAACAGACTGAAAATGTCTGCCAGGCTCTTTGTAATGTCGGTATGTTGTCCCACTTGCTCAGGCCTGTTGCCCATCATGGCTTCAGTGGGGTCGAGAGAAGGAAACCAAGAGCAGCCTGCAAGTCCCTTCTGTGGATAACCTCATAATTGTTTAAATAAAACATGGCGATTTGCATGAAACTTTAATGAAACTGCATTTGCAGAAGTGATACGGACCCCAGAGCTTTTAACATGGCAGTCCTCCCTACATTAAGCCCTGCAGGTCTGAAGACACTAAAGTCAGTAGAGAGGGAGAGGAGGAGGAAGGAAGTGGAAGAATGAGATGTACGGACAGAAGCCTTGTGGTGGTGTCACATGACTGCATGTAATCTGTGCACTTGAGGCACGTGTGTAAGATCTTGTCAACAAGGAACATAAACATCTCAGAGAGGAACATGGAAACAAAATGAGAAGCCTTGCTGCCCAAAGGATGAGGCACAGTTCAGTCACCTGACCTCTTGATATTAATTTGACTAACATCTACAAAATTCAGATCAACTCAGTGCAGTTGATCTCTATTAGATAACATTACTCTCTAGTTACTATCATGGGTCAGAGCAGCAGCATCCTCCAGAGTGTTAATACTCTCATATATAATGTAAACATTCCTAGTCAGCACTGTGGTCAGCTATAACGACACACTTGGAAATGCCCCAGTTGCTGGTAGCATGACAACCATCACACCCATATGTTGTGTGCACAGCTTGACCAATACACACAGACAAATGCACAAATGTGTTAAATGATGTGCACACAAACCAGCATGTATGAAGCTCAAATATGTGCAAACAATGTTGTCACCTACAAACACACACACAACTGCTATATATGCTGGAAGTCTTTTTTGTAACGCATGACTACACTACTGCAAAGGTACTGAAAATTTCATAATCCAGAGGTGAGCAATGAGGAGAACAGGGGGAGAGGAAAAAGGCAGAAAATGGGGAAGATGTAGAGCAAGTGAAGCAGGCAGGCAGCAACTGTAGCAGCAGCGAGCTGAGGAGAAGCAGGGTGGGGGGAGCTAGAGTGAGGGAGCTGGGCAGAAGACGGTGAACAGGAGGGGAGGGGGGGATGGGCGGGAGACGAAGAGCGAGAGAGAGAGAGAGCAGCTTCAACACAGAAGCTCCAGCCATCAGGGAAGGCTGCAGCATCTGCATCTAAGAGGGCTGTCACAGCCATTCAAGGAGCCCCCTTCTGTCAACCCTTGTGGTAAATGGTAAATGGACTGTGTTTTATGGTGCCTTTAGCCCAAGAGCCTCACATTCAGTATGCATACATTAATACAAGCAATAATAGCAATGATGTAGGACTTAGCTGCCATGCTAGGCGCTAACTTGCTCAGGTATTCCTTCTCATACATCCACATGTATGTTTGTATTTTTATGTTTTATTATTCTAATAGAAAATATGAATTTCTCTAAATGTGCAAGTGATCATGGTCCATCCCAAGCTAGCGGTGAGATATTGTCACTGTAAATATTTATCTTTAATCCATACATAGGTGGACAGATAAGCAGAGTCTGCTATC
The DNA here is from genome assembly GCA_032362345.1 of Sandelia bainsii. Classification (NCBI taxonomy): domain Eukaryota; kingdom Metazoa; phylum Chordata; class Actinopteri; order Anabantiformes; family Anabantidae; genus Sandelia; species Sandelia bainsii. Next base: position 12,652,891 of record JAUMHL010000028.1, on the reverse strand, counting down.
CTCTGATATGTGTACACAGTTCTAGTGGGGGACAACATTTATTCTCATTTTAGTTGAAATAAAAAACAACAGACTATTTCAAGAAGGGTTGATAATACAATGGCTAATTTTGCACCTTCATTTCTTTACAGTGAGGCTTCTTGCAGCAAGAAGGAGACCAAGTTGCTCATGCATCCCTCCACAAGTCGTCCATTTCATCTCTGTCCTCACATCATCTCTCCTACCCCCTCCCTCCCACTCTCTCTTTCCACTTCTCCTTGAAAATGATCTGTTTCACTAGCCTCTCACGTTGACGCTCAGCACAACCTGTCCTGGCTCCGGCTCAGCGTTGCACAGCCCAGCTCAGGCCACCAGCTGGGCAGGGAGGGCTGGATGCTGCGTCATCAGCCAACCAGTCTGCCGACCCTCTGTCTCAGCTATGACACAATCTAAAAGAGCCACAACTGAAGAATTGTGATAAGGAAGAGCAAGGAAGGAGCTTTCCTTTGATATAATTTCTTCACATACACCCTCCCACACAACCTACCACCCTACCCTCGCACTCCCCCAGCAAGAAACCAGAACCGGCCTGCTGCCTCTCAGTGACAAAGACATCCAGAGCAAGCTTCTCCCATCAAGGTCACTACCTGATCTGACGTCACAACCAAAGCAGCACCAGCTCTCTTTAGCATTACAACAAGGCTAGATCGAGGGCCATAATTAGATTTGAGAGCAGACAGAACTGCTGGTGAAGCACAAAGAAACTTGTATGACTCTCATGCATCTGTACCAGTAACATATGCATGCGCGTAGAAAATAAACACGAGAGCCCTGTGTCCGTAAGAGAATTTATCAACAGTCCCACGTATCACTGGACATGTTTGCCACGTGTCATCTGAATCGTGTCTCCTCCTTGTGTGCTGGACTGGTGCCTTACATAACAGTCAGTGTGCACTGTGTGAAGACAGACAGATGGAGAGAGAGGAACACAGAGACAGATACTGTGCACCTGAAAACCTGAAAAATATATCTAAACAAAAACCTGCTAATGATGATGACTGAACAGATTATTACAAGCTGCTTTTTCAGGTAAGACCAGATGTATTTTAAGGTATACGCATCTGTGGACTGGCAGAGAGTTATACAACACTGTTGTCAGAAGTGCAGCAGTATTTAAAAGAATATGTGATTGGAGGAGATCATTCTGAATAAAAATGCCAATTTAGTTATATAATTTTATGTTAAAAATAGACCACAAACAACGTTACCATGGTAGAAGATTTTAGCCTCACTGTTCAGTCCTGTTATAAACACACCAGTATTAATCTGACCTACCACACTTTGCATCTTGATTAATGCATAAAATGTATAAGTAAAAAAACAGCCATTTTATAACAAGTTATTCTTCAGTGTTTTAAGGATAACAAACAGATTCAAACTGTAAAACACTGTTCAAGACAACAGAAGCACTAGAGCGCACAGATGTCTCAGATTTTCCAAACTGGCTCAAATTTTAAAGAAGGTTTTAACTTTCCTGGGTCCTCATTTCGCTATATGTTAATATATGCGCATACTACTGGCTTAAGTATATTTTATCATTTTTATTCAGAGACTGATCAATCTAACAAGAGCAAGACACAGTTATGTGAAATAAGTGGCGTCTCCTTTAACAGTTTACAGACAGTTAACAGACAGGTACACACGATGGTGATATTCAGAGACTCTCAAGGTCACCTAGCTGTCCTCACACTGAGCGTCAGACACATCAGAAACCCCAGAGAGACACGTGTCTCCTCTAAGACAACCGGTCCTCTCTCCTGCCACAGATTAATTTTTGAACAATTAGGAAAGTCTGTCATGTGGAACAACAGTCTTTCAACAGTTACTGCAGCTGACCTTTTCCCCAAAGCCCTGTGAGCACATCAGAGATATGGCAACAGCCCACCCAACAGCTCAAGTGCTCGACTCTCCCCATAGGTCTTCATGTAGGAAAACATAATTACATTCTGCAACCTAATCACAAAATTAAAATAACTGTAAACACAGCACACCTGGAAGCCAGCCATTACAAACCACACAACATCCGTTTTGTCTGTTCTGTCTGTGTAAATATATCAGCTGGCCACTGTTTGAAATGTTTAGGTTCAACCAGAGAAACTGTCCAATCTAACCAAACTAAACTAAACTAAGATTTACAATTATCTGGAACCTAAAATATTCAAAATAATATGCTTGGTTCCCATCATGATGCCACACAATCTTTGTTATTTTACATTGAAATGTACATGTACATGTAAATGTAATATGAAGAATGATTCATGTCAGACATTTTGGATTTTCACAAACCACAAATTTTACAACTAAAATAAAACACAAAGAGCATAATGATGAGAGTGGTCCAATGTTATCAGATCTGTTTGGTGCAATATACAGTAATAATTTGAGATTTTGGAAGCCTGAGGTAGAGGGACAACAAATACGATCCAGATATTGGGCTGGGTATAATTTTCTCAGTACCATAAAGTATTGAGATTCAGCCCTAGTCAGAAACATCCTTGTGGTTTGAATTCTGGTAAATTTCAGCTGATAACAGCATTATGTGTGTGTGTGTGTGTGTGTGTGTGTGTTTTATGTGCATGTTTCAGGCTTTTGTAAACTCACTTTCTGAGTATTCAGGTAGAAATGGTCCAGGTCCTCCAGTGGTACCGCCACCATTCCTGGAGGGATGTCCCCGTAGATGTAGGGCAGGCTCTTCCCAGCCTCCAGGTCGCTGTTGGGCTTGGGTTTGTTCTCGTCATCATCGTCACGGTAGCTACTGTCCTGCTTAGGTGGCTTCTTGTTCTTCTCCTCTTTGATGCGCTGCTCAAGGCCCGCCAAAGATTCCCTATTAAATTTCTTGAAGCTATCAGGTCCTGGCGGTGCAAGAAGGGGTGCAGCCATGTTTTCATCCTGCAGCTACTTGGTCTTTAGGTTTGTACCATCCACAGTAGCAGTTCTGCAGGAGGTGCAGACACAAAGAAGAAAGTCAACGAACAAGGGACTATATGACTTCCAAAACTGCTCTTTTTGTTAAATTGTGCTGTAAATCAGAGTTTTCAGCATTAATCCTAAGCTTTTTTGTCATGAGGTTTGAGATGCACACATGTGGACACAATCACACATAAACACACATTTACAAATTTAGTTATAAACACAAGTTGATGATAGAAAAATGAAATACATCCTTTTTGCTAAATGTAAAGTATCAGAGAATAAATAACTACAGAGAGCATGGCATACTACAAAAATGGCTGCCTGAATGTTGCATCCTTGCCACATTATTTTTTACAATGCGCACAGCTCATATTTTGCTGTTTCATGTGAAAAAGAAAAAGCTACAACTGTTTGATAAAGACAGGTTGATATAAACAGACCCTTAGCAGAACAACCTGGAAGAAACGTCCTGATTGTAACAGGCTGTAAATGTGTCCATCCACATTCAGGTGTCGAGATGTTGAACATTCAATGAGATGCTTGAATATTTACATGGAACAATATTTAAATTTCATCTTTGGCTCCAACAGTTGCTGCATGTGAGTAACTATGCCTAATATTTCCCTTGCTGTTGATTAAAAGCTATATATGTAAAAGATAATGTTTATCTTACATTATGGACACACATACTTTTACACAATGACACCTGAAGGTTCTTGAACATATAAAGGCACATGGAAATCCAAAGGTAAAGGCTACAGTTTTAGATTAATGTAAATTTTACTATAAATAATTAAAGCTGAGAACTTGTCCCTTCTCCCACACTTTCTTTCTGCCTTCACTTTTATCTGAGATGAAAAGAAACATGAACAGACTTTTGTTAAATGATCCACTGACACACCTGAGCAAAACCAAAAATGGAAATAAAGTTATATTTTCTACATCACATATAATTAATGATTTCAACCTTGCTTGGTGTCTCATTTGCATATATAACAAGACTAGATGATGATGGACATTGACCCTGAAGGTGTGAAAGAAGGAGAACAGAATTAGCATTTTCTTACCTAATGTGCATACATTAAAGTGTCTCTGTAACATTGTTTTCTGGTTTTTGAAAAGGAAAAAATATCCAATAATACTTAATACTAATATATTTATTTATATCAAATACATGTTGTATAGGTTCATATTGACAATCTGCATATTTGATCTTACAGAGGTTGATGAATCACTTTAAGATGTAATTCTACTATTCAGTTCTTAGATTTCATAGCTGATTTTAAAATATTACAAAGTATTATTTAGTAATTTTTCAGGCACCTACAGCATAAAGGTTTGATCTCAAGCTTTAACCCAGTGCTGGCAACACGTTCTGGGTCCTGCATTAAACCTCTGACAATAAAGACAACAGACCCATTTAATAATTTTACTCTTAAATAGTTGTGGAAACATGGACAGAAAACCCAGTGCACTTATTGGCAGCCTGACTCAGTAGAGCCTTTTTCCAACACAGTAGATGTAAAAAAGGTTATGATGGTTACATGACAGCTGTTGGAGCTGCAGAACATTTCAGGGTCAATGTACTAATGTGAGGTGGTGTTGAAGGAAAGAGGAGGGCGCTGACAGGACAGTTCAGTAGAAACATAGTCAAACCTGAAACTGAGACTTTGACTATTTAAAAGATAATAACTTCCTGCACATTTTCAATTACTTTATTCCATCCATTGTTATGACACACACATATCTGTCTTCCAGCCCAAGGTGGTGGAGAATTACGTGGATGCAGCTATATCTGAATCACAAGGCCTGTCACTCTCATGCCCCCCTCTTGCATAACACAATTTAATTAAAAATGCTCGACGTGTAAGGCTGACACAGGAAACACAGGGAAGACTCCACTCTTATCTGTCCTGGTATGGGAAGGAAGAAACATCACAGAAAACATTCAGCCTCTGAGCCAAGACGTCTGTTTTAAAATGGACCCCGGAACCTCGCAATCACTGAGCCTTCTGCTGCTCTGCTGGCGCTGTCCGCTTCAGCACCGCGCGAGCGCGCACGCAGACGTGCCCACACGCACACACACACACACGCACTCACATATGGAAGAATGCACACATGCAGATTCATAGAGAGGAAAAATCATAACAGAGCTGGCTTTGTTGTACAACGGGCCTTCATGAGCTTTTCCCGACGCATTCAGGCCTGCAGTTTATCCTTCGCTTGTCTTCAATGTTACTATGTCATGATGACAACGCTCGTCTTGCCTCACTCTTGTGGGTTTCACATCCAGGCTTTGGAAATGCAACCATTTTCACAGAGAAGACATGCACATTCTGATCTATATCTTCTTGGTATTTTTTTTATTATTTTCTGAGATGCAGTAAGAAATTGAGGCTTGTTTACTAAAGCTGATATTCTAGTGAAGGGCCCGTAGACGCCTTTATGTGTGATTTTCTAATTTATTCCATTTAATATAAAAGTCCTGCTCGGCTACAGAGAGATGCTGGAGGTTATACTGCGCAGATAAGTGGCCCGCTCCAACCAAACTGTCCAGAGCGATATTGCTGCAGTGGGTGGTTTGTACGCTGAATATGTCACGCTGTGGCAAACGCAGACAGTGGCTTTGTCAAAATCACAACTTTAACTTCGATGTATCCTAAAAAATCAAAGTAATATGCTCCTCTTGTTACTGAGGAAAAAGGCAAACCGCTTTTTTTCCGGGACATTCTGTGCGTTTTTGCGCGTTGCCTTGAAGGATCTGCACCACACCCGCGAAGCCATGTCGACTGCCAAATCAATAAGGGTTCTATCTGTGCACAAGATAGCCCAGAATATGAAGCCAGACAGCATTAAAACAACACACAATCCGCAACATGAGGTGAACCAGAACAAATAGGACGACTGGAGAACAGACACGGTGCTGCCACACCAAAATCACCTGGTGGAATGTACATTTCTTGGCTATTGATAAGATGATAAAGATCATCAGGCTACTCACATAGCATCAGCCCCTCTTCTGAAGCCTTATGGTGAATCCCCCTGATACCCGGAGGGTAGAAAACGCCAAAAATGGTGACCAAATATTGAGAAAAATCTTTAGTTTTGCCTTTTTTCAGAGCTGGAGCAGTCAGATGGTGCCCTACCTAAAGCCTTAACCAACGAGACATTTTCTCTCGCAAAGGTCTAATCAGCGCCTCGGTTGCTCGACGAAATTGTTAATCTGATAAATTCTATGCGATCAATGTCAACTGGTTGATAAATACATATTTCCCTGTTCTGGTCCAACCGACAGATCACCAGCAAATGCAGACACCCTGTTCCATCCCGCTCCAAAAAAAGAAGATGCGGGGCAGTGTGCAGCTCTGCGACATTTACGCAAGGAGACAGAGCAAATCTACCCTCAGCTTTGAACACATGCACCTTATTTCAAACGATAATAAACGAAGGATACTCACTTTGAAAGCGTTACAATGAATCCAGAAAGCCGTTGTAGGACTGCAGGCGAGGAAAAGAATGGGGAGAAACTGCGGATGTCGCCATATTGTTGCTGGTATCTTCCCCCTTAGTGCGAGCAGTTTCCCTGCATAATTGATGACTCTCAGCAGAATGTGAGGGAGTGGCGGCAAGTGTATTTCGTAAAATAGTAAAGGTCATTTAGGCCTGCAGCCTCTAAACCCCAGTGGGGTGCACAGGATGAAGCTCAGGGATGCGTCTGCAAAGAAAAGGGTTTTCTGACCAAATGCACTGGCTTATTATTTTCAGCGTGGTGACTTTATGAAGCAGGAATATAGTCATAGTCTTTCAGGAGGCCACTCAAAAAAAGAAAAGAAAAATAGTAATAAATTGTATGCATATAATACATGTTTCAAATCATGAAAAAAAAGCTGTAAATACATTTATGACGTTTACCCTACATATAATTTTCAATAAAAGCTTATTTTTTCTTTGCACAAGCTTAAAACATAGAAGTAAAATAAGGTTAAATGTGTTTTTTATTCTCAGCTATTTGAACACATTGGGTAGTTTTTGTGTGTGTGTGTGTGTGTGGGGGGGGGGGGGGGGGGGT
>JAUMHL010000028.1:12620665-12645860 GCA_032362345.1 Sandelia bainsii | reverse complement strand
CCCCCCCCCCCCAGCGTGTAATACACGGACTGACTCCTCTTTAGGTTTTATAAAGTATTTTTTAGTTATAGCCCCAGCATCAGACTGATGCCCTCCTCCCGCACTTTGTTCTTTAATAACACAAATAATTAATATCTAATACCTCTTATTGTGGTGACCACTGCCCACGTGTCTTTCCTTGCTGAACTCAGCTCTTTTTTAAAGTCTTTTAATTATCTGGCTTGTTCATGATCTAATCACAGATTTTATTTCACTTGTGACGCAGGGCAAATGAGGTAACCATGAATGTGATGTCACTGGCCTGAAGGTTGATTTTTGTTTTTTCAACATGTAACCAATAAACATTTCAGTGGTTTTATACAAAAGTTAAATAAGTAAGTAAACCCACCAGGAGACATGTTTCCTGTGTGTGATCCTCTACAGAGCCAAAGTCCTGGTGTCTCCTCCGGACTAGCTGCAAGTTGGCAGCACTGGACATTTCTGACATTTTTGAATGAAGTAAATTAACAGTATATAAAGACAAATGCAAAGATGAGGAATATAAAGTTAAATGCCAGTTACTATAATTTTCCAGCTGGTACTCAACATTTTTATATGTTTTATATTTTTATAAAGTGCACTGGTTTAAAGAAAACTTAAACCCTGGCAACAAACAAATGCTAAACACACACAAATCTACAACAAACAGTGGCGACAAGTTTCCTGTTACAGTCGGCACTGTTCAAATTATGAATCAATACTGAGAGTGATTCAGTGTTGTTGCAGTGTTTACTGTGGTGTCATTTTCTCATTGTCATATGTCTTAGTGAGTCTCAGTGTGTGTACATGTATGTTTGTGTGTAGGTATGTTCGCCAAGATGTCAAGGTTTAACAAAAATAGTAAAATATCCCTTGTATGTGATTGAATAGAGGGATGGTTCTTTTTTTTCCAAATGGATCAGTAGAAACAATTTCCTTGTGATGGCAGTTATCTGCTCCAGGAGCTCACTCACAGATCTGCTCCATCAGTGAAGTCAGAATTTACGTGGACTACGACAACATTACATCAGACAACGATGTGACACTGGTGCTCCTCAACTTCACTGACCCATCTGCATGCCTCATAATGTGACTCATGAGTTCTTCCTCAGCTTCAGCCACTGTTTCATCTCTGGATGGGGGAGCACCTCTTACAAAGTTTGGTATATTGGTTGGATTCAGACTCACTGTGGAGGGAGAAGGTGCCACTTTGTAAGATGGCATATTAACTGTTACTTAATGGGGAAGAGAAGACTTAAAAATTCTCTTTTTAATGGAGACCTGGCAAGAGCGGTTGAATGTTGACATAATTATTACCTTAGTAACAATCAGTGAGCACAGCAGGAAGATAAACTCTGGATTCAGAAGGATTTTACTGAGGCTTTATTAATGGTTAATAATTTATATATTTTTTTGCAGATCAGTAATAAGTCATAACATTTTTGATTCAAAATGGATCCTTCATCTACAAAGAGGGCTGCTCAGCATCTGGTCCAAAAATAATTTATTAATGACTCAATGACGTTTAAAGGCTGCAGGCATGGTTTGGTTTAAAACTAAACTATAAACTAACTAAACTAACTACTAATGGCTTTCAGGGACACCTGTAATTGTACATATTCCCGTCGTAGTGAGACAAATTAGAAATACCAATATTTATATTGTAAGTTTATTTTTGTAAGATTTAATGTGTGAAGAGAAACAAAAACATATCACAACTTAACAATATACTGAACATAAAAAAAGCTTAATTGTTCTGAATGCACCCAGACTGACCACTTGTGCAGAGACAAATTAAAATCCAAATGCTCTTCAGGAACAAGGACAGATCTGCTTGACAAATTAGGGTCTAATAGAAAACCTTCAAACAAACCAATTTATATTTTTAGTGGAGAAGAGTCAGTGAACTGACTTGTTAACATCAGTATCTAGTTACTGCATCTGCATCAGTCACCATAAGCTTCTGGTCTAAGCTCAGAGTGTGTTGAGTTTAACAGCAGTTTAGGTTGCTGGGGAAATTGTTGTTGGACAGCTGGCAGATTACATGTACATACAGAGTACATGTCAGCGCCACTACGGGGTCTCGGCGTCTACATGTCGAGGTGCCAGGAGGAACCAGGAATCGAACTACTGACCCCGGGGTTCTATATTAACATGAAATGAGCAATTTTGTATAAAGAATACTTTTACTTTTGTTACCTATTACCTACTATTTATATATAAGTATATATATTATGTATATTTTACCTAATAGTTTTGCACTTTTACTTAAGTAACATTGTCAATGCAGGATTCTATCTACACTGTGGTATTGCTACTTTTGCTCAAGTAAATAAGCTGAGGACTTCATCCACTGCTTATATCTGTTTACAACTACAGTGTAGTTTATTATAAACCATTAATTAAATGTTTATAAACTGCTTATTAATGATACAGTAAATAGGATAAATTAATGTAAAGTGTTGCCATTTCCTCCTGTGTTTTTAAAGGTTCCTCATATATAATGTATGTCTTAAAGTTATTAGAGATCATTTAAAAGCCCTAATGAGTAAAGCCCTGTTGTGGTGTGCGAACTGTCAGCAGGCTAATGAACAGATTGCAGGAAGCTGAGGTGGAGCTCATTGAGAGGACAACATGTAATATGATCAGCTGCTATGACGGCCTCGTCACTGAAAACATGATCTGTGCAGGACTGGAGAGCAGGGGGGCTGATGCCTGTCAGGTTATGATTCTTGTATTTTTATAAAGTCACTACAAGCTGCAGGTTTCATTTCAATGAAACATGTCTGTCTGTTGTTTGATGCAGGGTGACAATAGAGGTCCTCTGCAGAGCTACAGTGAGGACGAGGAGAAGTTTTATGTGGTTGGAGTGACGAGTTTCGGAGAAGAGTGCGGACTTCCTTACAAGCCAGGGGTATATGCACAAACCAGCAGGTTTGCAGAATGTCTGAAGACAAGTCAGACAGCATCTGTTGCAGACAGACTGAATACAAGACTGATCTTAGCTCTGCTCAGTGCTGATCTGACGCTGCACTGAAACATCCAGTTGTCAATAAATGTTAGTGTAAGACAAAGCTGTATTTGTCTCCTATTGATGCAGCCATCTAACTTAGAGAGGAAAAGTTCTAATAACTCATTACAGATTTGTTTTAAATGCCGTTTGACTTAAAATATGCAACAGCCTGTTAGATCCATCAGAGCGTGTTTAAGCGCTTTAAAAGCCAAAGAACAAGTACACAATCCAGGATACACAAATGCTGACAACATTGAGAAGTGAACGTAACTCAGTAAATTTATAGAGCAAATTAAATTAACATATTTAGTTACAAGTCATATTTTAATAGTAGCAAATAATGTTTTTGAAGGTAAAGTAGTGAGTATAAAAATGTGCATCAGTGTGATCACTTTGTGTCTCCTTGTGATGTTTTGTTTTCTTAACCTAACCCTAGTTTGAGTAAATGTATTGTTACTTGCCACCTCTGCATTTATTTATCCAAAGTATTATTCACATCACCTGACATTTATAAAGGAAGGGTTAATACGTTGTAATTAACGAGTTTACCAGTTAATAATCATAGGTAATTAATAATTTAGTAATGTTTCTGAATTAGAAGCCCTTTATAACAAGAACTTTCAGCTTGCAAAGTTGGCTGATGTATTTCCTCCTACAGCATGCCTTTATCAGAAAGACCTGGAGCATTTCTGATCTAGTAAAAGCTTTGTTAAAGATGTGAATATGTGTAGAAACATCAAAATATCCACAAACTGTAGTAAGAACTAGAAGGAACCTAACTGTAGGCATCATATAGGGAGCTCTTTTTTTTTGGTCCAGATGAAGAACACAGACTGACACCTGGTGGAGGGAAGATGTTATTCTTCTATAACACAGCAGCTGATTCCTGAATCTTCCAGAAAGACAACAAAAAGCATAAGAAACTCTGACAAAGCATTTTTATTTGACATGAATCACATCCAATGACAGTGTGACAGTGCTTTTGTCAAGTAAGACATGTTGTTAGAAGTTATCGCACCATTGACTAGTTCAGAATGTCTTTGCTGCAGCTTGACGATGCATAGTGAACAGACAGTTGTTGAGGTATACATTGTGGGCCCTTGAGTTTTTTTTTTTTTCTGTATGTGTGTGTGTGAAAGATCCTAATTTCATTACCTCACATTTACATTTACATTTTGTGCTTAGAATAACTTTGGAGGTTTAAAATGTATGCCATTCTTCACAACACAACAGCTTGAAAACTGACAAATATTCAGATGGAAAATGTCAATTTGCATTGTCCTTGCGGAGTTGCTTGATGTTTCATCACATCTGATGACAAGAGGTGATGACGAACAATTTTAGAACCAAGCACTGAGTGAAAACTTGTTTCACTCACAGGACAAATGTTGGCATTTAAAAAGAATGACTTATTTTCACACAAAAAAGGGCGAAGCCTTCTTTGTAATGACATTGGAGGACAAAAGTCTGTCAACTTTCCCCTTAATGAATAGCACCAATGTCCATTGAAAAGGCTTGAAGGCCAACATGAAATTATAAAACTTTATTAAAACTTGCCGGAGTGAAACAGTAGCAACAAAGCAATTATCACACAACAGCTCAGAAGCTTTGCTTTGTTATTCGTGAGTAACTCTAACTTGTCCCAGATACTGGCTCGCATACATGTCATCAGTGTCTGTCACTGAATGAAAAGTGGTTTATCAGTGTGTCACACTGAGCTGGTTCCAACTTAAACCAGCTGTTTGCAGAAGTTGTGCAGTTTTAAAGAGATTACATCAGGAAAACTTTAATGAAACCCCTATAAAATATATTAAACTCCAATTTTGGATGGAAAGAATTAAAATACAGTGGAGGCGACATAAAAAAAAAAGCAAATAAAAAAATGGTTCAATATTCTGGTATATTTTGTTACAAAAGACAAATCTTGTTGCACCAGAAAAGCCAAATATCACTGTTAAACTGGACACACACACACACACACACACACACCCTCACAGACGCACACAAAATGATATTGGGAAAGTGCACATTGTTCCTGCCAAAGTAATCTGAACCCTTGTTTTCTCTCTTGTAATGTGATGCATTTAAATTAAAAATGCAGAAAAAAGCTGTCAAGTATGAAAGATCAGTCAAGTTTTATCGACAAGTTCATTCGCGTATACACATTAACACCAGTAATACAGTATTTGACCTCTAAAATACAGTATACAGATAAAATCCTTACCCTCATTTATTACCTCCCTTTTTCTTTTAAAGGAGGATTCTGCCATTTTTAAATCACAGGTTGCTTACTGATTGTTGTTCATTTCTGATTTAACTTTTTTCAGACATTCAAAAAGAATTGTTTTAAATGGTACTAGTGAAATGAGAAAGGCATGACCACAAACTTAAAAACAATAAGACACCCCCCTTCCTCTAAAAAAATATGATGTGAGTATATTTCGAGTTACAAGTTCATGTGTGAAATGGTGGAATAGTTCTTTAAATACACTAATATTACAGCCAGAAAGTACTGAAGCGCCATAGGTTTAGTAAGGCAAAGTTCTGTCCTCGTTCTTGATATCCATGTTTAGTTTTTTTAATTGAACAGTCCATAATCATACGTGTGACAATGCTCCAATAAAAAAGGCACTGATCTGCCTTCTGATAATCTACATTTATCTAATAAACCGTGAAACTGACATTAAATGAAAGATGTTCTTTGCTTTAACATGGGAAACTACACACAGAGTGAAAGCTAGCAGCTCACACAATTAAAGCCAGGAAACAGTAAATTATCCTGTGAAACTCTGGCTGTCACTGAGAAATAAAAACTCAACTCAATCTAGGCTTATTTGCTTCTTCTAGAGGTTTTAATTTGAATTCCCCTTCCACTGAATTTGCTCAGTTGTCATGGAGCAGCAAATGTTCAAATCTCCCTTTTTTCTGAGAAAGAATTAGAAAACTTGTAAGTTAATGTGGAACAAGCAAGTAAGTTGAAATTGGGTGTATTTTTTGTCAACCGCTGTTTCCAATGTCAAGAAACAAGTGTCAAAGCTTACTGTAAGTCTTTGCACCCTGTCTAGCCTCATTTTGTGCCTCTCGTGTTTAAGAAGTAAGCAAGTTATTTTCAAAAAAATAAATAGCCATTGACTTTTGAAAAATCTATAAAGTCTTAAATTCACTGGAGTTCTCATCAAACTATCTCGAGCAAAAAAATATTCAGCTTAATAAAAAAATGACTTCCCAGGTTGTGACTGTATTTCTTAATCCAAACAAAGATAATGGCCACAATGTCTTTGCTACTCTGCATAGCATGACCAACAATCTATTACATAGGTATATACTTATGTTTATGCAAAGTATTTTATATTTTCATACAAATAATGTCTCAATATTTTACTCACCTTTTACAAAAAGCATAAGGACATTCAGGACATGATTTCCAGTTAGGTGGATTAGGAGATACAGTCGCAAGTCAGGGAAATTGACTAAAAATGTGTTACAGAATAATTATTCAACCAAAGTCTGAAACTTTCAGAACAGCTGTGCTTCTGGGTGTTTCAAATATCACCAGTTATTCATTTTTTGGAAAATCAGACACTTAAAGCAGCCGTGACTCGAATTTGGTGGTAATGAATGAGAGGTACAATATAAACTGACTCTGAGTTCTGCCTCAGTATTCGCCATGCTGACACAACCAGTCCACTACTGCGTGACTCCCGGGCTTGTTAGTTTTCAAAAATTAGTTTTCTGGGCATTTGTGTTGGCATTGATTGCACTAACAATTATCATGCTCGCCTTAACACTAGGCACAGCTCAACTTTTATTCTAAAAACTGGAGCTTTTAAATGCATTAGTACTATCACAACCATAAGAACTATCTACCTCCTACTTACAAAAACATAGAATCTGTTTCATCTGTACTGCCCAGGTCTGTATATTTACGATGCAAATCTCTCTTTTCTAACACCAACAAGTAATTCAAGTGTATTTTTAGGATTCTGTAACGCGTGAATGCCGACAGGATCACTGCTGACAAATGCAGTATGTGGATGGGAGGTGAAAGCCACGGTGCACTTGGTAGGAAGATAATATGTCAGGATTACCCTGTTCACTTGCACTTGCTGGTGGCACTTTTTAATACTGATGTGGATTTGCTCTCATGACAGCAGCAGACATGGGAGGGGGTGTCCCCTTTGAGGCAGGTGAGACAGAAAGTGGACTCAGAGGTGCAAGGACCTAAAGTGCAAGGAGGGAAAGTTCCAGCTTCTCTCAGCAGTTCCAGTGCACCATCCTGCCTTCAACAATTGTGGGAATTAAAAATATAAACACACAGGGATGAAAGGTTCATGATAAAAACAAGGGATGGAAGGAGGGAGGATTTCTTCTTTACTGAAAGTATGAAATAAAAAAATGTCTTATAAAAAACATGACTTGGAGTGATGAGGGAGAAGTGGGATGCACAGAGAGAATGAAGATCCTCCTACTATCAAGAGGAGAGAAAACATCCTTCTCCCTCAGTAGAAATCTCAATGCACCTGTACTGCAGCGATCGAGCAGCTGGAAGCAAAGATGGGACAGTTTCTGACAGGGAAGCACGTTCTCATTGCAGTACTTGTACTGTACTAGCATTCCCACATTTTTTGGTGTTTGAAATGTGTCTGAGGTTTAACATCTGAGTTGCTACTGAATGCACCCCAACGTCCTTCTCCCTCATGTCTGTTTTCGGAGCCGGGCTCAGCTTTCTGCATCAGTTGGTAAAGGGTGTTCACATGTTGTAGGCCACATAGATGGGGTCCAGTTGGTCTGCCAGGAAGGAGTCTCGCAAGTGCATCCTCTGCTTCTCTCCTCTGGAGTTGATGGGGATCACCCCAGGGTCCACGATGACCACCACCCCGACGATGAGGTGGTGCTCCTCCAGGACCACGTTGGTGACAAGGGGCACCAGGTCCAAGGCCTCCTGCTCTGAGCCACTCAGCTCTGCCACCACCACCAGCAGGTTGGTCCATGTAAACACAGCACTGTAGAGCGAGAAGTGTGGACAAAACTCAGTTGCATGTTCTGTGTCCTTTTTTAATAGACAACAAACAGACTGAACCTCACCTCTCTGCGATGCTGCGGTGGGCTCGAGACACAGATGTCTCGATGTCAATGGGGTGATAGCGTAACCCCCTCAACTCAAGCGTTTCATCAAGGGAGCCCACCACAAATAAGGCATCATGACGATCTGTTGCGAAAAAATTTTTTTGATTAGCTATAGGCACTCAAATGAGGTTGATAGGACAATATATGCTGAGACATGATATAAACATGTCTACTTGTATAGATTTTGACATATAAATAATCCTGAGGTATCCATGCATTCAAAAATGTCACTGAGCACAACTGCTTAATGGGAATATTGGATTTTGCTGGTATTTGGTTCACTTAATTAAAATTAGAGCTTCCTGTCTGGTTATTTCATCTATTGACAATTTCTAATTAGATCAGCATTGGAATCTAAATTTAATATAATTATTATACATAATATGTTACATTTGCAGTATGCTGCCCAACCCTAGACTCAACAATATACTATAAAGGGCCCAAAGGCAATCACATCCCTCAGTCATAATTACATATGAAACAGAAAAGGGAGAAAGGCACTGAATGAGGTCTGCTTCTATGAAACACTCACTCACCTCCACTTGCATCCAGTAGCTCAGTTCTCTTGATAAAGCCCAGGTAGCCTGTCCTGGCCCACAAAGTGTGGGGCTCCCCAAAGCTGAGTCTGGTGTTGAAATGATCTGCCTGCAGGCTCTCCTCCCCGTAGATGGTGTAGTAGCCACTGGCGCTATGAGGGCTATTCACCCAGATCTAAACAGAGACAGAGTGAGTGACTACGGTATCGCTCTGTATCAATCTGAGCTAACCAATTTGTCACACAAGACTAATGGAAAAAAAATCTAGGGTTCAAGTGAAACCAATCAAAATGCTTAAAAATCTTAAGAGGAAAAAGATATCATTATGACGTGATCCTCTCTGCCCACTCACCTCCCCAAGATGCGAGTCTCCCAGTGGGCCTCTGGTCTCTGGGTTCACTATGATGACTCTCACTCCAGGTAGGATCTAACAGAACATAAGAGGAGACTTTAGCTTTAGGAATAATACAACCACTTCTATTACCTCTCTGTGTCTGTGGCCATTGTGACCATCACACAAATGAGTTTTACAAGCCAATAATCAATACTTACAGTGCCTGACTCCATGAGTGGAAGACTCTGTGGCGCTCCTCGTTCCACCAGCCTCACCCTAGAAGAGACAGATGAAAGACTGCCTGTCAGTCATTCTGTCCAATCTGACCCACACAAAAATGACCCACCCAGCGTGTGTTTGTTTTCACATTTCATATCATGTGACCAGTCCAGCTTTTTTGGGGGGGTTAGAGGAGTCTCTATTCCTACCTGTCATGACGCAGAGACTTCATGTCAACATAGACGGTGGAGGGGTCTGGTCCAGCAGTGCCCTGATAACACAGAAGAGGAAAATAAACAAACAGTGAAGATTTTTAGCCCACAGAGACAATACATAGATTATTATCATTCTGTAACACTTCTGAAAAACATTTCTGTAGAGTGAAGAAAAACACACGTTAAGACAAGTTCTACAAAAATAACTGGAGGGTAAACAGTTAATGGCCAGTAGATGCTTACAGTAGGACACACATGAAAGAGTCGATACAACAGTACCTATGTTTTTTATATGAAACCAACCTGCAGACAGATAGCTAGGTTGACCCTGGAGCCGAAGGCAGTGCTGACGGCCCGCGACGACAGGCCGAGGTCTTTGAAGAGCTTGGAGAAGGACTGTGTGAGAGCGAGACGAGGCCTCTCCTCTGCTACCACAACACAGCTCCGCACGCACGACAGATTCAGACCCCGCGCCTGGAGACACGCACGATTATTCTAAGGTTATTCACACAGTTAAGGGTACAAAGAGCTTGACACAAACATTTACTCAGCATTAGTGGATATGTTTATTCAAAGTGCATTTAAGTACCGCAGATATGTTGAGCTATAAAGGATCACAAGAACCAGACTTATTACTTTAAAATACATGTAAACTTCCATATTCTGTAAACACAGTTGATTTCATAAATATGCCATGTATCTGTGAGATGACTTTAACTTTCACATGAATTCTAAATGGTCTTCAAGTTTATGACCAAGTAATGTACCAGGATTAACTTTCTTTATTCATTGTTTTATATGCTTTCTTTTGCCTGTTAAATGCAGGAATGTAAAAATCCTGACATGGACACAGTACTCATTGCTTATGATCATGGCCTATTTTCATTAAAACACAATCACTTTAAATGATCAAACAAGTCCCCATTGCAGCAGACAGGAGACTTGTGGGATACTAAATTATCACAATTTTGTTATTAGAGTAAATGACAGATCAGGAATTTCAAAGGGCAACAACATGTGGTAACATCTGACCTTCAGCATCTCTGTCTGGGTGCCCAGGCCTTTGGTGCAGAGCTCCATCACAGAGTAGGAGCAGAAGGTGTCTCTGATCTTGTACTGACTGAGAGTGCTCAGCCACAGAGGCAGCGAGCTCTCCAGCTCCAGGGGAGGGATAAGAATGGACTGGTGACCTGAGTAAACACTGGACCAAAAACACAACTCACTATAGCAACATAGTCACATTTACAGGTTACAATTATATGACACATGATAATCAGTTTGCGTATGTGTGTGTGTGCATGTGCGTGCGTGTGTGTGTGTTACCTGGAGAGACACCACAGGACAAAGCCCAGCCCACAGTATGGGTCCAGACAGATGGCTATTTGGCGTGAGGAGTAGAGCTCACACTGCAGCTTAATGGAGCGACACAGAGTACTGACTGCAGCATGAGACATCTGAGGAGAAATGTAAATAAAAAACCTAATTCTAGCAGCAATTCACCAAGTGCAGATAAATAACAAATAGTATTTATGTCCTGTGCCCAACAGGTTAACAGAAGAAACATATCAAGGTTTCCATTCAACCTGGTAAATTCAAGAGATGATAAATTACGTTCACCACATCATGAATTCTCCTATAACTATATTTCTAATAGCATTAAACTTTTAGCTGACAAAATCTCTGGCAAAATTAGTTCAATTCAAATGATATTAAATTCATGAATCTTTACTTTATTTGCAATATTTACCTTAAAGAACAGTGCAAAGATTATTCTTAAATATTCTGCTTTCAGTAACAAGTTGAAAAAAAATAAAATTCCATCTACTCTTTTTCAAGCATTCTCAATACTCCTCTCTCAAGCAAAAAAACCCTCAAAAACCACGAATATGCAAATAAATAAAAATGTATAAAAGTTTCTAATAAACGTTTAGCTGCTGGCATCCAACTTCAACATATGAATGCTGCATACTGCACCATGACTGGCTTCAAAGCTAGTTGTTGTTTCACAAAACCATGATCATATACACACACGCGTGTTAAAGTCTGATTTAAAATGAGCACAAAGAAAAGTGCCTTCTACTGTCAAACTTTAAATATGCATCGTCACCCTGGACAAAGATTTATAGATTTTTAAGTGGAACAGATTTGCTTCATGTTATAAATGACTGAACATTATTTAATACTGCCGTTACTGCTAATATTGTAATCATACTAATACTAATACTAATACTGCGTTATTTGTTTTGTGAGAGTAACTCACCTTGACTCCAGTCAACATGCCTGTGGTGGACACACTGAAGTCCAGATATGCCAGCATCTCAGCTGTGGGAGGTTTGTAGATGTGCGGAGGACGCTTTCTGGGGAGATCGTCTGGGAGGACAGGGAGGTGGATTTTTGTTATTTTTGTTGTTTAACAACAAAATAAATCACATACTTTAACTGCATTACTGTTTGCTATTCAGAATGAGCTGCAACCTGATAACTGTTTGCATTTGTGTTGAAAGGGTTGATAATATAAGATGTTTTAACTAATCATACCTACATGATACTGTAAGTAGCACCACTTTGTTCATGTAAAATCTTCAGGAATTGAACAATTATTTTAAGAAACAGTTCAGTATTTACCAAGTGTGGCCAAAAGGGAAACACATTTTAGCTTGCATTTTGTGGTAAATCTGTGTACGTAAATTTTAGCGGATGTACACAGTAAAGTACACAAAGTCGTGTGTAAACAACAGGGTTCAGTTCGGCACCTGTGTCGATGATCGTGGGCCATGTCTTCACATTAACGCTGGCAGCAGCCTCCCTAGACCTGAGGATCCTCATGAGAGGCTGAGTGGTGAGGATGCAGGCTGCTTTGCTCACCTGTAACAAAGACACAGAAGTTCTTTCAAGGACACAAACCATGCTTCAACAGTAACCTCTGGTCAAAATCATCCATTCAAGGTGTCACTCAGATAAAAGGTGTTTTAATTATTGTTCTGCTTTATTGAACCCTGAGGTAAAATTCGATGTATCTGCTTGCATCCAGGGAAATTGGTTACAGAGGAAATGGCAAAAGAACTTCACTGAGTCTGAGTGCCATTCACTTGCTTGACTAAGGTAACTTCAATACTGACAAATAAAAGCAATGTTCTAATGGTTTGTACCAAACCTCTGTGGCTCTCTGTTTTGTTTTAAATACTGTGTGGTTCAGTGAAAGCTAAAATGTGCTTGAAAATGAAGATGTAAAAGTATTTTTTTACTATTCTGTTGAACAAAATAACAAAAGACATGTTCTACCTGCATGAGTAGGGGATAAATGTAAAAACATGTTTGTTTTGTTGTTTATGAGCACTGACCCTTTAACGAGCTGTCAAAGATGGAAATAAATGCAAGGACTGACTAAGTACGAGTTGCTGACTTAATCAATTGTATATTAATTACTCTAAGGCATCACGCTTAGAGTAGGATTATTAACTATGTTTTATTTTTATGACATAAAGACCCAGTGGTGTGCACTCACATCGATGATCATGCGAACAGTGGGGAGTGTAGCAGCCAGGTTCTGTGGGTGAGGCGGCCTCACCGTCACGGGGATGACACCCGCATAGAGGCAGCCATAGAAGGCAGCTATCAGGTCAATGCCTGCAGAAGTAAGAGACAGACAGAAACTTTGTGAACTAAAGTACAGGCAAATTCGTGCCTTTTCACTCTATATTGAATGAAAAATAGGGAAAGATGGCAATATATGATGATGAGGGGTGTGTGTATGTGTGTGTTTACCTGGGGGATAAAGAAGCACCACATTATCTCCTGTGTTGAGGCCTCCTCTCTCCATAAGAGTGGCTGTGATTTTCTCTGCTCTTTTGTGTAGTTGAGAACAAGTAGCCGTGCACACTGCCACCCCCTAGAGAGGAAACACAGAAAGTTCAGTTAAAGGCACATCCAACAAAATGGACCTCTATTAGCATCATGGAACCACGGTAAAAGATCAGTACGTACACTACCAGTCAAAAGTTTGGACACATATAGGAATTACCATGTTTTTCATGAAAACTGTATGTTTATGTAAATATTCCTTTTAAAAAACAGTTGTTTTCAGCTACAATAGTCATTTCCAGTATGAACAATGTCTACACGTTCATTCTGATAAATTTGATGTTATGAAATCTGCTTTTCTTTCACAAACATGGTCATTTGTATGTGTGTCCAAACTTTTGACTGGTAGTGTATATCTGATGCATTGAGTCTTACGATTAAGTGATTTACCTTGGCATTGAGCAGCACATATAGAACATGGTCTGGGTCAGTTTGGGCTCTCCATTGAAGGGCCTCAGACAAGAACTGGTGCTGTAAAGGCATACAGAGGAACGTGCAGATTGAATTCAATTAATACATTCAAATCAATTAAAATAATTAAAAACCCAACAAAGCTGCATAAAAAACATAGAAACACATCAAATCTATCCTGAAACAGTCAGATATGAACCAACCAACAGCCCAAAATAAACAGTTCTCTCAATAACAGATTTTAAAACAGACTATGTAGGGAAACGGAAACAAAACATTTTAAAGTACATCAAAGATACTGTGTGACACTTTTGACCTCGCACACAAAGACAGACAAGCACATAACCAGGGTACAGGAGTGTCCAAGGAATATTTTTGTTACCAAGTGCAGCGTCACACAGGGACCATCTGCACCTGGTAAGAGGCAAATTGAAGCCACTGTCAAAAATTAACATACTTCCTGTTTAGAGCCTCTCTGTGCTATTTCTTACATCAAGTGACTTCAAGGGAGCAACACTCTGGCATTATTTACAATGAAATATGCAAGCAATGTAAAATTCATTATTAGCTTCTTCGCCAGTAGTATCAATACACCAAGGGCCTATCTAGCACAGAACAGGACTGGACAGAAAGCAAAGAAGTCCTTTAAAGGTAGACGACATGTGAACATTCACATACATAAAAGTACAAAAGTTAACAGATGTTCTCTGGACATTTAAACACAGTTTATAGCAGTGCTACATTTAGACATATTAAAGTCACTGCCTGGAGTTATCCTTGTGCCATGCTCTGTCATCTCTCTCTCATCAGTCAGACAGGTCGTGCTCTGGTCAACAATTAATCACGAGTCACCTCATGCAGACCGGCTGCCCTGACCACTCATCAAGCCATGCTACACAGGGGAACATCACAGCGAACACAGCGAGCAGAGGTGCACACAGAAATGTTCCTAATTAAAACTCACTAGTATAATGCATCACAGTATGTAATTACTTGGGTTTTCACCTGTCATAAATACTATGAGTAATTGCTTACTTTAAGTCTGCATTACCTACTTAAAGCCTAATAAGTCTTTACGTTCAGGTTTCATTCATTTACAGTCAATGATCATCACTTAATATACTGCTGAGCTTTTGGCTTGGGAAAGCTAGTAGGCTTCTGGCCAACTTCCATTTAAGAAGATGATGGCAGAGTGAATCTATTATGGGACACTTGTATAAGAAGAATGTGACTGCACTTCACTTTTTTACAAATTAGATTAATTTAGGCGTGTGGATCCCTGCTGGCCAAGGACTCAGCCTGGACAGTCATCTCTGTGCATCAGGCCAAAGCTGTTGCTGGTGGCCATCAGGGTGTCATGGCTGCAAAAGCGCATCTGACTGACAGAAGCAGCAGAAGCAAAGACGAGGCCATACTAGAGCCTTACCATCATGGTGGGCCACATACAGAGCTAAAGCCCAACCCAAGCAAAAGTAAAGGCAGAACAACAGAGATTAAGGAAGACATGTGCATCTATTCAGAGCAATTCCAGTTTATGCATTAGTTTATGTTTCATATAGTCAAGGGCTGCAACTAATGATCATGTCACAATAGATTAATTTGCTGATTATTTTGGTTTATTTGGTGACTGGTTGTCTTATTTTGTCTGACTGACCAAAACCCAAAGACATTCAGTTTACAATAATGTAAAGGTAATTTCTAAGAAGCTAGAATCATCACATTTTACATTTTTGCTTGAAAAACAACTTAAATGATAAATGAATGCAAAAGTAATTGATTGTATTAAAAAAAAATCATTCTAACTCTACTATATGGTGTAATATAAAGTGAAAAATTCAAATAATGGATTGGGTTCAGTACCTTTCGGATCAGATCCTGGTCCTCCACCACACCCAGCTCTCTTCCTGTAGCCTGAGCGATCCGTTTCCCTGCCACCAAGTTGCCAACCAGCATAGAAGCTGGGCCAACATCCACTGGACAAATCAGAAACAATCAGACTCATCAAAACAATAACCAACTTTCAACACTTTCAAGCTTAGGTTCAGCAGTGTTGGATTCATTTATTGTCAAACTGATCACTGGATTCAGGGATAGTCTCCACTTGCTGTGATGTTTTATACTGAGCATCAGTAGAAACAGTCTACAGTGGCCTACCTGGCTGTTTCTGTCGTGGTTTGGGCATGTTGGTAACACAGGTGTGTGGGCACATGAGGATATTACAGGGATGCAGGTTTCCCTCCAAAAAGTTCTGCTTTGTCTCACAGATGTGGATGCCTCCGAGCGGCGTCTTTGGGAGGGTGTTGGCTGGGACAAGTGCAAGGCAATATAGACCAACCTGGTGGATACTGTCAATGGCCTGTACAGAAAACATGCAACATGATTTTGTGAATGAAAAATGTAATACATCAAATCTAAATATTTCCTTATGAGAAGACACTGTGGAGTGTTTGTAAACCTCACTGAGAACAAGACACAGGAACTTTGTGTGTGCCCAGTGAAGCTGCTGAGAGCGGTAGAGCGGGTACCATGGTTTCAATCAAATTAATAAAATTCACCAACGCTGTCTTGTTAAGTTGTTATTTCAAAACTCTAGCTGTAATCTCTGTTGTCTAAAAATGTCTGCAACATTCAGTCCTCTCTGTCCTGCTGTTCTTTTAGACATGTCTGAGCCACCTGCAAACTCACTCATGGACTCATTTCTTCTCTTGAACCCTGATGTTCAGCTCACAAATGGGCTTATGGGAAATGGTGTTCTCTAAAGCCTGCGATAGAGCTAAATATTATATAATCAACAATATTAGATAATTTTTCAAAAACCTACTACACTTATCACTCGAGATAAGTTACACAACATACTACTTTCCAAACTAGAATTTTATCCATTAGCAATGTTGAAATCTCAGTGGGGCATTGAATGAGGTTTTCCAGTTCACTTCTGTTCAGTGACACTAGTGTATCATCAAACTTCCTTTCTGCTCCGCCCTAAAAAATCCTGACCACAAAAATTAAAAACAACTGTTTAACAGTCTAACTCCACAATTCAGCACTACACAGTTCATAGACTTTTCACACGTTTACAGCAAACACGTTTAATGTGTTTAGAAACAAATCAGTGATTTTACTTTAACTAGAGTGAGTATAACAAAATACAATCCCAAAAAAATGCCAAAAGATGTGATTGCTTTAAGTGTGACATGAGCAGATGTGTACGATTTACCTGCAGTACTCGACTCATCCACTGAAAGCTGTCCTCCTCACTGGCATCGGGCCTCTGCTCTGCCACAATCACTATCCTCTCATCATAAAACACCGTCACTGAGAACACGGCGATCCTGCGTGGATGACAGCAGAGGAGTGAGCACAAACACACACTACAGACTAACAGGAGGAGATGTTCTATGGTGCTAAAGTAAGGTTTGTTGAGCTTAAACCAAATTGCTATGAAAGCTTTTAAGAACCTTTTAATACCACTTAGAATTTAATACCTTTTTTCACTTAAGTTAAAAAAAATAATATCAATTTCATAGTTTCTCCTAAAACTGATACATGTCCATAAGTTGACGAGCTTCTACTAACAGTCAAAAAGTAAAAATAATTAATTAACCTACACAAGGCAAGAAAAAACATTTGAGGTGTTTTTTAATCAAATTTAGAATAGAATAGAATAATATATATTATTGTCATTGCTATACATGTATCGTGCATTTTGGATTGCAGCTCTACAAATGTTAACTTGACATATATAAAATGTATATAATGTCAATGTAAAACCGACCTAATTTCAACAGAACTGAAATATTAAGACCTTCTAAGACTTGCTAATAGAGGGATCAATGAGTTACAGGAGAGATATAAAGCAACTATTCTTTCTTACCACTAAATATCACATTCACAATTAAACATAGACCTGCCAACCTTGAACTGTGACAAATCGTACCAGCATACTGGCCGGTCTTCCAACATATAACAATGAACCAACAGTAAATCTTCATACTGGCTCACAGGAGGCAGTCGCAATCTCACCTCCCCCTGTAAACTGTTTTGACAGGCTCCACTGCGAGTGCGGTGGCCACCAGGTCGTCTGCATTGTGGCGCCGTCCGCTCACCGTCAGCAGTCCTTCTATCTTCCCCACCACAAACACCAGGCTGCCCTGTAGAGAGAGATTTAACTCAGCAATTGAGTTCAAGTCTCGCCACAAGTCTAACTAACTCTCATTATTTCTTTGTACGTGTGCCTTACCGGTCCTACAAATCCAAGCAGACCAGTCCGAGTGAAGGGAATTTCTCCAATGGGGGCTCCAGCTTGGTTGACAGGAATCACCTACAGATTAAGATTGTATTGAATGACATCAAAGATAGGATTCAAATACATACATTACAGTAAAACTCACCCTGACGTGAGATATCATGGTTATGCCAAAAGAACAATCAACCACTGCAGAGTCATGAGAATAATTGAGAGACCATAGGAACATGAAGTAATGTGGCTCCTACACGCTGCCCGTGGCTCCATCTAGTGGAGAATTTAAATCAGTGTCTTTTCCCATCCATCCATTTTCTGAAACGGCCACTAGTGCACACACGGCAAGAGGCAGAGGACACCCTGGACAGATCACCTATGTGTTTATTCTCAAGTGCTAAAACTGCATTTAAGTAGGGGTGTGTTTTCATGTGGCCGCAAACTCTTGTTACTTGTCTCACACCAAATATTTAACAACTGCAGCTTGACAGATATATTTATACCCTGCTCCGCTATTTTCAAAGACAAAGTGTGTATGAATGTATTAGGTATGTATTAGCATATAAAGAATAGATGGGTTTTCAATTTTAACAGACCTCAAATGTGTTCTTGGTGACACCAGGCAGACCATAGTACATGGTGCCACCAGCCCGAGAGTTAATCACAATCTCTCCTATCTCATCTGTTTTGCACAGCTGAGGTGGCCCATCTGGTTTCACAATGCACATCAGAGCTGAAACACATAAACAAGTCAAAACATTAACATCATACATGTTTAATAACCTGTATTATGTAATCAGCAGTAAGTAGTGTCCAGTAAATATGGAAGCTGGTACACCTCTGCTGTGCCAATTAAAACCAACTGCTTGGCTAACCTCCAGGCATAATGTGGCCAACATCCTGAACAGTGAGAGCAGAGTTCTTGTCCTCTGTGTTCACCCTGATCACCCCGTGGCTCAGCCCACCCATGGACAAGATGGCCCTGGCTGGTAGTGGAGCTCCTCGTGCACCAGGCCTACAGAAAGCAAAAATTACGTATTTATTTTTTTAGTTTCTATTTAGAGTAGTATTTAGAGCCTATACTATGATAGTTTTATATAATGTATATTGTTGCTAATTTACAGATAACACTACAACTACAAAATAAAGAATTCACAGTGTGAGAGACTTGATCCTTTTCTGAAAAAGTCTCAGTCTCAAAGTGCAGTGGGGTCAAAATATTTGTGTCTTCATCTTGAACAAGACAGAAAACTAAAGTAAATCATATGAGTCTTGAGATTTTATGGCAATCCTTGTAATTCAATTAATATACCTTTAAGTAGTTAAATTAATTACTAATTTTTAAACTTGATCTGTGAAAGGTCTGACATTGACTAGACATGTGACTTTGTTGTTGACTACTTGTGTAAGCACAGATGTCATGCCTGTTGATGTCAAAACCACAAGTCTGTCTGTCTATCTCACTTGAACTGTCTCTCAGTCGGGTAGTCAGTTATATAATATACAAAAACAAAAAAAGGAACACAACTGCCTTGTTATTATGATAAATTTTTATACAAAGTAATTTCTCCCTGTTTCCAGGCACAACTACACTTGTTTAACACTTTAAGAGTCTCTTCCAAGTAAGTATGCAGAAGTGTTACCTGCGTATGGCCACAGTCAGGGCCTCAGGAGAGGTGGCACATGGACAGATGACCTCAGGCTTCAGACCATGAGACTGGAACACATTCAGGAAGGCATCACATGACGACACAGACCCTGACAACATAAAAAAAAAAACCATAAGAAAACATTACCAAAACATAGATAGAAATAGTCAAAATTCTAATTAAAATATATGCATTTAGTAGCTCTTCAATACAAAGGAATCATATTTTTGCAGAGGAAGTGACTCACATGGGTTTGCTCCATCAGCCACAATAAGCATACGTATAGAGGATAAATTGATGTCCCTCTGTTCCTTGTGGGCCATCATGGCCCAATGGAGGTCACGACACTTCACCAAGGCCACACGTGCTATACGAGGATAAGCAGAATGTGTTATATATGGTACAGTTACATAGAGAATTTACAATTAGTTTCACCTCTAATTGGGGCTTAGTATTTTTCAATGCCTGAAAGAGGAAGCACTACGCACTCTGTTTTACAATATAGGCATTTTTCACATTGTTCGAAAACAAAAAATGTAATTAATCAAATGACTCTAATGCATCAACCAGCCCTACATCTAATCTATACATTTTATGTTTGATTTTCTCTGTTCAAATATTTTTCAACTGACTGGTCTGGTGTGCAGTCATGCTTACATGCCCACTTTAATAATTTGAAACTAACATTCAGATTTTTTTTAATAAACCTCCTTTGTTTTTACTTTATCTGCATTCCACTAGATAAATATATATACACAATTATACAGGCAATAAAATAATTCATCAATGCACATATGGAATATGAAAATAAGGTAAGATATTGGCTGAACCTTTGTGAACGTGGACCCTCTGCACCCAGGACATGGGACAGGCTTTCATGACAGCATATGGCACTGCAATGGTGTGGATTCTGTTCATGACACTCTGCAAGAAACAGGTACGCACATTGTTGCCGTCTTACTGTGCTCATTCTACACTTAAAAAGGTCAACTGGTCTAGATATACAGTATAAATTGTTGAATTTAAGCTCACCGTTAAGACACTGTGCCATAAGCCCATATCCTTCTTGCAGTCCAACACATTGACTAGTGTCTCCCCTAAGTCACAAATTACAAAACCCATCAGTGAAGATATGTGCAATCACCAGCTCAGTATGTGTAGTTTACGTAAAGCACTCAGCTCGGACCTTCACAGTAGTTACAGGCCTGGGTCAGGGCTTGACAGTGGGTGAGCATAGAGATCTTTGACACAGCAACTCCCATCACTGTTCCCTCCTTAGTCGCTTTGTACTTTGGTAGGAAAGATGCACATACACAAAGTTAAATGACAGCATAAGAAACATAGAAATAATAATATTCTTAATGATAAGAGATAATATTCTTAAATACTTATTTTAATAGTGCTGTGAAAAAGTATTTTCACATAGGACCAAACATCTTTTTCCTCTTAATACATGAAATCATCATTTAAAAACTGGATTTTGTATTTACTTGGCTTATGTTTGTGTAATTTTAAAATGTGTATGACGATCTGAATCATTTAAGTGTGACAAATATGCCAAAAAAAAGACAAGAAAAAAAACAGGAAGTGGGGAAAATACTTTTTCACAGCACTGTATACTTATATTTTAATATATTTCATTTACAGCATGCAGTAAATGTACAGCACTAATCTTAGAATTATTTTAGGATTAGACTACATTTAATTAAGTTTTTATACAAGATGTTTCACAGTTTTAGGAAAATGATGACAACGGCAGTGTCTCTTGACTGAGACTTCAGAAGGTATATAATAGGGTAGAAGGAAAAGATAAATGGAAGCCACAACTTTCTGTAATGTAAATAAACTAATCTAATGACTAGAAGAGAAATATTAGTACCTCTATGTAGGCCGTGTCTGTGTTGGCGGTGGGGATGTGAGGCTGCCAGTCTTTGGATGGTTTAGTCAGGTACTTTGTGTCTGTCACTACCCATTTCATCCTTGGCCATCCTTGTGAGCATAATCACAACACCACAAAGAAACACACAAATATTTTAGTTGATAAAGCAAAAACGCAGTGCTTAGGTACACTAATTTGGAACAACCCTAAATTAACAATGTTCACCTAGCAACCTATCGGTTTTAAGGTCAAAGGTGGACAGCAAATATCAGCCCTCACACTGCAGCCCTACAGTGGTCACCATACAGTATATTCACTTTAATTAGTCTACTGGCTCCCAAAGAGACTGAGACAGACTCCTGCTGAACCAGCAGTAACACAGTAATGGTGTGTTTGGGCTGGCTGACCTTTGAACTGGATGATCTCTCCATTTGGTGTCTTGGGGAGCCCTTTGAGGCAAATCTCACTGGTCAGCGCCAGACTAACACCACAGCTGCCCAACAGGAAGCCAATCTGCTGACTACCGGCATCCTACGGAGAGAGACAAGGGTCACAAGACTTGTTACACACAGGGAGAGGCCAGTATTATTTACACCATATACACAGGGCTAACATTAAAGAACTTAGTGCATGAAGTAAAACAGATACTAAATAAAAAAGATGATCATTTACAACTGACCATTTAATAATTTAATAATAACGCAGCTGCAAATGTTGTACTGAGTGACAGAACACCCTTATGACATATTAGAGGTTCAAATTTCAGAGGTGAATATTAAGGATTTGCTTCAATCATTATCAATCCATGCATGGTCATTTACTGAATTTGATTTTGCATTTCTCAGTTATTACCACACAGAGGAAATCACTCAACTGTAACAAATTTACCTGTCGTGATAGTGGAACCTCAATGGGCACAGGGATGACTTCAGCTAGCAGGCAGCCATAGAAAGCCACCCAGAACATACCAGGGTCACTGTTGGGATACACCAGCGCCACCTATGAAACAGAAAAACTTATTTTCCTACTCTTGTTCCTTTATAGATTTCATAGTGATTTGCATTTTTCACTCTCTTACTCTATCTCCAGGTTGTAGGACAGGCTCAGTCTTGGTGCCCAGTTTGTTCAGCAGTGTATAGGCCAGCTTCAGACTGCGACTCCATAGTTTACCTGAGGGGAAGAAAAGTGAATGATGATTTAAAATTGTCCTGTTTGTTGTTCATTTATCATCTTTTTATGTTGTATAACCGATCAAAGATCATCGGCACAACCCACAGTGACTCCACGCTAGATGAAATGCGCTGTGGGTGTTATTCTGCTCAGGATAACAAATACCATTTGAAACAGCTCATATACAAGAAATAGATTTCACATATACAAGGCACAAAATAACACAAACAAGTGAACGTGTACTTTTGGGCTTTGTACACTGATAAATTGTTTAATGCCTACATTAAACATCTCTATGAGTAAAGGTGTTGCTCACCATATGTGAGTGTGTAGAGCGGTTTGCCAGTGATATCCAGAGCAGTGAGGGCAGGGCTCTTGGCCTGGGTGGCTCCCCAGCGGGCTAGGGCAGCTTGTAGGGCAGGAGGCCAGTTACTGACTACTCCCAGTGGCTCTCCCTTCACTGGGATGATCTGACGCCCCTCAGGTTTTGGGGTGTTAGGGTCTGGCTGGGGAACTGGACATCAAAATAATCACAGATAAACAAATGGTCAGAATAAGCTATGAATATGGGCGTAACCCTGAAATTACACTGTGAGCGACGTAAATTAAATGTCATAAGAATCTGGGTAATTTCCAGCAGAACTGAATGACCACAGAAACTGAACAATCGCTAAGCTTGTTTAGTTCTCTCTGGCTACTAAAACATGGCAGATAAGCTCATTGTGGCAATTTCTTTCTGGTCAACTTCCATAATTTAACATCAGCAAAATAGCATTTTGCAGTTGTGCTAGCTATGTTAATAGAAAAGTCTAACATCAAAATCAAAAATACCACCCACAATCAGAATGCCCATCCAACAGATTGTGATTGTGACTGAGATATGGTTTATTAGGCTGATGACAAATAGGCCTACATGAATAATTTATGACCTACTCCTGTCTAAATTATTTTCCCATAGAAGAACCAGAACATGAATGTATACTGTATGCACACTATGTGTCTCACCTTCTACAATTTCCTCAGAGTCATCCAGGAAGAATTCGCTGAGTGGTGGTCTTTTGGGTCGTTTCAGTGTGTTCAACAGCTGCTGAATCTTAGTGGACACCCTGCTATTGACAGGCACGCCTGGACAAACACCAAGAACAGCGACTGTCACAAACATATGCAAACAAACAACCCAAAAACACACGCGCACCCACACATGCAACTCTATTCTAACACAAATCTCTACAATCTCTACTTTATCACACATTCTCACGCACTAGCACACAGTCAGGATCAGAGTCATCAGCAGGAAGGATTTGAAAAGGGAAATTTGTACTTGAAGAGACACAGACTGGATCTTTAGGAAAATCAAATATAGACTACAACCTAAACCTATGACACGAGACATACATAAAGACAGATAGACAGACACCAGGCTGGAAAGCAAGCTCATCTGGGCCTCTTCAGCATCCCTCCCCTTCCCCGGTTTTGATTTATATTACCTTTTCTTTTTCCTTTTTTAAATGAAAGGCAAGACAGGGACAGGATTAATGGACCCAAAAGAAAGAACACAAAATATCTGTCATTAGCAGCATACACCACACAGTGAAATGAGGATGATGTTGAAGGTAATTTTAGATGAACATGGGTATATCATTCATTGATTTGAACACACTCCAAACAGCCTTGTCACCACAATGTTGTGAGTCATACCGTAGAAGGCAAACAGAAAACAGAAAATTAGAACATTCAAATGTTTTAACCTCATGATCTGAAGAAAGAACCAGATGACAGTAACCAAGTTCCACAAATTTCAGAAACAGAAAATGACTGGATGTGGCATTTACATAAGGATGTATATTTATACCACCAACAGACATTTATAGACATTCTGGCTTGTGTGAGTGTGGGTGTACCGTCAGCGGTATCCAGTATGCTGGAGCGACTCTGTCCACGGCTCATGCCCCTGACTGCTGGAGGCAGGTCCACCCTGGACCCTCTCTCCTGGGGAGTGGAGGATGTCACATCAGGTGGGACACTGTTTTCTGGGGGAGAAGAGACTGTGAGGGTCATACAGGATACAGTGAACCAAGGAGACAACAAACCATCACTTATATATCTGTCATACTGAAGCTATTTATAAGTGAAGTTTACCTATGCGTGTGATGGCCAGTACATCGGCTAACAATGAAACAGCAGGCTGAAGCTGGGGTTGTGGCTGGGTCTTGGGCTCTCCATGGGAGAGGGTGGAGGAAGCAGATGAGGATGTGGAGGAGCTTTGGACGGAGCGGTTGATCCAGTAATCGGGGCTCTGCAGGTTTTGGGCTAACACTGCACTGAGAGCTGCCTTTCGGCGCAGTGAGCCCTCATCCTCTGATGCAGAAGATGTGTCTGATGGAAAGAGGAAATGTCATGTATAGATTGAGGACCTTTTTTTTTTTTTTACACTGTCCCATACAACATACACTACTCACAAAAAGTTAGGGATATTTGGCTTTCGGGTGAAATTTATGGAAAACGTAAAAAGTTCACACCACA
>JAUMHL010000028.1:12603348-12620565 GCA_032362345.1 Sandelia bainsii | reverse complement strand
AGTGCATTTTAGGTTCATCCTGAAATTTCACCCGAAAGCCAAATATCCCTAACTTTTTGTGAGTAGTGTATATATTTAATCCTGCAGGTGGGTGTCTTGTTCCAGGAAACTTTAATAGTTTAAAAATTTAAAGTACAGAGGGATTGAAGCCAGTTTTCTAAATAAAAGCTGGCCTCATAATAATTACACCAACAAGCTGCGTACTGAGTGTGAGACAATTAGTTTACCTGGAGGTGTGCAGGTATCTATGGGAGACTGAACAAAGGCTGAACGTCTCTTGGTTGGCATGGGCAGCGCCATCTTCTCTTCTTTATGTTTGGCCAGTGCTGCTTGCACAGCCTCTGTGTGAATGTCTACATAAACAGAATAACGGTGTTTATCTATGCTGTTTTATGGTTTGTTAACAAGTTTCTGTGTCGTTTTAAAATATACTATGCTGTGTACCTGATCTGTAGCGTTCATCCCTTGCCCCTCCACTGCGATGTGCACGGGGGTGTCTGGAGGCTGATGAGGTGGAGGGGCCCGGGGCCTCGGGACTAGGGCTGGGGTCGGCACTGTGACCCGGAGAAAGCTGTACATCTGGCAGAGATAGATCTGCATCTGCAAAAGATAAGAAGTTATGTGCAAAGCCAATAAAAATGCACAAAGGGTGACATTAATAAAGAAAACAGACAAACATGAGCTTTTGAAAAGCTGCACACTAACAGGACGCACTCTTGCTTTACATGAGGACATTACATGTAGGCATAAATATTATACAATCCACTGAGACGCTCACTTAATTTAGCTTCTCTAAATAACCTCTGAACATGAAGTGAAATAAGGACATGTACTTGATGATGCAACCTATACTGTTAACAGAGTACATGAAACTGGGTTAGATTCAACAAATGTATTTTTAGTCATCTCTCTTCTCCTTCCAGAGGGTCTGAGTCCCCTTGGAAATGATGGCTGAAGAGATGAGGACCCTGGTGAGACAAGTGTAGGAACAGGACGTGACCTTTGAAGCTTAAAAGCTTCCCAGTACCTCCTTCAACATCCAGGACAAGCTGCCCATTACATGACAAAAAACAGGAAACCTCTAATAACCACAGGATTTTAGCATTAAATATGAAAATGATCCTTATGAGGTACAGATTTTTACAAGGTATAGATTCTTCACAAGTCCATTCAGAAAACCTGAATCCTGGGGCAGCACAAGCTAAAGAAAAGACATTTAAACATTTAAACTGGCTTACAGTGACAGATTAAGAAGGTTGTGTTTTTTTTCCAAGCCAGTACTAATATGGTTCAATTTTTCCTAAGGAAACACCACACCCTGTGTGAGGCAGCTGACTGAGAAAAACCCGAACAGATCAGCTTACCAATGAGGACAGAGGTGACTGGCTCAAAGTAATATAGTGAAACTCTGGTACTTCCCTATCGCTGTGACTGCTTGTAAATCAACCCTGGTTTAAGAGAACTGTCTTCACATGTTCATAAGTGACAGCACAAACTGGCACATTATGTGTTTGTTTGTTTTTTAATTCTGGAGACTTGCAACACTAGTGCAGTTTTTAAGAAGTTAGATGTTTGGTTCACTTGTGCAGTTCCCACTTAGGCCACTAGAGTGCTACAAAAAGCCAGAAATTCCTTTCAACAACTTGGACAAAGACATGCACAGTTACACTGGACACTTTTTATTAACTATGACTTGTTGAGATCTTCTGACGCAATTACTTTAAGTTTCCACATGTCAGAATGACCAAACTTAAGAATGCTTACAGAATAGGAGAAAACTGTGTAGGGAAGGGCAAAGGAAAGGGAAAAACAAAGAGCAGAAGAGGACTTCATCTTACTTGGCAAATGGGGAATGTAGGAGGCAAGCAGCTTGGCTCTCTTCTTTTCATAGCCCTTTTGCGTGATGTCACCTAGGAGAGAGGACAGTGACACCCCACTGTTACATTAGTCATAATTACCAGACAAACACGAGACAACTAAACACACACAAACCACATGAAGTCCACACAACACTTTACTGACACAAATACACACAGCCTCTGCTTTAGCTAATACATTTGCAGGGGTTGAGTCATAATAATAATCCTCTTTATCCCCTTTAAACCAGATCTACTGACTCCACATGTTGGCGGATCAGTCCATTTACAACAAGACAAGGAGATAACGCCATTGTTTGGCCTTACATTAGCCCCAGTGAACAAACACACTGAGTGCCTGGCTATGAAACCCAAATATGATTACAGCGACTAGCAGAGAACAATGGTAAAACTGTAGGCTATCAGGAACAGTTGGGACAGAAAGCAGAGCAAAAAGGAGGCCATGTGAGCCGATTTCACATGGGACTCAACCATTTATCTCCTCCACCTCCCCCTCTTTTTCCCACTGTAACCAGCACCACCCCTTCCTCGTTCGGCCTTGGCCTGGCAGGACTCCCACCACTACCAGAGTTTGTTGAAGAGCGACAGAAGCAAGACAAAATCCACTTACTGAGACCCCAAAACACACAGTATGCTTGTGCAGCAAACATGCATGTAAGACACACCCTATCCAACATACATACACACTCCCCTTGTACACACAAACAATCCCACTGCTACAATCTCCCACATGCTCTCAGTTATTCCCCTTCTTCTGTGTCCAGTGATAACACCATATGCTATGTCAAGTGCAACATGCCAGTGGGCTGCTTAGCCTCAATCCCCTGACAGCTCTTCCACACCAACTATGTGACAACAAGGAGACCCTTGTCCAACCTACTGAGAGGAGGAGAAAGTGGAGAAAATCAAAGATAACAGAGAGTGAAGGTAGAAGTTAGAGAGGAATGGGGGGTGATAAACACATGGTCAGAGTCACTGGAGGAAGTGTATGAAACAACAACAGAAAGAAAATGAGAAGTGAGAGGGGAAGTCACAGTTCACCAGCAGATTTGAGGGAGGTGTGCTGGATAAACTGGCATTGTGTGGGGAGCCCCATGTGTAACTGTGTGTTGTGTCTTAAAGCGTTCTGTGGTGCTTGGACAAACAGAATCAGAACATTAGTTCCTGAATATGTAGATTATCAGTCTGAGTTGTAGACTTTTGTTTTTGATCCTTCCCATCCAAAAAAACTCTTGAGGTTTCACAACACTGTGAGATCACCAGGGGAAGAAGGAGGGAGCAAAGCGAGTCCACAACATTCACAGAGAAAGAGCCAGCAGAGCAAAGCAAGAGACAGTTTTAGAGTAAGAGGCAGTGTGTGATTAAATGCTGAGTGTTTTTTTTCATTCTCTGTATAAAAGAGCTCAAATGGAGAGGCCAGAATTCAACTACGAGTTCATGCCTGGGTACACACACTGGCCTGAAGTCTACCCAGAATGAAAAACACAACAATGAATGGGTGTTCGATCTTTTTTTATTTTTGTTTCTCCTTCTCGTAGGCATACTACAGGCTTGTTTATTTAGAGGCAAGTGATCAGCAGCAAATTAACTATAGTGGACTGGAGCAACATTATTGTTGAAGACCAGGGTCCAAGTTGTGCCACAAAAGAGGAAGGGAGGGATGGAAAGATAGCTGTAGGAAGGTCATTAACACAGACAGAGGAGAGTCTGTATTGGTGTGGGGCATAACAGGCACAGACTGGCACGATCACACTGGCTCTGTGGCTGGCAGCAGGCAAAGAGACACTGAGGGGCTCTGGGTTGAAAGACTGACTATGACAGCTGCTTCAAAACAGAGGAAAAGCTGTTATGTTTTGAGAGCAAGAATGTGGTGTTTTGAGTGTGAACATGAGCAAAACAGTACAGTGATTCTGTATGTGTGTGTAATCTGAGGTCACAGGACAGGATATGAGCATTACCCCACCCTGTGCGTGCACTGCCAAAATCGTCTCCCCGTGTCTGTCTAGAGAAAGAGGAATGTGCTGATTGGAGAACACCACACTAACACAGAGGGCCAACTGGACAGCAGAGTTAGTTCATTGGCTAAAAACTCCACTGAGGTGCAGGAAGTGAATATATCTGTGTGTGTATACACAGCTGGTGCAGGTTAAAGGGTACTACAGTACACAGAGGAATGAATGCTGACTGAGTCCGGAGCAGAGTGGCATCACAAAGCTGTTGTGGCAGACGTGTGTCAGTATGTCAAACCAGGACTATGTGTGTTTTCATTCAGGCACATGCCAGACCTGCTCAATGTACTGCAATAGAGGCAGGGTGTTTATCAAAATGTGTGCACAAAAATGTCTTTTAGATGCCCATTTCACAGCTCGTTCAAGACAAGATGAGTCTGAATCTTCTTTTAATCCACTGCTGATGACCTCTGACTTCAAGTAAAGTCAGACGGAGGGCTGATCCTCTCACAGCTGACAGCAGAGGGTCAGAGGGGGGATACACACACACACACACACAAGCAACACTTCCTTTTACATAAAAAATTAGAGGAGACTAATGTGCAGTCTGACATAAAGAGGTTTTACAGTTTGAAGTCATGCACCCAGGCGTTACTGGCCACTTAATCTGCATCAGCTTTCTCCAGTCTGATCCAGCATATTAGAACCATTTGTATAAGTGAAGCTCACCTGTCCTTCATCTGAGTGCTGTGCATGTGCAAGTCCATGTACAAATAACATCATTTTAAATTTCCTTTAATCTCCACCCAACTCCTACAGTGCTATATGTTAAACCGTACAATTACTGCTCAAGTAATATTCATGTGCACATTGTGATTTAAGCTGACAGAAGTTCCAATGTGTTTCAATAATGTAACACATCAGAATCAGAAGAACAGGAAAATGATCTGATAAATTAGAGGCTTTTGCAGCCTTTCATGAGTGATGGAAGAGAAACCAGATACAAACAATGTAAAGGTAGTCACATGTTACTCAGGCCTAAATGAAGAACTTGCCTGGACTTGAATATTTTATGCCACGCCCTACTCATGGATATGGACATATGCTTTCCTTTGTAAGTTTGATTGTATAAGTCCTTTTTAAATTCACTTAAATGAGTGTTTATATTAGATGTAGCTGCCACCACTGTGAGAAAGCACCAAAAGCTGAAATAACAACTAGAAGGTTGAGAAACTCACGTTCCTCATTATTAGTCTATATGATAAGACATGAATGCAACATAAAAGCTGATCAAATCAACAGTGGTAAAATATTAGTACCTTAATGAGCACCTAAATGAAATCTACAGTGCCAATCTGTTATATTTAAACACAGGAAACTTTATGGGAGGTGACTATGCCATATATTGCTACCTACATCCATCAATGCCAGAGACCCTCCATCTATGGATTTGGTGGAGTAAGCAACTGCAAATAGATTTTGGCTCATATTGAGAGAAACTATTAAAAAACATAAAGCCAAAGGTAGTAAAGATTAATGTTAAAGGTTTTTCCGAGCAGCTGAAAATCTTCTGACTGCATCTGATGTTCTTAAATTTCTTGTTGCTTTGGTTAACATTTGGCTTTCACAAACAAACCTAAAGAGGAACACTAACACCACATCAATGATGAATAAATGATGAGTAATGAACATTGCTATGTGAACAGCACACAGTGAGAGCCGAATAGGAAGGAAAGGCTGAGGTTACGGTTGCGTGGAGGGAATACACAATGACACATACATGAACTGAGACTAATCCTCCCTGGAAAGACCTAAAATCTTACACAAGCCTCCAGGACATTCAACAATTGGTGAAAATAATATTAGAATTAGAAAGGCTTTTTTTTTTTTTTGTGTTGTTGATCTCAACAAGTAGTTCCAGCAGCCAGTATCAGCAACCAACACTTAGGTACGGTACAAGTCTCAGACTTTTACAAAAGACCCTAACAAGGTCAGTGCTGAGTAACTCATGAAGACATCTTTTTAACTGTGGCGTTCCCTCTTCTGAAGTGAAATTAGTTGGCTTGTGAAATTTTTTTATAAATTTTGGAAAATGCTCCTCTCTGCTAAAGAAGCTTTTCTTTAATGAAAAACCCATTAGAAGTTTTAAAAAGCAAACGTTGACGTGTCTTCAGTTGTTTTAAAATACAGTGGAAGTGCCCTGGGTTACAGATGAACATAGCATGGCAGTTTTCCAACAACGCAGGGACCAGACGATGAAAGCAGACTTAAGACGTACCAAAGCAGTAAAATAGTAAGAGGTCACTACTGAGTTAATGTTACCTACTCTAAGAAAGAAAGATGAGCTAATACTTGATGCTAGCAGACAGGATAGAGTCTGGACTGGACAGTTAGCTCCCATCATCCCCCAACCTGCCACACACACACACACACACACACACACACAGGGGCAATCAGATTAAAGTCAATAGAAAACATTAAAGGGCAGAAATACATGATCTGGACTGTGTGTTTATGTGTCGTTGGGGGGGTGATGAATGGTTTAAGAGCCAGTTGATTAGCTTCCAGGCACTCAGAGCTTATTTCAACTACACTACCAACATGTATGAACAAGACTTACTTGTTTTCACAAACTAAACTCAGTGAGTCAGTTTTACACTTCTCTTAGAGGATGTTGCATGTTGTTATGTCATTACATCAAATGTATTTTGTGCCATTTTTTTCTGATGTTTGCACACAGAACACATTAATATCATGTATAAAACCTCATCTATTTCTTAACATGCACCTCCCTCCCACCCCCACCCCTTCCTCCCCCCTCAGCTAAGACAGCCATTTATTGTGACCAGATTAGGCACTGAGGAAGTGACATGACTGATTCAGGCACCCACATTTTCCTTGCCTGACAGTACCAGTTCCTCTCGCTGCATGGACACCTACATGTCACAGGTTACCTGCAAACAAGTCTGTGCACATGCACGCAAACTTCAATGAGGATAACTACACAGATTAAATTAATAGCAGTAAATAAATAAACAAACCTCACTTTCACATCATGAGAATCCTCCTGTATTCACATTTCTGCCTCTATCCTAATCTGTAATCTGAGATTACATCTAACCTAACAGATTACACCTCTCCATCTGGACATTTGTGTGGATTTGTTAAAAAGGATAGATGACAAAAATGTCAAACTGAGGCTGGTATCCAAGCCTGTAATGTAGGACTGCCTTCTAACCCTCTGAAGTCATGCTCGGGCTTCTAGCCCAAGATCAATCTGCACAAAGCCATCTTTGTTCATCAGTGACTTATTGTCTGTGACAAATTCGATGCTAACATACAACACCATTACAACTCCATCTCACGAGAAACAGATAAACAAAAGAGGGGTACTTTCCCATAAGGTCTTGGTGAGCAGATAACTGCAGCGAGACACTGAGCTCAACCACAAACAAAAATATTCACATGAAACAGCCGCTGTACGCACATTTACATGTAAATACACATAAACACAGGGTCTGAGAAGAGAGGAACTAACGTCACACACAGGATCTTATTTATAGAGACTCTGAGAAGAAACACAAAAAAAATGGGCAGACTGTGCTGAGAACATGGGTAAACAGCACTTGGCAGGAAATGCAAATGAATGTTTCTGACACCAAGGACATTTAACAGCACCTGGTCATTAGTTAAAGTACATGTTAGAAGCCTATTTCCACAGTCCATGCTCTCAATATGTTAGATAAGGAAAAAAACAACAAATTCCTATAGTTTAGCTTTCTCGAGTATTGATTTAATCATTTATATTTCATTAACACTGTGAACTAAAGCTGACACCATTAGTCTATTAACCAATCAACTGACAAAAATAAATGACAGCTATTTTGATAATTGGCGACTTAAATTAATTTTTTAAGAAAATGCAAAACATTCCTTGTTCTAGTTTACAAACAAGGTTTTACAGTGTTTCTTGTCAAAATAATGATTAACATAATCATCAGCAAATTAACTGATAATGAAATAGTTAGTTGCTGATTAGTTGCAGTCCTGCTGTGTTTTTGTCAAAAGATGGGTTTGATCAGGTCAAGCACTATTTTTAATTACTACATTTTTAATTGCCATTCTCACAGTGTAGTTTCCTAGGATACTTTCTAGGTATTTTGGCTTACCCTTATTTTTACTACCTAGAAGTTTTGAAACATTTCTGGATGTGATGTGTCTTATGAGAGTTTTTTAGCACAGACAATGGAAAACATCAGTCAGTTCAAGTTTGGTTGATGTGTTAGAGCTTGACAATTACCAGAAACCTTAATAAGGATCCACACCCATGGAACTGTGAGGAATTCTCAAATCTAAGTCACAGGTGTTTTTTCTCATTGTATCAGCAGCTGAACAGCTATTAGATATCACAAGCTATCATTTCTCACTCAGGGGGCATTTTGTTCATGTCTGGGAAATGATTCAAACTCTTGTACAAAGACCTCCCACCTCCAAGACCAATGTTTTCCACTCCAAAAGCAGGCCTACAATTCCTGTGGGGCCTAGTGAGTCCATGTGGGGGTTTTCAGGCAGACAGAAGATGAAGTGATCTCTGGATGGCTGAAGAAATCAGCCAGCCAACTGAGAAAATGGCTGGGGGAGTGTAATTTCTCTTAACAGAATCTTCATTGGAAACAGAGATTCAGTTCACCTATGGTTGCTCAAAGGGTGATGAATGAGTAGGGCTCGCTCAAACACTGTTTTAAAAGTTCTTATTTATCACTGTAATCCTCTATGAGATGTTTTGTGTCTAACCTTTTCAGTAAGACCCTTTAGCTAGACAATAAATACCGACTCTATTGTTAAAGCTCTATTTGAAATTTTAGTCAAGGCCTTAAAGTTTCCGGCCATGAATTAATGTGAAAAAATAAACTTGATTGCCAGTTTATTATGTACACCTACCTAAGATTAATGCAGTCTAATGCAAGACAAGTCACTGAAATAAAATGGGTAAAGAAAATACAAATACAATACAAAAACCTCTCAGTACAACACAATACAGTGCAACAGCACCACAAACTAAAGCCTCCCAAATGATATGTATTTCTGCCTTCTGATATGAAGATGTACCTTACATGTAGGTGTACCTAATAAACGATGGGAGGAGGTTAACAATGCAGAGTAAAGGGAGAGTACAGGTTTTCACTGAATTAATTTTTACACTAAGTACCTGATAATGCATACGACAGTGTCAGTTGAAATTGATTTTCCATGACCATCCAGTGTTTCCGTATCTTATGACGTCAATAAAACCTATTAAAAGATAAAGATTTGTAACACCCGTGTTTGCCAACATGTTGTTGGTAATGGCAGTAGATATTCAAAGGGAGTGAACAGCACAGAGGATGCAGCAGAAGGTCTGAGTAGTACTGAAACCTGAAAGTGGTAATGGCAGGGCAGCAGCAAGGTAGGACTTTAGAAAAAGAGACACAGATGAAAAAGATGAACAGCAGTAGCAGCAGCAGCTCACAATGAATACAGATATACATCAAAGCTCACTGAACTATCCTCATGTGTATCTACAATGTATGTGTGTATCTATAATGCACTTATATTAACAAAACACACCCACACACATATAAACATACTAGCCAATTCCACCTTCAAATCAGTCCTTCCTGTCCAGGACAGAAACACTTAAGTTCAATTGTGTTGGCTGTACTAAGATCAAAATGAAGATTATGTTCACTATGAACAGTAAGTAACAATTCAGTTCTGCAGCCAAGGCACAATCAGATGGGACGGTCATCATCCTGAAA
The DNA here is from genome assembly GCA_032362345.1 of Sandelia bainsii. NCBI lineage: Eukaryota > Metazoa > Chordata > Actinopteri > Anabantiformes > Anabantidae > Sandelia > Sandelia bainsii. Next base: position 12,610,941 of record JAUMHL010000028.1, on the reverse strand, counting down.
GTTATTTTTGCCAAAGAAATAAAAATAATGTTTGTTCCAAGCTTTTGGATGCAGAGGGAGCATTTCCCTACTTCCTCCACTACTTCTTTTACATAGTGCATTTTATATTGACAGAGACATCACTCACCAGACCCAGCTGTGTGAGTACAGTGCAGTTTTAAGCTGGGGACAGCTACTAGCCAAGAATTAATTTCTACTTTTGGCTTAACAAGCAAGCCACACCAAAGAAGAGTACATTCTCCAACCCCAAAGTCTATATTACAACAGAGAAAACAATATTTTGCTGAATCAATCTGCTGCATCTCTAATTCCTTCATGTAAATTACAATGTTAATATACTTTGACAGACTAGTTTAGGTCACCTAAATTAGTGTGACACTCCTAAGACAAAAAAAAGTGTTGTACAATCTTGGCAGTGACAAGCTTTTTCATACATTACAGTGGACATTATTAGATTTGTTGTTTTAGAAGTGCTATTGTGATTATGTTTCTAGTTGTGTAAAAACTGAGAAAAAAATATATGGACATCATAGCACTGCTGAAAAACTTATCTCACAGTGGTCTAAGGCTTTTGCAAGCCTGGTAAATGTAAATGTTTATGGTGGATTTTTGCTGAGTCAGACAACTGATGTCAGACAGGTGGCAGTAAGCAACAAAGTTAAGTCAGGTTGCCCTTAAGCTGCAGTGTGCAGTTGGCTAACAGGTTGTTTTTGGGTGAATAGATCAACAAGACCACCTGAGGTGAGAGGCTGAATCCAAGATTGATTTTTGGTCAGATTAACTACACTACACTGCCACTCTGAATTCTCCACAGCAAGAATTATCAGTCATCTAAAGCTATTGGACAGTTGGATAATCGCTTTAAATCGTATTGGACTGGGGCTATCAAACCAAAGTGATTATTTCCTCTTTAGTTTAGCTTCTGTGTTGGTGATTCACTGCTCTATGTGCCTCAAATTGCCCCTTTGGGACAAATAAAGTTCTTTGAATTGAACTAAATTGTAATTATTGACCCTTATCACAGCAAACATGCTGGTGTGTCATATTAGTTGATCATTAATAGGATTAATTACGCCTGTGTTTTAATAGCTGCATTTGATTTAAATCAATGACAACAATCACTGATACTGTACATGTTGGTTGAAGCAGTTTACTCTGAACAATCTCTCATTTTATGAGTGGTTTTCAAAATGTGTGCTGCAGATAAAGGTCCGTGAGGTGCTGAAAAAAATCCAGGTCAAATTTCCACAGTTACAAAACTGGTCAACTTTAGAAATGAAACAGGAAACAACAAAAACAGAAGCATTATCATCCTAACAAGCATGGCTGTTATCATTACAAAACACAACCTGCACTGATTGTGCAATGACACACAGCAGTGCTGCAATACCAAAAACATGTTTAAATTGGAAAAAATTTGGTGTTCTGAGATTACCTAAAATATCGCACATGTGCCAATAGGCTGCGAGCCTGACATATAAATAAAAAAACTCTGCACCACAAACATGAAAACCTGGGCAACAGAAACATCTGGACACTATTGCTAGAGTACGTGTCTCTCTTTACTGTCTTTTTAGGAGAAGACATTTTGATATAACACAGAAGAAAAACACAGCTGTAATAATAAAATGAATAATGGCTGAATTCCGTTTTGCTGCATCTTGGGGCCGGTTTTACAAAGATAAGAATTTGACAATGACTTACAATGTTGTAGTAGCATCACATCTCAACACAGTGCAGGAATTCTCCGTCAGGATCAGCATTTTTCCTTGTCACTGCACGCTCCGCAACATTATTAACAAACTGCATCTTATGAGCCATGTTTTGGTTTTTGTGCCCATGACTATTATGGAAACATGGCTCCTGGTTCGTCATGGGAAAAATATGGCTAACTTTTAGGTTCAAGTTTAATACACATAATGTGTACCAACAATACAAACCAGTCTAAAAAAACTCCTGGTATTGTGTATGCTGGCTCACTGTCAAACTGTCTTGGCTTACTGGGACTTGAATTGAACAGAGCCATTACAGTGTTAGTAACACATGTGCTTTTCATACTATGACAAGTCAAAATGTCTGATCTTAACCTGCTTATTTCACAGTATAAATCAACTAGTGTAACTTATGTTGTCAGCTTCTCTTCTAGCTCATTGATTTTAGCAATGAGAGGAAAGGGAGAGACAGAATGAGGGGAGGTCAGTAGATCGGCTCTGGTTTAGTTAAGCACTCTGGTAAAAGAAAGAAAACAGAGTAGAGACTTATTTAGAAAGAGGCATCCTGGCCAACAAACTGAATGATAGAGCAGTGTTTCAGCATTGCTAGGTAACTGTGTACTGAACTGTGAAAGACAGAAAGAAATATCAAGTTTCACTGTGGTGGTGTTGAACTTAGATATATGAGGTCAAAAGTGTGGGACAGACATGGCCTGTGGTTCACTGAGCTTTGTACATCACCTGTCTGTACATCAATGTCTGTTCTTTTGTCCTCTTGTTACAAAAAGCAAATGTGGTAAAAACAATATAGTGGCAAACATGTACCATGAAAAACTGATCCCAGCAATATCGTCTCTTTGTAGCCTCTACCTCTAGATGACATATGCACAAATTATGCTTCTTGATTGTTAACTGCTCATGGATGATGGGTTAAAAGAGGACGATAATGTAGAAGGGGAGGCATTACTCAGGCAGCTGACTCATTAAATCAATATTATGAATTCATAACAAGCCATGAGCGGCCTTTGAGAAACACTCACATCCTGGGTGTTGAGTCTACAGCTGACACTGAAACCATACTTATTGCCTACGTTCCACTATCTGGGCAGCTTATGGTCCTGACCTCCCACGACCTACTGCCGACACTCATTAAACAGCCTGTCAGCAGGATGGGTAACTATCGCTGCTCCGAATTGTGGGGATGTTCAACAAGGTGCAACACTAGAGCAAAAAGTACAACAGAAACCCACTGTGGTGAAAAACACAGCGTGTGAATACCTGTCAAATTCTAAAATATACTAACCTTTGTGTCAGCATAAACATTTCACTTTACATGGAAGTTTCATTATTAGATTATATCTCCACTATGTGGCAACTAACAACTGTCATTGATTCATCTGCTGATCATTTTCTTGACTCATTGTTTTGTCTATTAAATGTTATGGGGAGGAATCTCAGAACACAACCAAATTATTCAGTTTGCTGTCATGTTAAATGCTGGCTACAAAAAAATGGGAAAACCACCATCATGATATCCTAAAGCTCAGTGTTTTGTTTTGTGCAACAGTCCAAAACTCAATAATATTAAATTTACTAAACTATAAGACAAACAAGTGAAAGTTTCAATTTTTTTGTTTAGAACAAAACTACATAAATGATTTATCAATTATTAAAAATGTTTAAAGCTCTAAAGAGCAACAGTTCTCACATTTTTTAGCAAACATCAGTCTGGCACACTGCTAACCTGTCACACAGAAGGTTTTAGAAAATGGCCTGAAAACTCTACACGGAATTGAAAACCTTCAGCATGCACTGTACTTTAAGAAGACATTCTGTAGTTATATAGTCAGACATGATGTGACATGATGGCACAGCACATCTGGCAGCGACTCACTTAAACTTCTAGCTTGTGGCAATATCAACCTCAGCTGTCTCAAGGTGTATAAGGCAACAAGTGTGCATGTGGTATGAGTTACAAGGGAAAGTTAAGCTCGATAATCTTGGGATATAACTTTAATTCTAGTTGCTGTTTCACCACAATCACAGCCAAGTGATTCTGATAACATCCAGACAGTGAAACAGTCATCAGTGTGTCCTCACTGTCTGTGGGAGTATGTAACACGACACAAAGCTACTGTAGAGCGCTGGCTTCATGCTGCTACAGGAGTCTGAGAAACACTGTGGGTTGATGTTCTATCACTACTTTCCCCACAAACCATCTAAACAGACCCATTCAGTGCTAACATTACAAAATCTAGTCCAATACCCATAACAACAGACACAGAGGCAACCAACCAATTTTAGCTCCTTCTCCAGGAAATGACTACTGCCAGCATGGACAGAACTGTGGCTATAAAGTGTTAATATTAAGCTTATCTTTCCATTGAAGGTTATAAGCATACAGCATGTGAACTTGCACCTGCCTAGAAGCTGGTGTTAACTGACAGTCATCTGAAGCCACACCCAACTTATGTGCTTTCATGGCCTTTGTTTTACCTCTTTCTCGTGGGAGTGGAATTAAAGGGGTTCATGACTGCAAGCCAAGCGCTAGCACAATGTGTACTGAGGGGCCAAGAGGGGAGATACACATCGGTTTATTAAGAGGGTTTCCTGAGGAGTCCTACTCACTGGGTATTTTTGATAAACCAGTGGCTGCGCACAAGAATTAGGAAGGGAACTATTGAAATGCAAGGCATGAGTCCAGAAGAGAAAACAACAAAAAAATGACCCAATAAGCAAGTGACAGAGAAAGGAGTTGACCTTTTGGAAACTTTTATTGTACCTATACAGCAGCACTGGTTTACCCCTGAGCTCTGGTTTCCCATCAGCCTTTCCTGTGACGCAAGCCTGTGGATTCATGTATCGCAATCCGTACAACTGCTGAGAAAATAGCCTGTGCTCTCCACACCCGCTTCAAAGACTATAAAGAGTAAAGACAATCTAAAGTAAGACAGCACTGTGGCAGTTTCTAGCTTTTGTCTTTGCTTTAAAACCATCTTCAGGAGGAGGCATAGGTGACAAAGAAAAAACAGCCAGCTAATTCCTCAGGTAACAAACAATGTTGACACACAAAGATACACGTTTAACTCAAGCTGAAAGCTGACTAGCTATCTAACCAATATTAATTAAATAGTTGTCCTCTGTGTATGCTTACTCTAAAAAGTGTAAGTTAGTCATCAACCATGTAGGGCAACATTTTGTCACAAGGTTTACTTTCATCGAGAGCATTTGTGAGTTCAACAGCACATGTTAGGATTAGAGTTAGCAGCTCTCATTGCTGTGCGTTTGGTGTGTTCAGGGACAGTACAGAGTGTAGGTCATTTGTGTTTCAGATACAGTCAGAGCACAAAAGGCTGCACCTTTAATGTGACTTGAATCTGATAGATAAATTCTGAGATCGCATGATGTCGACTCCCACAGCTCTACAGTAAACAATACCTTTCCTAATCAAGCCTACCATGCATAAATCTTTACTTTTGTGATGAATAGTATCATATTTGAAAGTTCGACTTTGAAATAGTTCCTTCATTCATAGATTTCATGTGAAAATAAATGATATATGCAGTAGCTTTTCTGACAGAAGTTATGATTTTTATTTATTTTTGAAGTTAACCAAAGGATTAAATCAACTAATCAAACAATAGCTTCAAAAACAATTGATTCATCAATCAATAAAAAATGTAATTAGTTGCAGCCTAATATGTTACGTAAACAGAAAATGCTAAAAACATCTAAAACGACTGGTGTGAAGCTTTTACAATTTGCACACCTACAGCAACTTTCTCCATGGGTCAGACAGCAGGCTGAGAAAAGCAGTTACCAACAGGCCATGATATTTCACACACAACCCATGGGTGTGACACTGACCCACATGCAGGAGCCAACCAGCCAGTTGAATAGATGTGGAAGTATTTGCTACTGGCTGCTGTCTACGAGCCAGCATTATTGGCTTCAGAGAGAAAGAAATACACACAATTAGAACTGACTCCTTGGAGTCTTAGTACTTTAAGAGGGTGGCCCCCACTGCTATAATGGCGGAGCCTTTGTGTCAAAGAGATGCTTGTTTTCTCCTCCTCAGGCATGAAAGTGAATTTGTTTTAAAAGCCAGGTCTATTTATATTCACAGGAGCATTCTTCAGCATTAGCACAGTCACATGGCCTGCTGGGCAGCAGATATAGCCCAAGGATAGATCGGAGGAGCTACGCATCAGCTCCCATAGTTTAATAACAACAAAAAAACAAAACAAATCACAACCTAATTTCTGCATTGCCACCAGTTAGTTCATCATTAGCCTAGGCATAAATCACATTGCCTGCCACAGGCCACAAAAAACACTAAGTGTAATGTTATATATCATGATGTCCAAGAAGTGCTTCACCATCCAGTCCAGATTTCAGGTTGGTTGAGAAACGGTCTGATTAGGGATGTAATGATAACCGGTTTCACGGTAAACCATGGTAACATTTCTGATGGTTAATATCACCATTTCAAATTAAATTACCATTAAAACCGTGGTCAATTACTGTGATTTGAAAATCACCTCTGCTGAAGGGTAAGATACAGTCTCCCAGAAGCACAGACTACGGACCAGCTCTCCCTCCTTACTTAACTACATGTGATGTATTCACATCAGTACAAACTCTGGGACCATCTCTCACATGGGCTCACTCTAACTCTATACTTTCTGTAGATACTGAGGTGCCGCCTGTACGTCAAAAAATGCCGACAGTCAACTCTGTGTTTGTTAGCCTGTTAGCGTGTTAGCTAATTAGCCTGTTAGTGTTAATGAATACTTTTATCATCTCCTTATATGTGTTACTGTGAGCAAAATGTACACACAAAATGTATATTTTTATTTATTGTAAAAATACACATGAAACGTCAACATAGTAGTCACATTAAATTAGTAAGACACTGATAATTATTAGTTTTCTGTAGCTAGCAGCTTCATTTTTAAAGGGGGATAGTAATAAAAAAGGGTCTAATTTCCAACTGATTCAGGCATATCATGTTAGTGTGACCTGCACTCTTGTTGCTCTAGGTGTGCAACAGCCAGTACTAAAAAACACCACATACTAATACACGTTAAAGGTGTGTGTGAGAGAGATAGAATATTAAAATTAATATAAATAGTAACAAGACAACAAGATTAATAATAACAATTATAATAACCACAGATGTGTATCTGTATCTATGTGTATATACTTTTTGAACATTTTTAGAACCTTTTAAATACTGATAACCGTGATAATTATGGTCACTATGATTGTCATACTAAATGTTCATCCCGTTTCATCTCTGGGTCTGATATCACAAAATTCCCACTAATTTTTCCCTTATTATGACTCAGTTTGCATATTCCTATTCAGACAGTTAACAGAACAGTGAGACAGGAGGCTAAAACAGGTTCTCTCACCTTGTGGTGGATGGATATGCCCCGGAGAAGAGGACACGCCTAAATGCAGTGACTCACAGAGCCGGATACAGACTTGCCTAGATTGTAAACATGTCGAATTTCTATAGACTGTTCATTTAGTTTCAAACACACAAGTAGCCTACATATCATGTCAATGGGAAACTGACTGTTAATGTAATGTAATGTGAAACCTCTTCCAAAAAACACCTGAGTCCTGACACTGGGCTAGAAAATAATTCAGTTATTCAGATTATACTACAGTAATTAGTGGACTACAATTGTGACAATACAACCATATTGTGTTTCACATAACACATGGTATTCCTCTGCATCACAGCAGTAATGACTTTATGCATTTCTTCACAAATAAAATCATAACTATTAGAGAAAAAAATCGATCAGACCCCCCCTGCAAATGGCATGGACGGTCGCATGTGTCCAGCAGTTCTAGATGTGTTTGTTAC
>JAUMHL010000028.1:12570757-12603248 GCA_032362345.1 Sandelia bainsii | reverse complement strand
ATGTAAAGTGCCTTGAGATGACCTTTGTTATGATTTGGCGCTATACAAATAAAGATGAATTGAATTGAATTGAATAACTGCATTATCTGTACTAAAGATTCTAAATAAATAATAGTCAAAAACAACAAAGGATTATATATTATGATGTCTTCTATATTGAAATACATAACATCAGAAGGCAGTTAACATCGATCCAACACTGCATAAACTGATCTATACCATTATCAGTTATTAATATTGTAGATATCTATCATATTGCCTAGTCCTACCTGATATAACATGTGAGCTTGTTCAACAAGTTAAACAACTTTTACTGTAGAAAGTGAGTTTTACACCTCAGAGATGTGCAGGTCTTAAGTGCTGTGCTGATGAGTGGGATGTCAATACATCTCCTGGCACTAACTCAAAGAAGTCCAGTTCAATTTTTTTTTCTATGCAGGCCTTCTACCTAGAGAGCATAAATAAATCACGCTCACTAACCACACACACCAACACACCCACCCACAGCCACACCACTCTGTGAGGCTGTCCTGGTATTTAATGAGAGCATTTGAATAATTCAGCCTACTACAGGCCTGGAGGAGGAAAAGGGACTGCGGCCATCATTAACTACTCACAGAAACAGTATTATGTCACATGTACACACACATTTGCATGTTCAAACATACTGTACACACACAAATACACATCTTTCCCAAGAATAATCAACCATCTGCTTGGACCTAAAGCCTTGGTGCTGAAGCTACGAAGAAGATGATTTGTGCCTTTTGGATTCTGACCTGCTGAGCGTTTTACATAAACCTAACACAAGCATATATTGCATATACTATTATGATTTCTAAACAGTAAAACAGGACTTGACTTGAAAACTCAGACTGAGCTCAAAGCTCATTCAAATGCAGTGAGAATTAGCAACGTTGTTTGCAAGTAGGGCTGGGCAATAAATCACTTTTATTGTTTATCATGCCTCTTCATATATGGTTAGAAAATACTCAAGAGTTGTATGTTAAACTTTACCTAAGTGTGTCACAGTCTGAAATCTAGGGGTTTACTTTTTCGAAAATGAAAGTCACTACAAAACCAAAAACATTTTTTAGGTCTACTTGATTAACATGAATTAAATTTTTTAACGTGTCACAGGAAGTAGTTAACAGTAGTTAACAGAGGAGTAGTGTTAAATTTTGATGTTTCCAGTTCAATTCAGCTGGGAATAACTGCTGCATATGATCAGGACCTCTCTCACTTACTTTGTTTCCTGTTTCTCTGGAGAGACTCTAGCCAAATAAATAATGTTTAAGACAAATAAGCGTTGTTAACATATTGAAAACATGTTGCTGTGATAATTTTAAAAGCACTGATGTTGAGCATACTGCAACATTTAAATTTGGATAAAGACTTCAGCTCTGCAAACAGCAAGAGACATCTTTATTCCTCTTGCTGTACCAGCGCAGATCTTCTCAAGAGCTCAGAGCCACATAAGCCTGATTCTGAGGATGTGTCTATCGCATATCTGAAATCTGTCTCAAAATAAGCACTTTGTCTGACGACTCACAAAAACATCAACTAAATCAGCTTTCGCATATTCAGTTAATAAATAATACAGATGGAGAGGAGAGGAGAGTCCACAGTAGGATGGATGGTTGATGCAGTGTGGGTCCATATCAGTGCGGACACCCTCTGCTGCTGAGGACATTCTCCTTAACAAACACATGAGCCCAGTCTGCTTCTGTTGCATCTGAAGTCAGTCTGTCTGGTTAACTGAATGACTGGCCTAAAAAAAACAGCAACTGGTAACAATCTGGACTCTGACTCTCCAAGTTGTGTCCAGAGATGTCTGGACCACCAGCTACTAATTCACAGATGAAAAACTAATATGCTTCTCTCAGCAACATTAGACTTCAGCATAACACACTTAACAGATGGTGGGGGAAGTCAACAAGGTAGGCTGGTTACAGGCAAGAACCAGACATGATCTTTTACCTCCGGCCCAGCTGAGATATGGGACAGTGAGCAGGGCGGCCTGCTCCCAGTAGTAGTACACACTACACGTCACCTTTTCAAGTACGACCAATCACCAGCCCCTCCCTTCTCTTCCTATAGAGGCACCTCATTCCAACGTGCACACAAAGACTGAGTTCAGCTGAATGGCCTAAATGGCAGAAGAGCTCCTGGCCACGGCGGCTCAGGCCAGCTGAATGATCCTCATTGTGTCCCCATGGTCACAGGGGGCTAGCAGAACTGGATTGTTTTTTAAGAGGCTATTTGGCAGGCCTGTGTTCTTATCCGAGCAACGAAGGAACAGGCATTTCCACTTGGTTCAGAGAGGGCTTGTGTTGGACTCAAGAAAAATAACCTATAAAGGTGATGACATGCTGCATGCATCCAGACATAATAGGACTAAATAGCTTACATGCACTTCAGCCTAAAATACTGCAAACATCAAAATGTTGAACTATTTTCTACTACATTCAATACTACTACAATTTGAAAATCACTGCGTTCATTAGCTATGTTGTCGTACAATCAATATATGGAGGACGTACATTAGTAAACGCAGATACTTGAAACACGAAAAGTGGTGTAAAGTGTAATAATGGTGTAAATGTATTCGTTTGTTGCTTTAAAAACAAGCAACAAATTGTTCAGCACCCAACTGTCAAGCTTCGCATTTCTTATAAATACCTGAATGTACCAACAAGGAAGAGTCAGTTCCTGCTTATGTTAAGTGTATAACCACATATAAGTGAACAAAAATATAAAGGTGACGTGTTTTGCTCTGAAATGGATCACCGCAAGCAAGTTTCAAGTCTGTGCAAGATAACTTTAAATGCAATCTGAAAAAGTTACATCAATGACCACCAAAGAAAAAACCTAGAGTTGGGTAATGTGGATGAAATCCTTTAATGTAATTCTATTAAATGTGTTAATGATAAAAATGATATGCCACAGCCATGATTATTGCTCATAATGCACCCAAAAATGCTAAAAAGATAGTTAGCAGTATAAACAGTGTGGCATCCCAGTAGACAAATTTCTGACTGTATATATGATCATATCAGCCGCCACTTAAATGACTTATGATGGAACTGTCAGCCTTTAAATGTCTAATGAAATGGTTAAAAAATGTAAAAGCATCAGTATAACTCTAACATGAGGTCCTACAGCTCTAAAATAGCAGCAGATGGACTAATAATACCATAATTATAGTATTGGCAGTACAGTACAGTAAACAGTACAGTCATTCACTTTTAAATATGTATTTGTATTTTTTATTTCACTGTCACACAATATTAGGCAAATGCAAAAGAACCCCATTGGATCTTTTACAGTTATATTAAGAAAAAAAGAAAAAGAAATGTTATTAGTTTTAAATAAAACTACCTCACACCCTTAAAACAGACAAACTGTCTGAATAGTGACAGTGATCAGTCAGTGCTCAGGATGACTGGATTTGCTCTCCTCAGTTGGAGGTATGTATAGGTGCAATAAAGCAGGGGGAAGAGGGATACTGTCAAGGGTGTGTGATGGTGGGTGTCAGTAGGTACAGGGCAAAGCAGGGGCTAACAGCTGCTCTGGGGGAGGGGGTTGATCTGAATATTCTTTGGATGAATAAATGGAGCACAAACGTGTACAAAACAGGAAAAGAACACATCCATCACCCACCTTCAGTATGCGATTCACACACCTGACACACACACTTGAGGGTAATGTAACCCACAATGAGCAGTGCAGGGAGCTAAACCTATAATTCTAGTAATAGCAGGTTTACACAGGTGTATAAAGCTTTGTAAACATCTCGTTGCTCACTCCAATGAACAACACTGAGACTGAGGTCACACACTACGTCTGGAAATTACTGACAGTCCTTCTTAACAGACTGTATGTTCACATGTCACCAGAGGAGATCATGACTGCAGGCCTCGTCATGACACCTCAACACGACTCATAGTGACTCACTGTTTCGCTGCGATAACACGTTTTTAAGATGAAGCCTGAGCACAAAACCAAGTAAAGGACTTGCATAATCTTCAACTGTAATTCATGTGGCCACAGATTGATCTAAGGAGACAACAGGAGAATCGTGTGCGTCTGAACATCCCGGTGTGTCACACAGCTAACACTGAGAGCTACGGTTTTGACATTATATCACACAGCAAATAGGGAGATTTTGTAAAGAAAAACGTCTTTAAATGTATTTAAATTAGCTACTGCATGTTTTACGATAAAGGAAACACAGTGGATGATGAAAGCCTTCAGCACAACGCTGCTTGTCATGCCCTGCTAGCTTGTATACCCACATCCTGTTTCACCACATAATAAGCTAGGTGGCCCAGCCTGACGTGTGCTCTCATTTAATGTATTCTACACCGAGAGCAGCGCAAGACACGGAAACTGTGTGTTTAATCGCTGCTAGTCAGCCCAGAACAGCTGAGACACAGAGCTAGCTTAAAAATCTGCCCCAGCATCCCCCATCAGCTCCGTCAGCCCCCTCCCCTCCTTTACCTTCAGACAGCTCCAGATCCAGCTCCGCCAACTGGTCTCTAACCTCCTTCGGCAGGGCGGACAAATCCCCGCCGCGGTCTGCCATGACTTCGCCGATAAGCAGGAGTGCAGCCTAGCTGAAAAGAAATCAGCGTGTAGCGGGAAAGTGTGAAAAATAAAAACAAAACGCACTCCCTCAGGACACGAAACAAGCATCAGAGTGAAAGAGACAGTCCATCCGCACGGCTGACCCCTCCGCCATAATGAGAAAACTCACCAACGGCAACGGGTGGTCACGTGACGGCGTTTACCTCGCCTGAGTCCCAGCCGACAGACACCCCGACGCTGGTGCGCCCTCTGGTGTCCGTCTGGCTAAAACACACCTCTCACAACTGAGGGGTAACAGCTCCACAGACCAAGTGGTAGGTTTTCATCCAGAAGTGAACCTCATTCTGTACATGGCCGGGTTAACCTCATATGGAGGGTCAGAGGGCCCCCCTAACACTATTTGAAATTATTGTTAATATTGGAAAGTCAAGCAAATTACCATACAGAGACGCAAAACAACTGAAAACGGACCAGAAACAAGTACAGTGAAAGGAGTATGTCTAGAAAAAAAGAGTAGCCTCAGACTCAGAACTACGACTAAAGAAATGCAAAATAACAAAGTGATGCAAAACATCCAAAAGAGACAAAACAAGAGAATATAGATGCAAATTGATCAAAGGCATACATCATCTAAAAGTGATGAAAAATGACTACAAAGAGATGCACAATGACTACATGCAAAACAACTAGAATTAGAGAAAATGAATAGATGTTGAATAACCACATAGGTATGCAAAGTTGAATAAAATAATCACTAAGTCACTTAAAACAATCACAAAAACACACAAAATAAGTAACAAAAATATAAATAATAAAATGTAAACTACAGACATGCAAAATAACCAAAAGAAGGTGTAAATCAATCATGCAAAACACACAAATATACTACAAAAAGATGCAAAACAACCAGAGACAAAATGAATAAAAATATGCAAAATGTCCAAAAGGGGAAAAACAACCAACAGATGCAACATCACAAAAAAGAAAGTCAAATCAACCATAGAGACACCACGTGACAACGAGATACAAAATTACAACATAGCAACAAAACTAGACAAAATGATACATATATAATATATAGATAGAGGCAAAATGAGAAAGAACAAGTACAAGCAAACACAGCCACAACAAAATTATGACTAGACACAAAATGACAGCAAAGAAATACAAATCTGCAGATGCATAATAAAATTAAACTCAGAACAACTAAATAAGGATGCACAGAAAAATGTAAAACAGCCAAAAATAGATGCTTGTTCTACTTGATTTTAAAGTAGAAGTGGAAGTTAGTGTATGAAACATGCTGAAAACTGCACAAGTACAAGTTCAGAGCATTTCTCTGTGTGAGTTACTTATAGGTCAAAAGGCCAATGTGGCATCCTGACTGTGACCATTGTAAAAATAAATACACATTTCCAACCACTCCCTTTGGCATTAAGGGCTGCTTACAAAAAGTTATGATCATGTTTTCTGTATGAGAAACATAGACTTTGTCTCACAAGGAAAACGAGCTTCAAAGCCGACATGAACATAGCAGCATAATTGTAGGCTGTTGTGTCACTTTGTGCCTTTCCTCAAGTACTTGACTGCAGTACAAAAAACTTCAACTCAAAAGCAGTGTTGTAGCAAGGATCTCAGAAACACTGAGCCCCTCGACATGCCCTTAACTTCCTCAAAAATGGTGCTGACACCAAAAAAACAGTAGTTGATATTAAGCATAAAAAAAAGAAAATCAGTCTATAAAATGTTTTGCTACATGCCCCAAGTCAATATGGGTCAAAATCACAGAATTGCTGTTCAGAGACAGAGCACTGTACAGAAAACTTAACAAAGCAGGAAAAATGATGTTCTGCGTCCTGTCTACTACAATACCTCATTTATCATCTAACTTTCAATTTATGTAGTGAAATTAATCTAGACTGGAAATAAACAAACAAAACCATTCAATGTTCATTAAGATGTAGTTTCTTTAATTAAATCTGCAGCACTGTAAGTGTTCATAGTATTTCACTTGGACATGCATGGAAAAGTAAATATATTCATATAGTACAGATATGTACAGTACAAGTACAATTTTGAAATCATCAGTCCAACAATGGGAGTGTGAAAAAACATTATTACATTATGTGTCATACTGTTGCATTTTTCATTAAGTTGCTCTATTCCTAACAATTGTAGGTAATGTTAATAAGCCTAAAACTGTAATAATAATTGTTGTTTGACCAATTAAAAAAAATAAGTTAGACAGGGACGTTGAAAGACTCGACCAAATTAATCTTAAAAAATATAATTAAAAAGGATAAAACCTCTTTTTGAAAAAGGACTGACATTTTCTATAGAGAAAACAAAAAAAGAATTTCATGTGTTAAAGAAATTAGTTTCTATATTCGGTACAAACAGAAGCAATACATTTTTACCATTTTCAGCACAATACTGAAAATAGGACACGACAAAAGAAAACAAGAAATGACAGAAAAGGTGCCAATGACATGAATTACATGAAAAGATGAACGCTAAATATCACTTGAATTTTCATTTCATATGAACAATCGTCTAATAGAGACTGCCAGCCAAGTATAGTGCCAGCTCCAAATTACAACAAAATACCAGGGTCGCCATTGGGACTGTAGGACAATAGGTTCAGTCAAGGGTGCAAGGTATTACAGTTGCTGAGCAAATTCCCATCCATGTATACAGTACATATAAGCAAAAACTATCATTTTTAGAAAATGATCCAAAGACAGAGAGAACCACAAAAACAGAATTAAAAGAAATGCAAAGCAACAATAAACTTGCATTGTTTTAGTGCATAAAGACATGCCCTTATGTTAATGGACAGATATCTTGTTTATGAAGTATCACATCTTTCAAATATATGATCATATCAGACAAGAGTCTACAGAAGAAAAAGAAACAATAAAAGCAAACCGTTTGTTTAGGTGTTTATGTAATAATATAACAATATCTTGGTGGGATTTCTGAAGAACTGGAACCATTCATGAACAGTCACAATATATCCAAACTTTTTGTCCTTCAAAACTTCTACCAGCGCAGATGTCTTTGCCATGTCTCTCCACCAGATGACAGACAAGTGTTGTATCATTTTTTGTCACTGAAAACAGACTCGTGGTTAAAGTAACTCTTCACTTTAAAGGCATTGAGGAACCTTCCACAATTGGTTGGTTTACATTTGACAAGATGTACTAATTAGGACAAATATCTTTTTCTAAGGCTCAACTGTTTTTACATGAGCAAACCTGCTTGTATTTACGTGGGAGGCACCAGTGTGATCATAAGGCAAAATTATCAGACACTGTGTGTGAGGTTGTGTTTAAGTGCAAGTAACGAGCAGTGATGTACTGTTGATTGTGTCGCTGTGACATCTGAATCAAAAAATAACAGTCAGGCTATATTCTGCCTGCTCCAGACAAAGTACCAGGTGCTCTTTGGAGATTCAGAGATCTGATTCATTGGCATTATGGCTTAATTTATGTTTGGTAAAGAGCAGAGAGACTAAGAAGTTCATCGCACTTTCAACAAGCAGCAAGGATGTGCAACCATCCTGAGAAGTGTGAAAATAACAGTTACAGTAAGTCCTGGCCCACATAGAGAAACACAGTCACTCAAATTGTTTCAGATAATGTGGAAAAAGGCATCAAACAAACAGTTAAACTACCTTATTTTCTACTTGCCTGTAGAAATACGAGAGGGAGGGCAGAGGTTTTAGGATGAAACACTGTCCAGGACAATCCATCGCATTTTGGTTAAGTGGACTAATCTGTAAGGATGTGCCAATTAAATGACTGTAAAAGGAACATAACACCCTAACGGAAAAGGTCACAATCTAACAATCTATTAATGTCTCAGATCAGGAGTAGGCGAAATGCTACGTACTGATGTACATACAGTAAATATACACACAGAGCCAATCACACACATAGTTTTATCATTTTTATCTTAAAGGGGGGATTTGAGGTAAGTTTTTGGGTCCCTGTTGAGCAACCTTATAAAAAATGTTTGGGTGAATATTTGAGATCTGCATCACTGAAGTCTACACAACTACTGCATCTCTGGAGTTGAGGCTGTATAGGGACGCTGCGGTGGCATGTGTGGGCGTATGCATGGCTTAAAAGTCAAGAAGCACAAGGCACTATTCCCTGCTGAAAACAGTGTAAAGCCCTGTGTGTGTTTGGTATCTGATTTGATCAAGAATGTTTATGCAACACCTGTGTTTCAAACTGTGCACACATGTAGTACGTGTCTATATGAGGAGTTCATTATGGCAGTAAAGTCAGAGCGATGCAGTCCAGTGAAGACTCATTTTGACTGAGGCGAGGACAAATGAGCGGGGAGGTACAGAGGGAACCGGGGGGGGGGGGGGGGGGGGTTGTAGTCCCCCCCCCCCCCCCCCCACTGGAGTCCAGCCCCTGTAGTCTATGGCAAAATGAACAGGAAGCTCTCTCAAAAGTCTCAGTCCATTCCCAGAAGGCTGCTGCTGAGCTCCAGGCCACAGCGTGATGGCTCCACAGGAGGGTAAAAGACAGCAGGGGAGGAACGGGAAACCTGGGAATTTTGTACTTCTAGATTGAAGAAGTTGGGAGGGAGGTTGCGGGTCCACTGCTCTTTTTTAACCCTCGGTGATGAGCCAAGTCTGGGCCCGCGATGGCATCGCTCATCATCTGGCAGCAGACTGAGACTGTGCAGCCATGATAATGTGAGAGGGTCCACTCTCAGCCCGCTGCTGCTGGCCCATTCCTGCCAGCACAGACATAGCCATGGCCTCAGCTGCTGCCCTTGAGCTCAGGCCGTTTTGCCCTGCAGAGGGGCTGTGTGCCAAAGAGCTGTGCTGGATCACCGGGGCAGGAGAACCTGTAGGCTCTGATGTGTCTTTCATGCTCTCTTCTGCAGCTACCCAGAAAAAAGACAAAAGTATAGATTTAGAATTTAACCTAGAATACATTAAAGAATGACTTCTCTACTGAAAAGGTTGTACTTTAGTCACAAAATGTACGAGTTCAGCCGTTAATTATTTATGAATGAGAAAATAAATATTAAAAGGTACAGGAAACTTGAAATCATGATTCTGATGTTTAACGGGTGTTACTTATGTATGGTGACTTGATATCAGCTCATTGAAATATCACAAATTGCTGCTAATTTATTTTCCTCCTGGGTTATCACAAGAAAAACCTGAAGAAAAACTTTGTATGATTTTGCACAAAAAAATCAACCTTTATTCCTACATACTCTATACGGAAGAAACACAATGCTAAATCAAGTAAATTTAAATATCTCCAGGCGAATAGCATGGGATAATAATGCAGGGCTCACCTAGATAGGCAGTCTTCTTCTGTAGGGTGGTAACAGGACAGTCCTTGTGGGCCAGCAGCAGCTGCTTCAAATGAGCCACCTCGTTCCGCAACAGAGACACTTCATTCTGAGAGAATGGTAAATCAGGCTGCTCAATATTTTTGATAATTCATTTTTTTAGTTGGACATACTGTCTGGGTTTGTGTAACCCAAAGAAAAATCATCATTAATGCTGGGTCATGTAGTTCAGAAGAATCACTCCCTTCATACTTTTTCTCTTAATATAATGCTGAGAATTTATCTAAAGGTGTTGACAGTCTGGCTTCCCCTACAGTTGAGCTGATAGTACAGAAGTGAGCATATGCAAAATTCATATTCCTTGAAATTGATTTTAATAATCTGGAACAAACATGTAAAACTTCAACGAGCCTGTCAACTCTGCACAGTCAGTGTGACTATGCACATACTTATACAGACCTCCCACACGCCACATTTCATCCCCATCCGCCCACTCCAGGCCCACTCACCGACAGCGAGACGTTCAGGGTGCTGAGCTCCTCTGCCTTCTTCTCTAGGGAACTGACCCACATTTTGCGTTTCTGTCTGCAGCGCGACGCCGCGGCTCGATTCCTCTCGAGGAAGCGCTGCCTTCGCTCGTCTGGGTCATCATCTACTGTCCGCCGACGACGCCCACCCGTAGGCTGTGCTGGAGATACCTAGAGGGGGGAAAGGGTTAGAAGGAAAGAGACAAGACAGGGGATGGGTGCAAATGAAAGATGAGAGAGAAAGAAAAAAAGAAACGTGAAGTTTGAGTCATAGTTTCATTATTTTAGTCAGAGCATACCATAGCTGTCTCACTACAAAAAGTACAACCCCAATTTTTTGTAACTAAAACATCAGCTATGGGGTAAAGTATATTTAAAAAGCTTTAGATCAGTCACTTTTAGGTTTGCAAGTTTAAAGGGCATGGATAGGATCTGAACATTATCTTAGAAGTCAAGTCACTGACTATAAGCACAGTCTACCTGAGGTTGTGCAGGTGATGGAGCATCTGGATGTTGGACAAGGAGCTGGCTCTGCTCTGCCTTCTGAGGTACCATGGGACTGCTGCCCATGGCCATGATCCCCATGCTCTGTCCTGATGGGCTCTGGTGGGACAGCGCAGCCTTCAGACGCTACAGGGGAACAATACATAAATAACAAGACAAGAGCTAACTAAACCAATAGTATGAACAGTGTGTTTGTAAGAATACAAAAATGTATTATCATGGCAGAAAGGTGGAAGCATTGCATAGGATTCAACACCAATATACATTTTTTTCACTTTCACTTAAACGTCACCACACACTCCAATACCAAGCACTACCTAACTAGACTCAACTTATTTACAGTTTCATCTGAGATAACTTGGACTTTGGTACTAATTTTCATTACCACCTAGAGTAAGCTCTTGATGGCACTTACTCACCAGATGCACTGTGAGAAAGATTATTTGTTTCAGTATAGTTGTCAGTATAGTGACAATTACGCTGTGGTATTCTGCTGCAGACAGACTGCAATGAATCTGTTTCACTGTTTTCTCCTAGATCTTTCTCAAGTTTTCATGATAAAACGTAATCAATGCCAGGCTGTAACACTCTTTGCCTCAAGAAAAGCTTGATTTCTCTGAGGAATGCATTGAAATACAGTTCTATGAAAAAGTACTCTTCCTGATTGTTTTTTTGGTATATTTGTCACACTTAAATTATTCCAATCGTCAAACACATTTTAATATTACACAAAGATAACCCGGGTAAATACAAAATACAGTTTTTAAGGTAAAAAAGTTGACCAAACCTGCCTGGCCCTCTGTGAAAAAGTAAACCTAATAACTGGTTTTGCCACCCTTGGTGGCAACAACTTCAATTTAAGCGTTTGTGATAACTGGCAGTCTTTAACATCGCTGTGGAGGAATTTTGGCCCACTCTTCTTTGCAGAATTGTTTTAATTTGGCCACATTGGAGGGTTTTCAAGCATGGATGGCCTGTTTGACGTCATGCCACAGCATCTCAATCAAATTTAAGTCTGGACTTTGACTAGGCCAGTCCAAAACCTTAATTTATTTTTCTTTGTTTTGTTTTTTAGTTTTTTTTGTTTAGTTTTTTTCTTTTGAACTATTCAGAGATGGAGTTGCTGATGTTTTTCAGATCATAGTCCTGCTGTATAAACAAAGTGCGCTTGAGGTGACAAACTGATGACCAGACATTCTCCATGCCACAGCATCTCAATCGGATTCAAGTCCAGACTTTGACTAGGCCACTCCAAAATCTTAATTTTATTTTTTTTGAGCCATTCAGAGGTGGAGTTGCTGGTGTGTTTCAGCTCAATGTGCTCAAGCACACTTGGGATTTTGGTGTATGCTTTGCAGTACCATAAATTCAGTAGTTATGGTGATGTTGCGTAAGGGTTAATCAAGCAACAGCAGTAAAAAAAAATCATATGATGCAGAGGAAGGCTGCAGGGTGAAGATGGAGACAAAAAGAACAGAGATAAAAATAGAAAGCTAATCTAGTGCTGACCATCTTGGCCTCTGAGTGGATGCTGTAGCCAGAGGGGGAGTTGGAGCCGCTGCTGCTGCCTCCCAGAGGAGGACCAGGGATCCCAGGAATGTTAGGTACCATGCACACGGGCCGGGCCAGCTGGAGACCAGATAAGGCACATAAATACACACGTATTAAAAACTTGGACAAACTTCTCGGCTATAAAATTGAAATACAACATACTAAACATACTAACACTACTGTTCTGCCTTACATTAATGACAGAGGGTATCTGTACAGGACCAGGGAGCACAGGCACTGCCTGACCGGAGGGAAGCATCATCATGGGGTAGTGGCTGGTTGGTGAACTAGACAGGCAGACAGTAGACAGATAACATCAGTAGGAGGTTCAGTCATGTTTGAATAAATGACAAATGTTCTGTAACCCCACAAAATCCACACCTATATCCATCATTACTAGTGCAAGCTGTGCAAACAGCAACTTCTTATACCCACAAAAATGTGTATCAAATTTAAGTCGAAAACACAGTTTTAAGATGAAGATGGAGACATACCTACTATACATACAGTCCCAAGAAAAACTAATGGCACTGCTTGCAATTTATTTGGTTTTTTGCATAAATTGTTGGTGACATGTGATCTAATCTTCACCAAAGCCACAAATATCAACAAATGCAATATTTCTAAGCTGATAAAACACAGCTCATAATCTTTCATGTCTTTATTAAACACACCAAATAAACACACAGAGTAATGGTGGAAAAAGTAATGGCAGCAGTGTTACATTAACTGGTTGATCACATTTGGCAGCAATAACATCGAACAAGTGCTTCCTGTAGCTGTGGATTATACCTGCTCTGAAGAACTCTTCTTTACAGAACTGCAGCTCAGCCATATTCTTAGTATGTCCTGTGTGAATGCCTCTCATGAAGTCATTCCACAACATCTGCTTTGGGTTGGCCATTGCCCTGCTACATCACCCAAACTCTACTTATCTTCAACCTTAGGACAGCAACCCTGACATTATCCTGTAGGATACTTTAATAAACTTGTGAATTAATTTTCCCCTCCACAATCGCAAGCTGTCCAGGTACAGAGGGAGCAAAGAAGCCTCTGCACTGTACTTTACTGTTAGGATGATGTTTTCACATTGGTATACAGTTCTCTTTTTATGCCATATGAAGTGCTGTGCGTTCTTCCCAACCAATTCTACCTTTGTTTTATCTGTCCGCAAGACATTTTCCCTTTGCCTACTGTTGAGGAGCATCAAGGTAGTTTATGGCAAATTTCTGGCATGCTGCAAAGTTTTGTTTGGAGAGCAATGGCTTCCAGTGTGGTGAGCTGATCACATATCATGACCAATTTATGTAGCAAACAAAATTACAAACATTGCCATTACTTTTTCTTGTGACTCTATATGTGACTGTATATGTGTACATATTTTAATTTATGCAGACACAAAAACATGGCAGCATCTTAGCTTTGATAGGTTCACTCATAAACATCATACTGTCTATCTTCAACATATATGAGCCTGTAGCTCAGCAGCTCAAGAATATACATGTAATACTGTCACATGTGGAAAAATATTCTTATTTAAGAGATTTAAAGCTACTAAAATAAATTAACTTAAGTTAAAGGGGTGTTAAGGGGTGAGAAAACATCAGTAAAAAGATGCTGAACTCACCCCAGAGTGCGATTGGAAGGTGGTGCCTGTGTGATGACAGAGGTGGGTGATGGCATGGTGGGATGAAGGGCATCAAAGCCTAAGTGTAGTGGGAGAGAACCTGGACGCACAATAGTTGGGGTGGGAGCTGAACTCCTGGGTGGTGTGTCCTAGGAGATGGGAAGTTATGGTAAACAGTTGAAACAAATCTCACAGTTAATCTAGATATAAACATAAAACATAACATTTTGGAGATAACACTGAATACAAATACAATTAAGTTCCTCAAGATATGTGCATTTATGCAATATTGTGAAAGTCATACAAATATTATCAGCCATATGTTTTCAACACCCACTCTCTTCTCTGTAAACTCATGCAACTCCCCTCCTCCCAGTTCTTTCCTACCTTTCCTTTAACTAGAGGCTCTCTGTTGCTGTCTGACTTTCCAGAAATAGACTCAGGGCTGTCTGGTGGTGTAGAGTCGACCTCTACAGGTGCCTCCTCTTTCACCTTCATGTCTGATGATGTCTGCAGACTCATGTCCAAAGCTACAGAGTTGGAAGCAGGGAGCTGAGAAAGACACAGAGAGTGAGTGAGGGATAAAGTCAGTAACTACTTACAAAAGATAATATTCTCAAAGACTACAGTACATAAAAAAAAGGAAGTGGTTATTTATCATACTAACCAAACAACACGCACCAGAAATACTATTTTAAGTACAGTAAAACACACTGGAACAAGCTGTTGCTATAGCTAGTATAGACTAAATAATACACAGTCAAAGTTCACAAGACTGGAATTTTTTCACGTAATCATTTTTGACTACATCAAAACCTGAGGTAAGAAATAAAGAAATAAAAATCATTTTTCACTTCACTGGAGTTTTTGGAGAACATTTTTGTGGTTTCTGTACCCAGTAGTACATGTAGTCATACACACAAAGATGAAAACAGAAAAAAAAAATCATCAACCCCATCATCTTACAGAGTTCTTGGCCCTCTTTTCATCATCGTCTTGTTCGAAGGAGCTGGCCAGCTCATTGAACAGACCAACCTCCTCGCAGTTCTTTAGGAAGCGGGTGGGAGTAGGTGTCTGGTCTGGCAAGAAGGAATGAACAGAGATAACTATTCAAAGCAGCACTTTCACACTTAGCATTCAATATAGAATGATTATAGAAAGCTCATGTAACAAATGTGTCTTCAAAGCTGCTTTTCTTGAGATTTGTTGGAACATGTTGACCCTAAGGTGTGCTACATACAGTCTTCATGTGAATGCTGAGATAGAATAAGTAACAAAGAGGAAGAGCAAAGTCTGTCTGATAGACAATCAGTACCTGCAATAATGACAGAGTCTGTCCTGGGTGGTCCGAATTTCAATGTCATTTCATGCTTGTGTTTGTGTACAGCCAAGTGGTCTTCATTGGTAAACCTCTGGAACGAGTGAACAGAAGGAAAAGAGGAAGGGTAAGTGCATTATAAATTAGCCTATGGGTAATTGTCTACTTGTCCTGGTGACCTGAGGAAAACCCTGTAGTACCCTAACCTAAATATTATATTGCAGTAATCACAGACAGTCCAACACACACAGTCTTTACTATGTGGATTATGTGACACAACACAAAGAAATCTGGTATCAGTGGTATATAATTCCTCATGTCTTAAAAGCCCCAGGATATGGGCCAAATAATAATAATAATAATAATGAATACTTTATTATACTTTATTATACTTTAAATACCCTTAAATAAACTAGAAAAAAATTGGTTAGTATGCAAACAACCTGAAATTACTTTAACAGTACAGAAATGTAGAGAATGAGCAACGGTTAAAAATGTTGACAAGTTGGTGAAGAACTGTCAAAGCCACTGGCCAAAAGCTAATTATTTATAAGTCATTTTGTGTCAAAATTAAAACGGATGCGCTAAGGTGTTGTAAAAAGGAGAGCTCATCATTGTCAGTGACAAATGTTTTTGGCACTTCATGTAAAACAAGTAAATGCCATAAACAGTGTCTCAATATACAGTTGCTGTATATTATTTTATGTTTTTTAACTTCCTATCAGGTGTCCACAGTGGAAGCTACAGGAGGTCTGATACTTAGGCAAACAGACCTTTGGAAAAGAGCACTAACAGCCATCCTCTGAGACAGGACACTTCTTCTTTAGAGAAGTGGCAAGGTGAATCAGTCAAAGATGTGGGAGGAATCATCTTGGCTGTGGCACCAGCCTATTCACCATTCGCTGCAGCCTATTTTAAGGCGCTGCGTTGCAGTTGCAAGTTCAGTCGTGAGGGTGAAGTGGAAACACAGTCAAGTGTCAGTAGGCTTATTTTTAGCCCTAACAGGCAGCATCACCAATACATCTACATGTCTTTTTTGTCTCTTTCCTCTGAACAAGGTGGCTGGGTCTGGAGGAAACTATCTCTAACTAATCTCCCTGTATGAGATACCTACAGCTCGGATTACGCCTCCCCACACAGTAAATACATCATATAATACAGGTCTGCTGTCGTTGTTGTTGTTGTTAACTTGGTAAAAGGAAAACCTTGAGCAAAGCCAGGAGTCAATCATCCTTGTTCTATTATGGGCATGATTCAGATTTTCCTGGTAGACAACTGTTGCTTGTAAAGGGCAGCAGTAAAATAAAGGATGTTCCATTTAAATGTAAACACATAAATATCACCAAAATATATTATCAAAAGTTAGTAAAAAGTTTATAAATGACAACAAGTTGAGACTTCAAAATTATTTGTATAATAACAGTGGCTGACATAACGTTTAGCCTCAATAGTTTTTTACCAGCCAAAAAATATATCCAAACTGAAAACTTTTAAGTACAGAAAGTTTGTAATTAAACACCTTGTCAGTTTCACAGTCATGTTTTATTCATTGACCGGATCAGTTCCTGATTTAAATTGAAAAAAAATCTACTTTATTTTTTAAAGTGATCAATATTTCTACATTACCAACAGATCAAAATGACAGCACAATGACTGCATAGCGGCCTGTGGTAACAAAAAAAAACTACAGAGAACTATCACCCAAATCTGCAGTTTCCTTCAGCTCTTTGTAGAGTGTTAGTGTACAGTATTTCACTGTTTTGTTTTCTGTTTCCAGCTGCAGTAAGCAGTTTTTTTTCAGCAATCACACAACAACAAACTGCACACATACAAAGTAAGCGACACTTGCTCATGAACAGAGTGGAGAATTTGGCAGCTTCAAAACCGGATTTTTCCCTCAGGGTTTGGCAGAGACCAAAATAGAGCTAAAAGAGAATGAATATTACACCTATATATGTCACAAGGCCAGAAAAACGACCACGAATTAAATGTTCAACATTTTAGATTGGAAAAAATATAAAAAAAACATGTTTATTTTCCTCAAAGTAAAGTGGTATAATGATGCCAAAAATACACCCAAACATCTAGCACCGTCACACTGTACTACGATAGCAGATCTGTTTATTCAACAGTTTCACACTCAAACAAAGCTGGTGAGAGTGCCACAGCTGTAGAGTCGCACCATCATCAACCATCACTTTGAAATTTTCCATGCGATTCTGTTGCTTGGAATGTCAACTAAATTAATGATACCTACAAATGAAATATGCAGAGTATTTACATCACAGAGGAAAGTTAAAACATTTTCTTCCTATCAGAGAGGAGGTCCCTGGGTGTCCATAATGTTCTAAGAAGAAAATAACCAAACAAATCATCATTTATTTATCTAGCACGCATGTTTCACTGGCTTTTGTTCAAACCGCACACCCCTGTGTACAAAAGATCACTGCTGATCAGAGAAGAGAATTGGGCTTGTGAATCACAAGTGTTTCTTAACCACATAAACACTTTCTTCCTCCAGACACCAGGAGAGATAATCCATCACAAGCTCTAAGGACATCACACCCAACTGAAAGCAGATTCAGACAGCTAACTGAGCACAACATCAAACACTATATTTCCTGTGTTGAATAATCATGAGGTGTAGAACATATTTCTTTCACTTTGCTGTTATATCACCCCACGCCCCGACAATACACCATGTTACTAGCATGTGAGCGCACTACTGGCACTCAGCTGAGTCACTGCTGCGGCTCAAACCTGTGTCTGCAGGCGCTAGAAGTCAACAGTGACAGGTTGAAACAATAACTGTGCTCTGATTACTCACTGGAGCTTCCAGTGAGTCATTGGTAAAAGAGACATAGCGCTGTCTAATAAGACAGCATGCCAGCTAGAATGATAGAAACAGTGTGATGATTATTAGGACTGTTGCATAAATCACAGTGAGTTGTACTGACAGTTCTTACGGTTCATAAGACAACTTACAGTTATTCAACTCCACTGGTGTGTCATGTTAAGTACAATACATTTGTCTTTTGCTTTCAAATAATTTTGTTTTTAAATAAAGTGCATTAAATTAAGTAAGCAGTCACACACACACACACACACACACAGAGACACACGTGAAACACAGAAGAAGGAGGAGGAAGAAGACTTACCTGTCCACAGCCAGGAGCATTGCACACAAAAGGTCGGTCATCCCCCATTTTTGCAAAGAGCTTGCAATGTAACTGTGGGAGAGGAGAAGAGGAGAACATAGTGTGTTTCTTGATTTGTCAACTGGTAAATCCTCAAAACAACAAAACAGGGATGCTGTGGCTTGTAGTCTTTAGTCTGAGCAGGAAGCCGAATGCTATTTAAAAATAACCCTGGCAAGGAGGAAAACACGCACAGAGGCAGTGAGACGAAGTTTCCCTGGTGATACTTCCTTCACACAGGGGGGCTTCTGGTTGGCCAATTAGGAGTCACTTACAAGAGAGGACGACAGCTACCGTTTACACAAAGACATCTCGCTCTCCTTCTCCCTCCGTCTCATTTTCCCTCACTTCCAATCCCTCCTTCTCTCATTACCACTCCCTCTCTTCACCTCTCCAGCACCACTCAATCTTTTCTCTTCTTGTCTCTCCCTTTTTCTGGTTCAGCTGTTTCTCTGAGCAAAGTCTCAGTTTGGGTCATCTCCATCCACTGTCTGCTAAAATATCTTCAAATGGGCACAGTCACACTGACCTGACATTATACATCACTTGTACTTGTTGTTCTGGCTACCTTCTAAAGCGGCTGGTGGAGATGGTCACCAAACATTACTATACTCAGTATATGAACACTAATGAAGTTATGGTACAGTTCATATGACTGTTGGTAATTACACACAATAATTTAAATTAAGGGTGGGTGACATGTAGAGACGCAGCAATCATAAACTACCACAAATCATAAAACTAATAGGCAACTATTCAGATCCAGACTATTCATGGCAAAAAAAATGCTGTTTCACCTTCTCAAACATAAAGACTTCCTCCTTCATTTTTATCCTTGTTTTATATGATATAATTTTAATATCTTTTGGTTTTCGACAGTTGGTGACATTTAACAACATTTAAAAAAAACTAACAATTAGTTAGACTAAAGAATTAAACTAAAGTAATCAGTTATTTCTCTGAGAATAATAAACAATTGGAGGCATTTTCAGCATTGTCTATTTACAGACAGAACAGTCAGATGTGTTTAGAACGAGGCTCAAATTTATTTCAGCGTAAGATGTTTAACTACGACTATTATGATATTTTAATGAAAACAGTATAAAATTATATTGGGCTTTATCATTATATAAACATTATTTAAGTAATGGGCTTTATATAATGATAAAGCCCAGTATAAAATTATATTGGGCTTTATCATTATATAAACATTATTTAGGTGAACTATATCTCCAGCATCTATCTGTGATGGCTGGTTGCTAAGCTGAATAACAATACAAACTAAATTGTTATGCCATACAGTAGTGTTTATGATAGTGAACAAAAAAACATTTGCTATAATAGACTCTATGATCTAAAATAATAATAATACCTTTATTTATAAAGCACTTTTTAAACAATGTACAAAGTTCTGTACAACAAAAACAGGCAGAAAAAATAAATATAAATGAGTAAATAAATAAACAAAATTTTAACCAAAACAAGTATCTCAAACAGAAGGAGAAAAAGCAATTCAATAAAAATGTGTTTTAAGATGAGACTTGAGAGACGACGCTGAATCAGACCGCCTGATTTCCTCAGGCAGGTCATTCCAGGTCCCTGATGGAAAAGGCTCTGTCCCCTTAGTTTTTAACCAGGATGCTGGTACAGACAGAATCCTACTGCCTGAGGATCTCAAATTGCGAGACAGTTCATATGCCACGATAAGCTGTAAAATTTCTAAAATGCTCACTTATGGTTTGTTTGTCCTGATTATAACTGTAGGTACCAGATTCTCCTCATTCACTGTAGACTTTAGGCTAACTGAACATAAGAGTGTGCAATATTGACAAAAAAATTATATTTGGAAATTTTGTGGCATTTTGTCAATAATAATAAGTAGATGATACTGGCAAAATGTGAAACCTTTTGCAGTTGATGTGCCAAAGACTGGCAACATGAACCACACAGTTTAGGAAGAGCTGTTGGACTGTGATGTTTTTGGTCAGTCAGTGTGTATCTTGGGCCTAAAGTATTCAAAAATAGTTTGAAACCATCTCTCTTAGCTGTTGGCACCATGTTTTTTTTGTGATATAATTACTGACAGGGTTTGTTGTATAACCATTTTTTTGGAGAATGATTCCGCTAAAGTTTGTCGAGTGTCTTTTAGTGCTAGCACCTTGGCTGGTTTAGGACTGTCATGAACAGCTGACCCCTGAAGCTTTCATATTCTTCATATTCTGACATATAGTTCGCATTTGGTGAACAGCTCCATGCGAGTGAGGATGATCCGTGTCTAGCAATTAAATGTAATGACATGGTAGTTTGCGAGGCCGGTGGTGTCTGTATTTTGTCTCCTGGCGCTGTTTGTTCTTTACTTTTTAATTTCGGTAATGCATCTTTTTAGGCAGCTACGCTAGCATAACTTGTGGTGCAATGACCATGTCTGCTACAGTAGAACATGGCATGCACTCTGCATACGCATGTGCAGCAGTCTATCTTACTAAGCTGCTTGACCCAGTGAATGTGTGGACTCTCAAAGTATGTTTTTGTTTGTTTTTTGCTAAGTGAGCAACATAATAATTAAAACAACAATGAAGACCTTAACATAAACAATATATTTCGCATACCGCTAGAGTATGTCTTGTTAGATATGGTCCCTTTAGATATTTAAGATATTTTCAAGTAAGTGGAAGTCACACAATTTATACATTGAAAATTGCTTTTAGAGTAATTATAAATATACAACATATTATAAAAGTTATGAATAAAATAAATGCATTTAACTGCCCAGTCCTGTGCTGTAATAACATAACATGGGCAACTTCAATGGTGTACTATTACAACAGCATAAATATTTGGTCAAATAAGAATCTCATAAGAATCTTATTGGTGGGCATCTGAATGCACTGGAAACACTTCTAAAGCTTTCCACTCGACTAAAAACCAAAACTACATCGTTCTCTCTTCATGAGTAATGCTATTGTCAAGAGTTAAATACGCACATGCTTACTGCTATCAGCTGTATCTGTTGAGGAGAATAACTCCTCACAAACCCCGTTCCTCTTGACTCAACCCCATCCCCATCCCCAACTCCACCAAACCACCCCACCCAGCTCTGCTCTGTGTGGCTGAACAGAGCTCCATGTGAAGACAAACTGAGAAGTTTAGAAAAATAACTTAGTCATTAAATTTAAATCAGGGAATTGGAGGGGGTGGCGATGGATGAGGGACATTAATGTTTTAGCACTCGCAGCTGGCCCAAAGTGATGTCTGGCAGCTATTACACAACACTGTCCCACTAACAGAACTCCAACTACTAACATGCATCGAAGACCTTCCTATGTATACAAGCAGAAACCTTTCAATAAACAAAAGCCACTGACATGTGTAAGATTCAATAAGGTTGCACTAAAACACCGTCACGAGCAGAGACAACACCTAACTTTAATGATTCAATACCAGGCGTTCAAAATGTCTATCTGACACATGTCCTGAACTTTTGCTTTGACTATGATGATTTTCCATAAAAGCCAAATGTTGTTTTATTATGTTAATTTAAAAAAGCACCTAATCCATTATACAACATAAAATGTACAACTATACAACAAACTGTAAAAAAAAAAGTTAAACTTGTTTATTACACAAAAGTGGAATTAGACTATTACTGGTCCCATTAACCCATGTTGTGCCTACTATATGGGTGGAGCATGTAACCCAACATTATTGAGTGGGACAGATTATTCATTATGTTGGCGAGGCATAAATGTCTGAAAGTTTTCCCAATGCTGAAGTCAGTATATTTTCCTCTCTCTGCCGAGGACAGCTGCCCCTGAGCCAACACATGATTGCTGAAGACTTGTGCTAGAATATGGCGTGCTCCCGTGACACTGGGCCCGTAACAGACCTAACCGTTGTGCTTCTCAGGTCCATGTCTTTATGACGAAAGAGGTCTGCATCACATTTACAAGCAAAAGCCCCATTCCTCTCTGTGTGGATCAACGGGCTTATGAAGCAGAGCAGTCTGATTTTTTTGCAGACCTCCCATGCTCTGGAGAAAGGCAACAGGTCAGTGCCAAGGCCCTCACAAAGTGCATCCAATCCACTGAATCTATTTGGACAGAGATGTGTCTGCAAACGAGATACTCCGTCTAGCTCGTTATACCAAGGGTGTGGACTGTTTAGGGAAATGGACACATCTGGCGTGAGGAGTGGGAACAGATTTCAGAGTTTACATCTCGCTAAAGACATTTTAGACATTAAATTGGCTGGCTGGCACAAACATGAAATGTGGGGTTTGATTTTGTGGGAAGTCCAGCATAAATTCCAAATGACAGCGGTGGAAAATATCATTTTATTTCATAGCTGCTCCAACCAATATGTTTACCTGATTATAACATGTGCTAAGCTCTTTTCTACAGCTACATCTATTATTTGACTTGGTAGAACTTGGTGGTAAAACAATACATTTTGAAGGACATCCTCAAAAACAGCTGCGCTATCTGTAGTCCTCTGCTAGATTTACATCTATATAGAAAAAAAGGGAACTATTAATTTACTAATTTGATTGTCAGACATGTGTCACTGAGAATAAAATGAGAGTAATTAAAAGTTGATGGTGTAAATTTTTACTGCACACTATCAGACCTCAACTCTGTGAGAGACAGTAAATCGGTTTGCTGGTTACATTAGTCCTGAAGCACATCACTGATATTCATTACAGACACAGATATCCAGCCCACCTATTTTTGCCCTCTTTCATCCAAGGTGACATGGAAGCACTTAAAGTGCCCTAATTCCTATGCCTCTCATTAAGCTGCTGCCAAAGTCCCACCGTTAACTAGGATTTCTCCGACTCAGCAGGTGTAGGGGACCGAGTCCCAGCTATAATCAGACACAGCCATCCAGTGTTTGATGCAGCCTGCTAGGAAACTGACTAAACAAACTGTATTAATAGCTCGCGCTGCAGCCCTGTCTCTGGAATCTGAGGCTTGAATTGCCAGAGGGTAGGGGAGACCCCTGAAAAAAAGTAGTATAGGAAAGGAAGGAGATAGTGAAACAGTGTAAGAAAGACAGATCAGCGACTGGTCAAATATGAATGATCTCTGATATTTGCTCAAGCTCAGGTGAGGTCCAGTAAATGTTGGCTGTAAGTTTTAGTGACCGGAGATCTGGGTGTGTGTGTGACAGCCAATATGCATTTATGTAAGTGAACCTGCGATTTGGTAAATGGAACAAATTAAATCCTATATCCACGTCTGCATAACTAACAAGGGCTAAAAGCTAAATCCATGTGGAGCTAGTAGACAATCCAGGACAATATAGGACGACCCCTGTTTTCTAAAATTAAATAATAAACACTGTGCTGATTTGATTCGTGGTCGGCAACTTTTAGCAGAACTTGCCGTGAGGTTTTAGCTCCATAACAATAAAATCTAAAGAAAAAGACAATGTTACCTTATGTATGTAGAGCCAGTGCAGCCTTGGGTGCAGACAACAATATTGCTAAATGATTTACACATGATTCTTTAAAGTATTATCAAACCAATAATGATTTTACAAAGCCAATAACACAACAAGCATATTTTAAATAATAGGCATCACAGCCAAAAGCATGCATTTTCAACATATATCTTTCAAACGTTAAATTTATTGACAAAGTATGTTTTGTGATAACATTTGAGTTGCAGCAAAGAAGATAGTTTCAAATGTATGTAACATTTATTGGTTGGACAAACATGGATTTGAAATTTTCTGTGGTGTAACACTTCTCTATGTGATGGAATTAGTTACAACTCTGCCAAAAACATGGCCTACATTCCTAATGAACGTGTTGACATGCATGGGGATGTGGATCCTGGGGCGTTCAGCTCAAATTGCAATACTATGGATATCATTTCCACTTCAGACTTTGAGTTCTTTTGAGGCTCTTCTTGCACACCAAATTATCATCACAGCATAAAATTATTCTACCGCCGAGAAATAGACAAGCGAATACTTTTGTGGATTCTCAGGCATGTTAAAGATGTCAATATCAAACTGAAAATAACTTTAGTTCCTTCTTCCAGACAACGCTGACTGGCTTGAAAAAGTTTGTCTTTTTTAGCCTCCATTACCTCCTGGCTACGTACGGGCACATTTAGCCCTGCCTTTTCCCGTAACAAGACCGCCTATTCTTTACTGCAATTGGCCACAAGCACGTCAGTCAACTGCATCCAGTTCACGGAAAGCTTTAGAACCTGTCAATAACTCCGACTAGCTGAATCTTATTGGTTAAAAGCTCGAAATCAACTTTTTGTATCCTCGCAAAACTAATGGCTAACTGGAGTGGCTAGCTTTAACAACAGGCCGAACGCACATTTAAAATGAGTAATAACAGCGATACTACCACTTTCAGCGATGACAACTAACACACATCAACAGTAATTTAATTATATCCGAAGTGAAACACTGCATATTGAATACTTTCCTGAGAGTCAAAGTCGCGAAAGCATGGGGAAAAGCTAGCAGTTAGTTGGTTAGCGGACTGACACTTGAGTGCAAAACGAGACAGTGGGTCCGAATGAAGCGTTAACAGTTTGACAATAAAATACACATGTGTTTTTAACAATAACAAACACTGAAAACTGTCACGCCAAGAGCTTCTTTGTCAAAGTTTAGTGTAGTTGACATATCTGTGGTGAATTTAAAGGGTAATAAAATGTTTACAAACTCACCCTTGCGCCCCTCTCTCTCGCTCCCCTCTCCTCTCCTCTCTCTTGGAATTTGACACTCCCCTCGACGTCGACTTCTCGCGAGATTTCACACCAGGCTCGGACGATATTTTTTACAAATG
The DNA here is from genome assembly GCA_032362345.1 of Sandelia bainsii. NCBI lineage: Eukaryota > Metazoa > Chordata > Actinopteri > Anabantiformes > Anabantidae > Sandelia > Sandelia bainsii. Next base: position 12,577,792 of record JAUMHL010000028.1, on the reverse strand, counting down.
TCCTTTAGTTTTTTTTTCGTATTATGGAAAAAAAAGGTTTGCATCTACATGTTTACACAGAAAAATGTTGCTTGAACATGTTATGTCACCTACTGTGGTTCCGCGTTTGGTAAACCTGTCAAAATTACCCAACAAAATCTGGTCCCATCATGTCATCATCATAGTCTATGTAATCTCAGTATACATAGTTAATTTAATTTGACTTGTCTTGGGAACTGGGTTTGTGAGTTTCAGCTTAGTTCCTGTCTCGTTTTGTTTTTATTTTAGTATATTTTAATATATTTTAATTTTGATTAATATTTTTACACAATTTATAGCTGACATGACCAACGACAGGTTTTTGCTCCATGTTTTTCAAATGAAACTATTATTTATTGTTTATTAATTTCACTCTAAAAAGGATGACATGCCATACAAAAACCTAATGAAAAAAACCCAAAAAAACACGGGATCCACTTGTTTGGGGGATGGTGGTGACAACAATGGAGAACACTGAGATGGCACATGGTATAAAAGTACAAGAGTACAAGTACATATCTGCAAATGTTTGCTAAGCAGGTACACCAAGTCAAGTGCCACAGAAACCAGCTTGGGATAAACAGCCACCCTTGGTTTTCAGAACTGGACTGGCTCTACTCTAGCTATTTTTCCCTCTTCCAGGTATTTTTGTTTTGGAGTCTAAAATGTTTCTAATGGTGATTTCTATTTAGCTTTAATTAGCTTTGAAAAGGGCATATTTATCTCAATTTTAATATTTTTAGTAAAGTTATTTAAAATTTTTATTTAAACTAAACTTAGGACCCCTGCCCTATCAAAGTAATATGGAAGCACCATATTTGTACCAGCCATCAAAATATGTAATAAATAAGTATCATTAAAAACTGAGAACAAGGGGCAGGGGGTCTTTTCTCATCTTGCTTATATTCTCTGGTGAAGGTGAATGTCCTGAATGTGGAGGTAAAAGCAGTATTTTACCTAAGACAATCATAGAATTAAAATAAAAACATGAGATCATGCAAACACAACTCATGTTATCATGTAATCATGAAGCACTAAAGAAAAACCATCTGATGTAATCCACAGGAACTGTTACACTAGATTTTTTTTTCTTCTTCAATATACATAAATCGCACTGACAGACACTTCTCATTCATCTTATCAATGTGAATTCAGAAACGAGTTTGGAGGGCCCCCCAGTGGATAATTTAAGAACTGAATGTGCAAACATTAACTTTCATATCCGTTTTTTACAGTCAGCACCTTCAAAATAAATCTATAATTCCTGTTTCCTGCTTTAAATTGTCTCGAGTCCATCTTGAGTTCATTAGTGACTCAGCGAAGAATTTTGCTCCAGAATTTAAAATTGCTTGAAAACAGCTCTGAATAACAATCCTAACTGCAAAGTTATGATGTGGTTTCTCATATTTAAGCTAGTCTGGCCCTTTCTTTGTAATTTAGTCTAATTAGTGCCATAAAACTGTATTACACAGTTTTATGAAGGGATCACAGACATATTCAAACAAGACATTTTTCACACAGCTCAGTTGTAATCTAGCTTTTCTTTCAGGCTATTGTACATACATGCAGATAATGTTCTGTATTATTTAAAGAGTACATTTGGGTAGATCTTCAGTGATAGCATGTGTTTCTATCATTATGATATACACAATGACTTTTTCAGGGACATCCACATGTCGCCAAGTTGTCTCTTACAGCTTAACTTGTTTGATAATTGCAACTCAATCATAAGATATTTTAAGCAGAACAGAGGCAACCTGCACTTTTCCTACACTGACAAGCAAAAAGTCTGCTGAAAAAGTCCTATATTATAACCTAAATCTGAACATGGCTAATAATGTTAATATCACACAGCCAGTGCTTCAGTAGGGCCTCACTGCTTACAATAAACTGTTAAAGCAGCAGTGCCTACTTATAATTTGATAAACGTATTACAGCTGTTTGTTTAAAAAAAAAAACATAATGGGTTCACACTTTTTGTGAAAAACAAAGAGAAAAAAATGAATGTTATATAAAGGCATTTACTATCATAACATTCACAAAGAGAAAAAAGCACTTTTGCAAGTTACACAAGACATGATCTAATGAGTTAATTTTTAAACATGTGCAGAACAAGCAAACAAAAACAAGCACAGAAGTGGTCAGATTTTTAGACAGATACTATAACAAATAACATATACACTTTGCAAGCTAATTTAATGAACTGTCAAGAACAAACCTTAGTAATCATGCCATTTCATGGTTCTAACATTTAAAATAACGTAATTTTTAAACATACGCTGAAAGATGTTGGACCAGTGAGTGCCCTTGAAAACCCAAATTTTTGCAAGTTAAGACTGGAAACATCCATTGTAAAAACATTTTATTCCTCCTTAGCAACTGATGCATTCATTAAAATAAAGCCCAAATAAATGTTAAATTACATATGACAACCGGCGTGTCGACATCACTTATCAGCACTGAACATATTCAGAGGACGAGACGGAGGCAGGTGTGCCGGGAACATTTGTGAAACCAGTGATAATATCTGCAACCTTTTGTTGCATCTACATTACAAATAAAACTGTTCCCATCTGGCAAATTGTTTTCCGCTCTGGTGAAAGTGTGTCTTTTTTTTTTTTATTGCAAAAGTGACTGCTTTGTGAGTTCACTGGGAGGTTATTCAGAGAAAGATCACCACCCCAACTATCATACAAACTACTTAACATTTATTCCTGAATTACTTATATTAGCCCTCATTCATAAACCTATCTTACATTTAAATCTAACATTGAACATACGTCATTTTACCAGAAAACTAAATTTTTAAGATTTTTCTTTTCTTCTGTGACGAATCATAATTCAATATAAATAATTGTATTATATTTAGGTTTTAAAAGGTGTGTGCAACCACGAGTGTTTTCCATCTCTTTTGGTGAATAAATCTATACTATACTACTTTGCAAGAAGGCTTGATGAATGAGGGACACTGTCAGACCATATCCTATAAATCAATAGAGACACTTCCTTGTCAATAAATGTAGTGTGATCAGCTGTTTAATCAGCCAGTGAGGCCTGAGACCCCCCTGTGGTTCATCACCTCAGTCTCTCAGCAGTATATAGTCTTTGATAGTCTCTGGTAAAGGAAGCTCTTTCACAGCAGTGGGGAGGAACTGCACTCCAAGACTCTGCCGGACAGCACAACGCGCCAGAGAGCGCAGTGTGGGAGCCTGAGACACCATGTTGGTCAACCTTGCGAGCAGCTGGGGATCCTTACTCAGCTCCCTCGGTAGGGTGCCATCAGCCCGTCGAATCTCAAACTGCCCTGCTGCCCGGCACAGCAGCTCCAGGCACTCCTCCTCCTGTTCTGTGCCCAGGCCCCGGGCCAATAGGGCCACCAGCCGAGAGATAGGGGTCTGGCCCTTTAAGTTGGTCACATGGACTTGGGCTCCGTAGTCTAATAGCACTTTGACACTTTCCAGGTTGCCCTTCATTGCTGCCCAGCTCAAAGGAGTGTCATTGTTGTAGTCCCGAGCATTGGGACAGGCCCCACTCTCCAGCAGGGCCCTCACACATTCTGGGTTATCTTTGAAGGCAGCCCAGTGAAGCGGAGTGTCCTTGTTACCGTCGAGGGCATTTGGCTGGGCCCCATACTCCAACAGCAGCTCCACGCAGCTCTCATCCTTCTCCGCTGCATAGTGCAGTGCTGTTCGGTTGTATCCATCCAAAGCATTCACCTGATGAGGAGATGCAATACAATTAGCTCTAGTCTCTAATGATATGATGTTGACAACATTTTAATCATGCAAATGCTATGATGTGAGGAAAGTGGTCGGGTTCGGGCACAGATTGTGTGAACGTCTCAGGACACCTATTATTATTATTCGTGTATAGGTGCAAAAGGGTTGGATGAAGTGAAAAAAACAGATCAAATGGTGTGGTAAATGGGCATTAAATACCACACAAAATGACAAAGCCTATTATCAAAGAAAACTTCAAACCCTTCAGTGTGTCACCACAAGCCCTTAAAGCTGAAAGGTTCTTTCACCAAAATTATATTTACAAAAATATTTTCAGAGGAGCAAGCTTCTACTAAAGACATAGCCTCGATCAAAATTGTTATTAGTAACTAAAGTAAGAGTTTCTGGAAAGAAATGTTACTGCTGAATCTTTTATATATTGTAAGCGCCACAAATCATCTGAAATATCCAAATCTGGACAAATCCCCTCGTAGGGCTACAAATTAAAAAAAAATTCTAATTTGGGTAGACTTTTGTATATTTTCTCACAGTAACTGAAAAACACATTTTATATTATTACCAGCTTACACCATCCCCATCATCAGTATTATCATTCTCATCATCTTATCGTTTTCATCAGTATTATTAAAATTAATTAATAAAAATTTCTGCCTTTAAGGCAGCCACAGGTTTCCCTTCATTACAGCACAATATGACAAGACATATGATTCATTCCGTGATTATCATACTGTTTCAAAGTTGCACTGCCTGCAACTATAAATTTAAGATATAAACAGGGACTGTTTTGAAACACTTTTTGTGAAACTTAAACAAATCACAGTAGAAAGTTGGATGTCTAACAGCAAACATTTAATGGAAAACAAAATTCTTGTATTTTAAGTCCCATGTTTGTTCACTGTATGACCTCCATGTCTATTTTTCTAACAACACTGCTTATGCATAAATGACTGACAACCCACAGTTTAATTTCAAAGTTTTAAAAATTGCTCTTCTGCATAACACTGGGCATTATGTTTAGTGTGATGAATTACTCATCACAAGCTAAACTGAACTCTCTGCAGGACGACTTTATGTTTTATGTGCTGTGGCTGTCTCGTAGTGGCACATTAATCTAAATATGATGTACTATGAAAAGTGTTTGATTCATCTATGACATACCTCTGCCCCCTTCTCCAACAGCAGCTCCACACAGTCAGCATCAGCAACCATACAGGCACAGTGCAATGGCTTAAGTGTGCCATGCATCCGGTTCACATCAGCTCCCTTATTCATTCAGGAGAATAAGGAGATAAAGTCAATATACAGTCACTAATGTCACACTGACAGATATTATTCATGCAAACTTTAAAGGGGAGATGAGTAGCACTACCTTACGAATGAGATCCTCTACATTGTCGTGTGGAAATGAGCGGATGGCAGCGATGGTGCGGATGAGCCGCTCAGACAAGGAGTATTTACTTTGAATGCTTTGCATGATGTACCACATAGTAGAGCTCATGTGTAACAGAGGACCATGGCACCCAGGCAGGGTGACACTACAGCAGACTGAAATACATTTTTCAAGAATTAGAAACTGTAAGGAATAATATTTGTGAGCATAAAAAAATTTAACAGGGTAAAATGACAATAAATGTAAAGGTGCCTAATGTGTTTTTTCAGCAATTTTTGGTAATTAGACTTCTTCTTAGGTAGTAACCCAACTAACCAAGGGCGCTGTCATCTGAGAATTTCATAATTACATGCAGTCTGTTGCTTTAACATAGAAGTGCTCTAATTCCTACAACAAAGGGAATCAAAGTTGGTGACTTTCCAAATGGAGATCAGTCATGGATAATGTTTAGTTTGATTTTGACAAAAGAATATGGACATGGAAATCCTGCAATTTCATGTAAGATGAACTGATACATGTAATCAAGAGTCCAGAATAACCTTAATTTAATGTATTATTAGTGCAACTTGTTCTATATGTATAAATTGACCAGGAATCATTACGAAAAATTAGCATTAGGGTTAATGTTAGAATCACATTTTATGAAATTGTATACGGATGACAATCATGATTGGTTTTTGGTTGGTTGGTTGTTTTATTTGACAAAACTAACCTTTTTTTGAGTTCTTTAAATGTACGTTTCTGAGTTGAAGAAATACTGTCATAACACCGACCACCATATTTTGACAGTGTAAGATTGTACTGTTTATAATCTGAGATCCGATGCCTCACGTTATTCTGCTGTTGCAATTTATTTGAAGTCGCCTCGAAGCTAGATAACAACCTTGCAAGTACTAACGCTAAACGTAAACAATTGAGTGGCACTGACAGCTAACTATCGTTAGCTGGGTAAGCAAGTACATGCTCCACAATAAAGGAAAACTAAAGGCAGTGTGCAACAATGATGTACGTTTCACAGCAAGTGACAATCTTTAATATATAACAAATAAACATCACAGGAGCCGCCTGAAAAAAAACTATTCGCTGACGGACTGGTTCAGAGTAAAAATGGTCCCCGGATACAGTTTTACCAGCTGCTAGCACCAAGCTAGCTAGGAAGCTAACGTTAGCTAGTAGACGCGAGGAACAATTGACAACCGTAAGCGTAAAGAAAACCGAATGACATTCCATTTAAACACTTGTGAACACGCTTTGAAATACCGTTTACATCAGCTATCGATAAATTACCAATGATAATGCTATAAAAACGTACCGTTTATGGTCCACAGTTTGAAGATCTGACAGGATACCGTACAGCTGCTCTGTTTTAACATAAACACAGAACGTCACGACTCCAGCCACGCCCACCTGCCCAGAGACCCCGTATTTAAACCACATCACCAACGGTCGCGTATTTGCGATAAAAGTTGTTGATTTCTGAGGCACTGTCAACTTATTTGACATTTTGTTTGAATACGGGGTGTTACTATGTCTTACTTTGAGGTACGTTTTTGACAAGTGTGCTTATTTTCCTAGTATAGGCATGGTATGGCGATGGCATCCACCGGCATGCCAGAAATGCCTTCATCCCGTGTTCATGTTAAGAACCGTTGCCTAGCAGAGACATACATGGCGGCCAGAGGAGGAAGAAGCAACCGACACAAACGGAGTTAGCTAGATGTTAAAGTACTTACCTAAAAATACTCGACTGCAAGCAGGAAGTCGCCCTGCAATTACACTACTCACAAAAAGTTAGGGATATTTGACTTCTGGGTGAAATTTATGGAAAACGTAAAAAGTTCACACTACAGTGATATTATACCATGAAAGTAGGGCATTTAAGTAGAA
>JAUMHL010000028.1:12542761-12570634 GCA_032362345.1 Sandelia bainsii | reverse complement strand
GGGAGTTTTTCCTCTCCACCGTCGCCTAGTGCTTGCTCACGTGGGACTGTTGGGTTTTCTATATAGTTCTGTATATAGACTTAAATTTTGCAAGGTCCTAAACCTTGCTATGTCAAGTGCCTTGAGATGACCTTTGTTATGATTTGGCGCTATACAAATAAAGATGAATTACATTGAAATTTATTGACACTGATCAACCCAATGATGTTTTTGCTTCCTTTCATCTATTACTGATGTTAAATCCTTTATATTTGTCTGAAATAGGCCTGTAGGTCTCTTAGGGAGTGTATCTACTTTTAACACACATCGTGGATGTATACAGACTAAAGTCTTTTCAGTATAGTCAATAAGTTTTTCCAGTTACATTTGAAAATGAAACCATTAGAATCTGACCCAAAGTCTAAGCTTTATATAACCAAAGGGCTCAAACTCCACCCCAAACCTGATACTTATAGAGCAGGTAGCAAAACTATACAGAAGTGAAACTCACTTCACTGTTAATTAATATGCATATATTTATTATACAACAATGTGTATTGTGTTTGCAAAAGATGGCAGAAAGAAATGAGACACTGGAAAGCCAAATCAAAATAATTTATTTTTGGTGACATTTCATACAGTTCTAGGATTGTGTCTCAAACACTTGGTTAATCCATTACTATATTTCCTTTTTCCACCCCAACCCAAATTAACAGAAAATATGGAGGGAGGAAGCAATTGCTGTAGGTATTTGCAAGCCTGTCAACAGCAACCATATGCATCTAAAATGATTTCACATTACTCATGAGTAAGATTCATTTTAAAAACAAGTTAGTGCATTTATTATTTATACTAAATCACTAGCTGCTCATACTCATTAATGAAAAAGAAATAACAGCCCCAGTGATGGGTTACTCATTTTACTGCATTACTAAACTCAAAGTCAATGCATCAAGTATTTTCTCTCAGCTGACATCTCGAACAGTATATAAATGTCATATGCGTGATTTTATTTTGCCAATGCGATTTCACACAACGTTGGGGAAACCAGCCTACCAAGATTGGGAGAAAAGCGTTGCGCATCAGAATTAAAATAAATAAATTTAAAAAGCAATACATAGAGTGAGTCAAACTTCAAATTCTAAGTCAGACTGTTTTTCAGAAAATTAAAAAAAGAAAAAGAAAACAAACAAACCAGCACTCACCCTAAAAGCACAAAACAATCTGGCTAATACCTGCTGTCAAAAGCATTCCCCTGTAAATTCAGTACTAGAACAATTACATTCTCCCACACACATTTCTAGTGAAGGGTTATTACAATATAGCATAAGCAACTACACCTTTACAGCTTCTTCAAAATCCAGTTTCACTGCGCCAAAAGTTTCCAAGACAAAAATCAAAACTGTATCCTACCACACTATGATCATAGGCAGCTGGCACGTAGCACATGATAATGGTCAAATTCTCTTTATACCCACGACCTGGCTGCCAAATGTTGTGTAGCTATCGTCCTTAGCTAACATCACTCCTCAGTCTATGTTTGACACAGTCTTTGTTAAGAACAATTCACAGATATAAGGTTAACCTGGATATCCTGTGATGTAGAAAAGCCAAACCTCAACTAAACCATCAGGCGCACCGAACAGTCAAATCTTACCTTTAACCTATTCTTTGTTTCTTGTGAAAAAAAAAAACCCTTACTACCCAAACAAACATGTAAACAAAAGAACCTGACTGATTATCAACAGGACAACAATCTGAATCCACTGGAGTGGGTACACTCCAAAATGTTTCAGCAGAAATAAAACTTGACACGAAAAGCTTTGGACCAGGCTAGTAGGTTCACCATGGCTAATGGCCAGTGAGCACCCCAAAGTAGATTTCGGCTTCAAACAAAACCACACATCTGACTGGTGTACATCAACAGTTTCTGATGTCCGACTGATACAATTTAAGCCAATCATGAACCAGGATCAAAATACCACCATAGAACACATTTCATTAATATACATTAGACCACACTGTCCATTTTCAGGATAATGATTCTGAATTTCTGATGTAAAAATCATAAATCATCAATTGCATTACATCAGTGCAACAGCAAACTGTAGCATAATTTAACAATCAATGCATACACAGACATCAGTCAACCCTTCAGTCAAACTTGCAAATCTAAAGCACACAAGGGGGAAAAAAAACAAACTGATGTCTCATTGCGTGTTAGTGATATCTTTGTATATGTACATGGCATTTATGCATTTTCTTTTCTTCGTGTGCATATTGTTCTTGCAGACCAACATCTATTCTTTAAAATCAAAAAAGGTAGAGGGCCATTTACAGGGCCCAGCATCCCACTTCTCCCTAGCAGAGCATCAATGAAATACCTCCAGATAAATCGCACTTCAGCATAACGCTGGAGATCAAACATTTTTGTTTCCTTTTCAAATCACTCGTCAAAGTTCTTCAGGTGTCATTTTGCCCATTAGTCCTGGATGTCCTGGTATTACTGTCATTTTAAAAGCTTTTCATTGGACAAGTTCCAGGGGGGAAGGTGGCTACCATAATGTTGTTGCTTTTATGTTAATCATTTTTATATAATTTTATATATATCCATACATCTTTTTTCTATTCATATCAAAGTTTTTACTTTGGCGATACTGGTGGGATATTCTGCTCTTTGCCAGTGTGCCTGTAGACTCCCTGCGGGGAGCTGCGCCGGGCTGGAACAGAGCGCCTCTGGTCCCGGAACTTGAGGCCTGCAGTGCCTCTGGGGCCGTTGCTGCGGTAGTAGCCTTGAGAGTCACGCTCACGTGGCGGCCGGCTCTCCTTGCATTCCCAACCTCCCTCTCTGTCGTGGCTTTTCTCTTGTTTGTCTCCTGGACCGCTGCTGGAGCCCGGCTCATCGGCCTTGTTCACACGCAACTCACGTAACGGCTGACCTGACGCGGTGCCAGTGGAAGCTGGGGCAGGGGCTGCAGGTGGAGGGTCCTTGGGAGGCCGTTGGCACACCTCGGCGTAGCTGAGCTTACGTGGCTCCTGAACCAAGGAAGGAAAAAAAGAGCACAATTTTAAATCATGTCACATTGTCATTTATACATTGACTTTCTGTTTGAACCCTCAGATCTCATAATCTTAACGCTCATTGGGATAGGAGTGAACATCTGGCACTTATGGTAGGAAAGAGCACAATGAAAGAGAGAGAGGAAAAAAAGAGAAATAATGAAAGAGTAACAGAGAGGAGGGAGAGAACCAAAGCCAGTAAGTTCACTACCTCACTTCCCTCTATGCGCAAAAGATCTCATCATCAGGATCATAACTATGGTCAAGTCTTAGTTGTCATTGCCAAGAACCAGATTCTCACCTGTGCAGGTGTGGTAATAGTGGCTGGGGCAGGGGCAGGCATACTGGGTGCCGCTGGCGTGGAGGCAGCAGAGGGCTGTGGCCTGGAGCTAGGCACAGGCTGTGTGGAGGAGGAGGGGTTAGCGGTAGTTTGAACAGGTGTGCGTGGGGCCACTTTTGGAGCTGGGTTCTCTGCTCGGTCAACCCTCTTCTCCTGGCGAGTGATGCTGTCAGAACGAGCATTTCACACAAGTTAACATTTCAAGTTTAACACAGCTACTTGAGTACCACAGATCCTGATTTGTAATTATAGAGAAAGTTGTACCCAGGGGCTGAGGATCCAAGTGGTTGTGTAGCAGATTTTGATGCTGCCAGGGCAGGACTTGAGACAGCCACAGCCTCCTCTGTAACTGCGGCTTGGCTTGAGCTTGAACTCACAGTGGCTTCTTTATTGGTGTGTTCTGTCTGTAAAAAGCAAGGAGGCGTGCACTTTAAACTGAGGGCAGTGCAGCATATCCATATGATGTAAAGCCTGCTACAGTTTCAGTTTCTTACCTTTTCCCTGTACAAACCGCGTACAACATCTGACATTCGGTTTTCTAGGACTGGCTCTCCCTGTGTGCTGACCACGCAGCCAGGAAGAGGTGGGAAATTGGTGGCAGCCAAGTCAAACTTGGGTGGAGAAACCTTGACCTCTGCTAGTGGTACATGCCTCTGAAAGAACAAATTGGAAATGGAGCCAACAATCAATCATTATTAGATGGTTCATGCTTTAAATACAAACTAAATACATAGAAGCTGTATGAAAACATAAATTTCCATTTACCGTAATCCGTTCATCTTCCCGCCTCCTCCGCGTTCCTCTGTAGGCTGTGCTCCGTCTGAAATACATATAAATGATCTGTCAACAGTGACTTAGCATCAGTCAAGTGCCACCGATCAAATCACAGCCTATAAATAGCAGCTCTGAGGCATAAATCACACAGCAACAGGTAAAACAGATTTACCTTCCACGTCCAGCCATGGCGCTGTCATCACTGGGTTCCGAAGAGGAGGAGAGATGTGAGAATGCGTTCAGGTCAGAGGTTGCCTGGACTGGATTAGTGGTCGTGGCAGTGGCAACAACAGGAGGCTGCTGGCTTCTCAGTCCAGTCAGACTCTCCAGGGGGACAGGAGTTAAGGATGCTGGGGTAACTTCACTTGTCCTCACCTGAGGCTTCACATGGTTTCTGTTGCAAGGGGAGCAGTGGAGATGAGCAAGGTCAAAATTAGTTTAAAAACAAAACACAAGACATACTAGCAACCAGTGTTTCCTGTGGATCATTTTGTTGTCAATGACTGAAGAATAAAGTTCAGGAGGTGTTACACTGACCATACTAATCGTTTTTACATCACATGCCCATACACTAGAAAATGACACAGTGTCCACTAATTCTTAATACTGTAAAATATTAACACATCAGTGAACATGGTGCATTTATTTTTTTGTGAAATTTATCTTATTGTCAGGTAGAATTGCATTTCCAAGCCAAACAAGACACAAAAATACATTATGACACATTCCCAATGATCTTAAAGTAAAATATATAAATGCCTGTGCTCTTAATATCTTAATGCTTTGGAAAAAGTTCAGCAGCTACACAATAGCAGCAATAGGCTGTAACATGTTAAACCACTGTATAGTCTGTGTTTGCACATAGAAAGCTGCACTGTAGTCACCATGGTTATTATACTGAAGTTTGAACAGACTAGATCAAACCTATTTTAAAAAATTGAACTATTTTGTCTGAGGTTCACCAAATATTTTCAGAGAATGGAGGCTGAAACAGCTAAATGAGTTTAGAGAAAACACTGGTGGCACCACAGTTTGCTGGAGAAATAACGACAACATGCTGTGTCCTCAGGGTAAATGTGCAGACATGCAGGGGGTGTTACTTTTGTGCTCACATGTTCTAACAACATCCTGTCCTCTGTTTGGAAATCTGCCACTGATCATAAAATCGTTGAGGAGAGCTGACAACGCCCATGTGAGACCTAAACTGGCTGCTAATATCTTAATTCACCAGAAATTAAACTTTGACACAAATGTTTGTCAAAAAACTGAAAGCAGCACATTTCATAGTGATTGAGCTTCTCATGAATTTTCGACCCTCAGATCTCATAATCTGAACGCTCATCGGGATGGAAAGGAAGATCCTGACTTTGGGAAGGAGTAGAGAGAAATAAAAGCAAAGGAAGAGAGAATGAGAAAAAGTGAGAACCAAAGCCAGTTACACCACTCCCTGGTCTCCCTCTATGTGCATCATGATCTCAACACCAGGTCTGATATGAGAAGAGTACCAGTGACATACTTCTCTTTGTGAAGCTTTTAACTCTTTACATAAACTTGCCAATTTGTCTCTTCACAAAAGACTTAAAGCATACAGATTAAAAATCAACTGCAAGGCTGACTGAAGACTAATGTCTAAATGTCAGCATTTCTTTGTTGGTATATGGTCGTACTATACAATCACTGACAAAAAAAGCAGCAGTAACACAAGAAAACCACAATGAACAAATAAAACTGATGTTAGTTGTGATGGGAAGAAACTGTTACATGAAATAATGTCAACGCAAAGAGGCAAAGTGGTGATAACTGGAAAAAACAAATGCGCAGAATCAGATGGCAGCTGCCGCCATTTAGGCAAGCCTACATTATCAAATGACATGACAAATCCAGGACGTCCATTACCTGGCAACAAACATTTATCACACTGACAAAAAGGATTATGGCCATAAAAATCTGTACTGGCAGAAGGCATGGGCCCCGTTATGGATTTAGTCATTTGCTACTGTAGCATGGTAACAGATGAGGGTAGTGATGAAGCTTATTATACAGTATAGCAGTGGTACCTGAAGGCATTTATTACATTCTTTCTTGAATAGAGGGGGACACTGTGGGGACAGTAAGAAGACAGGGGGTGAGGAACATTTCCCTGATGGGGTTACATTATATAGACAAAACTTTACTGCAGATGATCTGTTCACTGTTTAACTTCATGCAAACAATGACACAAGTGGTAAAACAATCTAATTATACAAATAGCAGACTTCAATTTAGGTCAAAACTAATTTAAAAAAATTAACAAACAGGATTATGTAAAAGTTCTTACCGGTTTCTGTTGAATGGGCGAGTGATATTAAGAGAACTTGAGCCAGTTTTGTAGTGTCCAGCAGAGCCAAATCCATTCACAAAGCTACTATTGGGAAACGGTGCCTATTTGAGGAGGGGGAAAAAAACATTGACCAATAGTATTTCTTGTAAAAATGTGTTATACACTCAGTAGCTATGGAAAAATACTAATATTTACCCTGCATATAGAAAAACTGAATATTTCGACCAGAGTTGCAAAATATTGTTTCGTGAGAATGCAAATTGCAAAAAATTCACTCCATGCATTTCTCTCTAATATCACAACAAACTAGGTGGTGATGACTAACAAGTGACTATGCAGGTTTTTATAGGTAAAGGGGCAAGGTTGTTTTCTTGTGTTAGATTGACATATTGAATGCTGATTAAGTACAGTGACAAAAGGTTTTCAACTGAGAAGCACGAGGGATGAATTCTCTATTAGATCTGTATAGCTTCATAATAGTGCAAGCACAATCTGTCTCACCAGAGGAGTTTCAAAATACGGTGTGGGCGAAGGCGTCCAGGTGGGAGGTACGATGCCATAGACTTGGTACTGCTGCTGGGGGTAGACATGCTGCATGTAGAGTGGAGAGCTGTACTGGGACTGGCTCTGGGACTGCTGAGCGTACAAGCTGCTGTCCATGCTACGGTAGCCATTCTTTGCAAAGAACGTGTTGATGGCCTTTATCCTGGCCTGTCCACAGAAGAAAAAAAAGAAGTGGAAAACATGTCAAATGAAGACAAGAATTTGACAAAACCTCCTTTTTCTGACATTTTAATTTGACTCACCATGATGGGTTTTCCCTGAAATGTTTTGACTTCCTCTCTCAAGTACTTGTAGGCCTAGTGGAGCATAAGGGAAAACCATAGAGAAATGAATGCATGACATTTCAACTAGACACTCCAGACAGTGTGAGGAGAAGTGAAATTAGACTGGCAGTACCTGCTGAGCATCTGTGTCTGATTGGAATGTGATGTACCAGTTGTTGTTATGTGCAAACTCAACACTTATCACCTTTGGACAGTCGTCATTTTTGAACAGTGACTCAACTTCCTGTAAATTACAAACAATGGTCTCACACTTGAGGTAAGCATTATCAATTTGACAAAACAGTATTTATTTCCAAGTTTTCTTTACCTCAACGGGCGTGGTTTCAGGGACCTCCCTCAGGATGATAATGCACCGTTTGTGATTTGGACGCACCTTCTCACCCTTCTCATCCACTTGTACCATCGGAGAGGCTGAGGGAAATTCAATTTATTTACATTTAAACATATCACAAATCTATGTAAATTGTTTTAAGGTGCACCCTTTTCAATATTTCACTTACATCTCAACACATCTAAGATGAGATCCATGTCAGTCGTGAGGGCTTTGATGCCCTCCATGCTGGCTATTGTCCAAATAGGGACAAACTGATCGCTGTCCATCTGGGACATCAAGTACAAATCCTTCGAGAGGTTTTCTCTGAATCACAAAAAGACAACCACAAGTAGATTAGTCCCTCTCTTGAATTTTGAACAAGTTCAAATTTTACTGTTAAGCTGGTTTGAGTTCTTGCCTCTTACCTAGAGAAATAAAACTCCAGCTCTTTCTTCAGAGATTCTCGTAAACTCTCGGTGGAGATCGGCTGTTCTTCTGTTTTGGAATCCACTGAGAACAACAAAATGTCAGCAGTAAGAAAAGTGTCAGCATGCTTTTATATTAAGGCCATCTGTAAGATAAACATCTTTCAGAAACTATGACATGGGATTAATCCCATATTTGGTTCATTCAGCTGACCCTCCTGCCAGTCTGCAGCTTCGCTATGAAAGGATGAATTTTAAAATATAATTATTAAGCTTACCCACACATCTATCGAACAAGCCAACAATGCAATCCATAACAACTGTTCTTCCATAGAGTTCACTATTATGAACAATGACACTGTAATATAGGTATTAGCTTATGGGTACTACTGAAAACAGTTATATGAGGCATTTTGTGGCTCTAATGGCTGTAATGCTGAGGCTGCAAAGGCTAACAAGAGAACACTGATGACATCATTAGAGCTTAGAGACTTCAAATTTATAAGTAGAAACCTGCGTCACAAACACTGGATGCAGAGAGTGGAACATGTATGCCCGACATAAGAGATGCAATTGAGTTGCACTGTGGGTAGTATAGGATCCAGTGTTATGGTCTTTTGTGAGGGTTGACAACTAGTCTGAAAAGGTCAAACAAGGCCTGAACATGTGTTCGCTATCCTCAAGTCTAACACAGGTTTTATGTGCGAGTGTGGTAAATGATATACAAATAACTGTTCATGTTAGGTGTGGCCAGGCATCCTGTGTGTGTTCTAAGTTTCTCTGGAAGAAAGACATTTCTCTTTAGTGCAATAAAGTTAAGTTGAACCATGTGTCTCTACCCACTGATTACCACTCAGTGAAATCACCTGATGATGTCCAGATGTTCAGTTGGTATGAAAACCAACAGGCTGGTGTAGGTGCTGCACAGTTACACGTTTTAAATCACAATCTCAATTCAGACACCTGTTCAATCTGACTCTTATATATCAACAATTCTGTCATGTTTGTAGTAGCGAGGACATCTACTGCATCAAACTAAGTGCTACCAAATGACAGGGCTGCATTACAAGGGGCAGATGTGGAAACAATCTCTCGATCAGCTATCAACGATTGGAGACACAAATGCTGATTGCATTTTTCAATCAGTGATCCATTTTCCATTTCTCTGCGTATTAACTCAGTGCACTTCAAATCCTATATCCTACCATTTATTATTATTTTATTAACAAAAATGAATAACCCGACTGAAAAATCCTTAACTACAGCCACATTTGGCGTGGAGACGACTGCAAGTGATACGACTGACCTGAGGTCCCTGTGGTGGACTCAGCAGGGGAAAAGCCCAACTCTGGAGTGTCCATTCCATTTACTGCTATCTCAGCTGTTGCTGTGGAGCTGCTGTCATCCAGGGCTGTGAATCCCACAGTGTACTGCTTGCACCCAGCAGACGACGGCTCAGAATAACCTGCGAACAAGGTAAAGATTCTCGTTCAGAAACGACAGCAGATAGCCCAGTTTTCATGTTTGCTTTGAATGATCTATTTTCATACTCCATAAATCTTTGGGCCGGTATTCTATGTGTACATTAATTAAGTTTTGATCTATGCAGACGTCAAGAAAAGGGTAAAATAGCTTAAGTTAAGACATAAATATAACTGTTAACGGTTTCATTCTGACTAGAAAAAGTCAACATGAAACACATGCATCCACTTTTTTAAATAAACAGTTTTTTGCTAAATCAATTACAACTTCTCTGATGGATATTTAACAAGGCTAATGTAAGTGTATCTCACCCTC
The DNA here is from genome assembly GCA_032362345.1 of Sandelia bainsii. Lineage (NCBI taxonomy): Eukaryota > Metazoa > Chordata > Actinopteri > Anabantiformes > Anabantidae > Sandelia > Sandelia bainsii. The sequence goes on along the minus strand of JAUMHL010000028.1, from coordinate 12,560,778 downwards.
ACTGATGTCTGAAGGGGGCCAGTGAGGGCTGTTGGTAACAGCCTCGCTGGGGGCCACAGGCATCTCCTGCCATACCTTGGCATTTGGGTTCAAACCGGCGCCCTTAGAGGTGACCTTCAAACAGAAACAGCAGGATCAGGAGTTCAGTTCACATCAACATTAAAAGCAGAGTGATGTTTGTATTTCAGCTGGACCAAACATTTCAATCATACACTGAGACAAAAACAAATATGTCGATAATATTGTGCATCTAAAGCTGTCAGTTAACCAAATGCAGATCATTTCTACTATCTAAACCTACTATTTAGATCAAAGCTGCTGTGTTAACTATGATGTACTTAATATTCTCAAAGATCTCATCTCACCTGCTTGACATCTTCTTGATCCTTAAATATTGTGAGAATTAATTTGATAAACAAATCTATAAGTACATATTAAGTTACTTTTTATTCCCAGTATTTAGCACTGAGCAGTATGTACTAGTATCTTTAGTGTATTAAATAAAACTAATAGTTATGTGAGATCCAGTGGCCATCGGAAAATCTATGACCATGAAGGTGGAAACCTGAGCGCAACATAATAACTTGATATAATTAAAGCAGTGAACTCGGAAAACAAACAGATAATCAAACATATACTGGTCTAATGGCAAGTATTCTGATGTAATCATTATGCTTCTAGAGCAAACAACGCTCTTAAAACACTGCGGAAAACACTCCAAGAGGATTAGACACGTGTGTAATAAGTGTGTTCATCAAGAGGCAACAGGTGCACTCAAATACAGCGGGGGGCTCCGTCCTTAAGAACACCATCTTCTGTGTTGTTCACAACAGAATCAGGGAAAAAGTGGTACTCTACAGTCAAAACAAAAAACAAAAACTCTGGAATTTATTTATAAACAGAATTTAGATGCACTTGTTTACAGTCAGTACAGAAACAAGTCTTTATTGTAAATAAATTAAACTAAACATAATGACTTTGTTGACTCTGTCCTAGACAGGGAAATAACTCGTGTAACCAATTTAGTTTTGAAACCCCTGAACTTGTTACGTACTCAGAAGTTGTCAGAATCTGAGATAAAATTTTCCTTTTGTTTTTAAGTAAACATTACTTGCGTCCTGTGTGTATAATGTCACAGACGCAATTACGAATGCATCAATATACATACAAAATCCACACACACTGAATCCACACAAGGAATTAAACACCAGTCACTACACCTGCTGATTTCATTCATTACTTCATGGTGGGGGCACTGAATGAAATCACCTGGTGTGGTCTTAGAATGGCGGGAACGCCTGCATACCACTGGGCCTCCAAAGCATGTAATCAGAAACCAGACACGCACAATAGAAATGTGACCACACTGGGGCTGTGATCACCTACGTACAATAGAGGCTGTAACAGCCAATGTTAACCTCGAGGAGACGAATGAGTATTAAAGCTTGTGTAACCAAAAAGTCTGCAGTGATAAATGTTGATAAAACTGTAAAACAACACCACATTAACGTAATATGAAGAGTAGTTTGTATTACTTTCATTCATATATTTTTGAGGCACATTATTCAAGGGTTGCCTTTGATTCTCCAGCCTGTGGACTGGCAGGAGAAATCCTGACCCTGCAAAGATCTGTGTCCAAGAATAGATCACATACTGTACTTATTAAGGCATACAGATAGTGCTGTGGACAAACTGTGGATTGTGAGTTTATTCAAAGATGAGTGGGTGACAGCTGTACACTAAATTTGAAACACGGGACAAATTCACCAGCTTCTTCTTTTGACATTGTCACTCTCCAACTGCTAATAGACCCACCCCCTTTTTTTCTTGCAAAAGCACTGGGCCTGACAAGAACAGCTGCAGGTCAAAATTTGCCTGAAGATACATCAAGCCTTCAATTACACAAAAACGGATATGCCACACGATTAAGCCCCATTGTCATTCATAAGAGCATGAACGTTTATGGGCTGTGCAACTTAACACATGGCTACAATGCTTCACTGTTACAGGCCGTAGAAGCCAAGTAATATCAGCTGACTGCGCTGCGCAGCACAGGCCAGGTATTTGCAACGCATGTCAGCGCGCTAGCTAGGTTAGCTAGCAGCGCGATTAGCTTACAGATAACAGAGAATGAACGTCCATCCATCGGCCAATAATCAATTTATAGGTCACCTACTGACTGAAAACTACTAAATTCATATTTCTCAGCTCCTCATAACACTGCCGTCGGTCTACAGCTGTGTCATAACCTAACTTATAGGCTAATGATTACTCAGCAAACTACTTAATGAGCTTGCTGGTGACATTGGCTAAGCTAACGTCGGCTAGCTGTGTGAAGGAGCTGCAGTGAAGCTATGTGTGTATAAAATTACTGCTTGCAACGATAACAGTCGTGCAAGTGCTGCCATATGTGCCGTTTCTGAGACTGTTTCTGCTTCATAGTATCAGTTTGAGATTAAACACTATCAAAAAGTGATTACGCCAATAGTCACAAAGTCAACGTCAGGCTGTAACTTAGTGGTTTTAAACGTGTCTCGTATGCGTTAATTTTAGCTGAATAAATATCGCTCCTCACGCAGAGGGGGGCGTACTGTGCTAGCAGCAGTCGATTAGCCAGTTAGCTCTCCAGCTAAAGCAGGCCTCACTCACCATGCCGCCCGTCCCTCCCTCGCTCCCCAGCGGAGCCTCGTCTTTCCCACCGGTCTTCGGTCCCGGATCAGCCTCCTCCTGCAGCAGCGGCGGCTCTCCGCTCTGGTCTGAACTCATCAGCCGCTCCTGACTCACTTCCACCCCGTCGCGTTCTCCCGGCCCCCACCTGCCACCACCTCCTCTCTGCGAAACACCGGCTGGGCTCAACAGTCAGTCTGGTTCTCTCCTGTTCGACTGGATTGGTCAGCAGCTCACTTAAACTAGCTTACTAGCAGCTAGCCGGCTAGCAGCTGTGATTAGCCACTTAGCGTGCTAAGAATCAACGGAGCGGGCTAACGACAGCTAGCTCAATGAATCATGTACGCTAAAGATCCTAATTGTACAACCGATACCCAACCATTACTCTTCTTTAGACCTCGGGTTCCGCTGGTGTTACATCAAATATTACAGCACACACCGGGTTCGCGAGGCGCATTCCTAACCGGGCGACCGGAGCGGACACTGGGGACACGCACCTTCCTCAGCGCAGGCACACAGTCCGCCGACGTCCCGGCAGCCACCGCGAGTTCTCGGTGACCTCTGCAGAAGCTGTTTCCTTTTCCGGATCCACACTGTAAAGTTTGACAGTCCAGAAGTCTTTAACCTAATATTTATGTGCTGAAGATTTACTCAGTCTGCATTAACTACAGGAGTACTTATATTCCCTTTATTGTTTTTAGTTGTATTTAGAAATGTAAAATAATCTACTTTTAACCTTGAGTCTATGAAGCTGTAATGCCCTGATAAGAATAAGAAGTCTAGATAGAGTGTGGGAGAGGACAAAATAGCAAACCTTTATTTTCCCGATTTTAAATATTTCTACAAAATACTCTTAAGAAAAAAAGCACAGAATGTATTTGGAGGCCTTAATGGGTTTTTTTTCTTTTGAATTGTGTTTTATACACTGTTGTCCTAAATGTTTTGGCAGTAAAAGTACAGTGGGGATGCTTCAGAAAATAATATTAGAAATATATATATATATATATATATATATATTTTTTATCAATTAAGTTTACATAAACTGCAATTAACCCCTTTGCATCTCAATCAAATAAGCCTGAGTAGCAAGGGGGGTAGCAAGCAGAGACAGAGGAAATAATAATAATAGCAACACAAAAAAAACAATTTTCCTTGGTACATGTGTGCCAAATATGATATAATCTCACATCAAATCTATTATGTTGAGCTCAGGGCTCTGTGGGAGCCACACCATTTGTTGAAGGACTTCTTGTCTCTGAAGATTGTTCTGCATGACTTTGTGCGTTTCAGGCTGTTGTTATGCTGCAGAATGAATTGGGGAGTGATCACAGATCTCCCTGCTGGTGTTGTGTAATGGATAATAACCCCAAACGTATGATGTGTCAATGTAGCTGATGTTGTTAGTGGTGAAAGAAGGTATCTTCAGGTTGTGTTAATACATTGCTACCATGGTAAGGCTCATGAAGCGATTACCAGCAGATTTAATGAATGTCCTGTGACCGTTTATACAGCATCAAAAGAAAGGCAGAGCTGTGATATAATCACCTTTTGCCCCACTTAAGATGCAATCAGGGACATATGATAAGGCACTGAAGACACTTTAATTAACCCCAAAAGGTTGTTCAAAGACAAGAAGTCTTATTGGATCATCTACTACACAGTAGATAAAATGGCTCCATAGTTAATTGCTTCAAAATAAAAATAAAAACGTTTGTGAATAGAGAATATTATTATTCTGAAACAGAGGTTTTTATTTATAATCACAGGCATCATTATGTGTTTGATCTACTGATTCAAAACAGCAGCAACAGTCCAGTTACTTTTTGCCTAAAATTTCTAGATACAGACAGAAATCCTACAACCTGGGTAACTGTGAGGCACAAGTGCATTTACCCAGGAAGTTAAATACATTTTTAAAGTACATGTACTTTACTTGAGTATTTCCATTTTATGTTACTTTCTCTTACTCCATTACACTTATTCAATAGTTTTAGTTATTAGTTACTTTTCAGATTCAGATTCTTAATGCAAAATACAGTTAACTAATAAATGATGATGAATTATTATGGATGAACCACCACTCACCATGTACTTTACACTTGAATAAAGCATTTTAGTGGTACTCAAAAAGTGGTACTACAACTTGTAGTGGAGTATTTTCTAAGACAAGTACAATACTTGAGTTATCTAAACACCATAATGTAGGTTTAAGATAAATGATCCAAAATAATAACAACTAAGTTGCTGCAGTGCAGCTTCTCTTTACATGAAGATAATATAGAGGTCACCTTTTTACTAATAATTGTTAATATATTGAAGGAGATCAGTGAATCAGGGATCTCACATAGATTTTGGTGAGTCTGTTCACTGGACATGCCCAAGTGTTTTTTCACTAAATCATTTTGTGTACGTACTGTACGTACGTTGTACGTATGTTTGTTGTATGTGTCGTGCACATCAAAGGACAATTCACATTCTGCTCAATTTATCTCCATCTAACACAAATTACCATTAATGCAGCTGTTTTTAATATATCATTTATCTGTTTCCTGAATCTTCAAAATTTATTCACAGAGTTTCTGAGAATTGGAAGAGAAACAAAACACTGAGTTTAAGGATAAGACAGGATACAAAGCATGTGGAAAGGAACTTGGACAAACAAATACTTTGTAAGTGAACAGAAATATGTCTTTGCTCTGTCCAGGTCTTCCTTGGAAGCAGACTAAGTCTACTTCCCGAGAGGGCTCCTCTTCTTGATCACATGCTCCATGTCAGTGCGTTCGGATGTGTCCAGTTTGATGTTGTACTTGGCCAAGATCTTCATGATGGGCCGGATCTTCAGCCACCACTGTGTCTTTGGGATGCGATGCCTGCAGCAGACAGAGGGATCAGTCAAATTCGCCATTACACCTGTTACTGTTGTCCAGCATACCACATGAAAAATCTGTGTCTTACTCAAAATCTGTGTCTTCTTTCAAGTCAGCAAGAGGTTGGAAGGTGAGCGCCCTCTTCCTCATGCCCAGCACACAGGCAGAGTCTGGTGTGTTAGCAAAGATGCGACCTAAAGGACATTGTTAACACACCATTTAACACATGATACTATCAACCACCAAGACCATATAGAGTATTTATAATTATTGTTGACAGTGATTAAAGGGTTTTTGGATCATTTAGGTACCACAATGTCAAATCAATGTACTTTTTTGAAAGTTTTGAAAGTACTTGTTATTCAGAGAAATGGCCCCTGTCAGGGTTATATTATCATACATCATTGATTTATTATTACTAATGCATTATGGATCAAATATATTTAAACTACTTCATGTACTGTTGGGTAGTTCGAAACAACAATGCATCATATTGTATAAGCTCATCACATGTTGTGTTAATCTGTTACTAGTAACTATATTTGTTAGACAAATGTAGACAAGTAAAATGAATCAGTACTTATGAATGTAATTAGTTGTCATTTAAGCATTTGGAGCATTTGATTTTGTGTCAACATACCATGCCTGTAGCACTGTTTGAGTTTCTCAGTCAGCCACAGAACAGACTTGGCGCCCACCTTTGTGCCAAAGTTTCTGTCGAAAGGCGTTGGAGTGCCACCCTGGAAACCACAGAGGATGGACACGTTTATCAACAATTACACTGTAATGTAGAGAAACAAGGAGAAATACTTTTTATTTTGAGTTTTTTTAAATACTTGATTACATGAACAAACCTGCTGCATGTGTCCGAGAACGTTCTTACGACAGTCGAAAATCCCTTTGCCCTCCTCTGAGTACAGGTTGAAGATGAAGTCAGTGGTGTAGTTGGCGTTACAGTTCTCATTCCTATTGTAGAACAAACAGATGACAGATCACTGTACAGCTATCTGGAAAGACTGAAACTCATAAATTCATTGTCTAAACCCAAGCTCTTCCTACTGCTACATGTTAAAATATCTACTTAGGAAATAATTTATTAGGAGTTGTGTCTTATAGGTAAACTGTGTGCTAAAATACCCAGAGGAGGGATTATCTATGTTTATATTATGGGCAACTAAGAAACAAGTATTTATGCAGATCATTGGTTACTACTTTACAAAGTCAGAGAGAAGTAACTACAGCACTAGTGAAGTAGAGAAAAAAGCTAAACTGCAGAAAGCTGTTGCAGATTATTAATTACTGTAATACACCTGACATAAAACATTAAAAAAATCAGATAGTAATGTTGCGCTCTATGTTTGTTCAGTCAAAACAGAAAATGCAGTATCTAATATGACAAGTAAATTATGCTATGTTTTTTTCTTCAGCTTTGTATTAAATTATGCTGAGTAAATTCATCTTCAATTATATACATTTAAGTATGTGATTTAGAGGTAGACCTTGAAACATCAAAAGAGATTTCTTAATCCCAGGAAAAAGGAAAAATTAGGTAAACTAGCTTTAGCTAAGGTTATCTCTTGTTAAGAGTGCAGTTACTGCGGTTTGATTTGACCTGTTTTAGAATTTCTATAATATATATATTCTGTGCTGTTTTTTCCCAAAAATTACACACTTGATAGTAAAATGTCAAAAGGTTACGTTATTAACTAAGTTTTGACCAAATATGTAGTTACTGCTTTTTTCTTTTCTAGAGCAGTGTGTAACTCAGTTCATATTGCTGCACTTCTGAGTCATACATGACAAAAACCTACCTGAGAATCAAACCTCTCTTGACTGTTGTCTTCATCTTTTCCACAAGATGCATCACATTCATCTGTAGGACAAATCCACAAACCACACACTCACATCACATCACTGATCAATTTGCAGAAAATCTTCGTTCTGTTGTTCCATCACTACTGTAGCTCACCTCCAGATCTTTAATGTAGATTTTTTCTTCAAAGATGTAGGCAGCATCAGCCCCAGCAGCTAGACCAGCCATGGTGGCCAAGTAGCCACAGTATCCGCCCATAGTCTCAACGATGAAAACACGACGCTTGGTCCCTGCTGCAGACTGCTTGATTCTGTCACAGGTCTGTAAAGAAACATACAAAACATGTGTGTAGTTTTTTATATATATATATATGTGTGTGTGTAGCTGCTGTTGTTATGTTGTTAGGGCACTGACAGAGGTGATGGTGTTGAGGGCAGTGTCAGCTCCGATGCTGAAGTCAGAACCGGGGACGTTGTTGGAGACGGTGGCGGGGATAACCACCATGGGAATGCACATCTCTTCGTATTTCTCTCTGGCCTGAACCAGCTCCAGGCCTCCCATATAGGCCTGTAGCAGAGGAGAAAATGGATGTTTGTTTGTTTGTGTGCTTCTAAAACAGGTCAAAACTGGAGAGTTTATCATTGAGGCTGAGAGAAACATCCCTCAGGTTTACCTCAAATCCACCAATGATCACCAAAGCGTGGATGTTAAACTTGGCAATGTTCAGACTGAGTTCCTCCAATATTTTAGAAGGCAGAGTTCTTTAGGAAAAAGACACAAATAACACAATGAAAAGCTTTGTTGTCTTATGCCAAAAGCTACTTTTTCTTTACGGTAGCAGTACCAATAATACAAAAAACAAACAAACAAAAAAAGCAGAATAACAACTAATTCTGTACCTCTTGGTGCCCAACACTGAGCCTCCCTTTCCAGTCCAGCCACTCACTGAAGTCCAAGTGATGGGTTCAATCTGCAGTGAGACAAGACGAAGTGAAAGCATAAAATAACAAAAACTGAAACAAATACCACAAAACTGGTTAACTATATACAATATAGACTCAGTGGCCACTTAATTAGTTACACCTGTACAATGTAATGCAATCCCATACAGCAGCTCTGACATGAATTATACTTTTACAAGGTTATAATTTCATTTATTTTGTAGCCTAATAAATAGAAAAGTGAGAAGAGATATTAAGCAAACATTAAGCAAAAATAAAATTTTAACTGAGGTCTATTTTTGCTCAGTAAACGTTTAAAATCAATGTTTAGTTTTTAATTTTCAGTTGTAACATTGTTGATGAGTGTTTGGGAACGTGATTTCTAGTTTTGCAGCTACAGTCCATTTGGCAGATCATAGGAAATGTTACATTTGGGCTCATGATTTTTGAACCATGAAGTGTAAACATAAGATTATTTAATTCCGGTTTCTTGATTTAAAATGACAAAGATAATCTTTACAACTCATAAAAAAACTTAATTGAACCTTAACAAAAGTCCGGAGCAAACTGGGGAAATGTACCTGTCCTTGAGCCAGACCGTCAAAGCCATCATGAACACCCAGCATGGTGTGACCTTGGATGAGGCCCATCCTAACTGCTGCACGGACAGCAGCATTCATACCAGCACAGGGAGCTCCAACGTTCATGACAGCCACATTGATGTTACTCTGGCAGAAAGAGACGGAGAGAAGGAGGTTGTTGAAGAACATGTTGGTGCATATTATTAACTCATTAATTCCTTATTCCTTCCTAATAGTTAAGAGTCTGGTTCAGTAAGTGGATGGTCCTCACCTTTACATCTGGAGGGTTGATGTGAGCCAGCAGCTTGTACGTGTTCCAGTTGTTCTCAAAACTCCTGCACATCATAAATACAGCTGAGTGCTGATTGTTCAGGGCTACTGTACATTATCAGCAAAATCAAAAATACAAGCTTCATTTCAATTTGTCTGAATGGTGATATGAATCCCTGTTTCTATGTTTTTGCTTTGATCTGAGTTTTTTATCTGTTTTTTTGTTCAGCACATTGTGAATGTGACAATGTGGAACCTGGACTGTGACAGACTTGTTGTTGTAACATAAATGTTTTCAAATAACTTAACTGGATGTTTACTGATTTAACATTTACAGTTACTGTTATGTGATATAGTTTGAAGACAATTATTTTAAATTAAAAGAAGTATTAGTTTGCTGTCTACAAATTAATTGAATACCAACCCACATAGAAACATGTGTTGGCAGGAATTCGGTCAGTCAGAACTATTTCCTTTAACGATTCCCGCCAGACATGTTTTACGTTACAGTATTAAAAAATACTCTAATGTGAATAATAAGTTTAATCTGATATATCTTTTTCACACAAAAAATAATTACGTTTTAAATTTTAAGTGCATCTATTCCTTTTTCTTCATTGGAAAATCCGGAAACCATGAATATGCAAATATTTTCCATTTCACAACTGGACACAATATGTCTCCTGCTTGTTAGTGTTCATGCAGTAGAGATTTCAGGTTACTACATCACACTTGTGATGTGATTGTGCAGTATGGTTGAACCACCATGAACCATACCGAATCATTGTTCAGTGTGATGATACTGAGTGGACATTCACACATCAGAATTAATTAATCATTTATTAATTAATCAATTACAACTGAGCAGGATGAAAGTCTGTAATTATTCTACTGGTACAGTTCAGATCCTGTTGTACATGTCTCAAAAGCAAAGCTTAATGGTTCAGTTGAGTGTTTATTGTTATTACACAAAGCAAAATATAAGAGGAACACACTTACTTTCCCCTGAGTTTGATAGCATCCTCAAATCTGCCCTCAGCCATGGCAGCGGTCACATCTTTGGTCTGTAAAGGAAAGAATAATGTCAGTGCATGTTCTCCAAAACATACTCTAGTACTGTAAGTGTTTTATGCTGAGTTGAGAACGTACCACTTGGACACACTCCATGAGCGGCAATCTGACTGCCTGGTTCCCAGACAGGCTGACCACACAGGCAGGAGTGTCTGGAGTGGCCTCCAGCAGCGCCATCACTGCCTCTACGCCCATCCTGCTGCCCTGGACCACACACACAGACACACAGTAAGATCCTCAGGCGTATGTGTGTGTGTGTGTGTGTGAAGACTACTGGCACTGTTTACTGTGCTTTATGTTTTTTGTTTTGCAGAGATACTTACCAGGATTCTGTCGAAGGCTGAGGGTGTGCCACCTCTCTGTACGTGTCCAAGAACAGTGGTGCGAGTGTCGAAGCCGAGCCTGTCAGTCACCAGCTAAAGACAAATAAATTAATCTGTTAGTTTGTCACATTGTCTCTGCTGCTGCGGGATTTCCTCTCACTGACATCATGAAGAAGGGCTTGCCTTTTTGATCTGGTCAGATGTAATCGGTTTGCCATCTCTGGACATCGCACCCTCAGCCACAATGATCACATTCAGACGAGAACCTCTGGCCCTTTGCTGAAATATTAATCAGAAGAAATAAAAATCTATTTGTGAAACTGGCATTGACGGTGTTAGCAGGCATCTCCATCTGCAGATAAAGACATACGTCTGTCAGCCTCCTGCACAAGTGGTTCTCCCAGCCGTCATCTGGTGGCATCTCTGGAATAAACACCCAGTCTGCACCACAGGCCAGAGCTGTCACCAGAGCCAGGTACCTACCAGCGGTACAGTATTTGTATTTAGTCATAGGTGTCTTCCTTTTCACAGATAAATTTGAAACCAATAGTCATGAAACCAAAGCTCCTCAGCTGGAGTTGAGCATTACATGGCAAGTACACAGTCACCATCTTATGCCGTTTGTCCACCAGGACATCTTCATGAGCAATTGTTAACATATCTATGACTGTTTCATTGAACTGTGTTTTTTTCACAAAATGTTTTTTATTAGATATATATTTCGATAAGCACGAAAGATATGCAGTTTTCTAAAAATAAATTTACAGTAAATATGAATAAATCAAGTTCTGGGGGCATTTGTTGTTAAATCTTTATAACATAAGGTACTGACCCACAGTGTCTGCCCATCACTTCCAGTATGAATGTCCTCTGGTGGCTGTGGATGAACAGAGAACAGTATGAAGAAATAAGGATGTAACCCACATTTATACACCATATTTAAAAAATAATCCAAAATATCAGATTAATACTAAACATTTACACATCTGCACAGTGTGTGTATCCAATCATGGATTAAATTTGCAAATCCATGACACAGAATGTTTATTTCTCTGTTGGGAAACAACATAGTGGCAGCTTTTTTTCCTGCTGAAGGACCCTGGGTGACACTGCATCAGTGATGCATAGCTTCATATTCAAATTTTCTACACATACAAGACTACAAAGTACTACAATTATGTCTGACCTCTGTGCAGTTGTGGTGATGGCGTCCACCACCTCGATGATGCGGTGCAGGGCAGAGTCAGTGCCAATGGTCATGTCAGTGCCACAGAAGTCGTTGTCGATGGAGCCAACCATGCCAACAATGTTCAGGTGGGAAGATTTCCTGGCTTCTTCTTCTGTGATCTTACCTGCGCATATTTGACATATAGGGCATAGAAAAAGCATTAGTGCAAAAAAAATTTTCGCTTTACTCTATTGCTATTATTGTGGTTTTTGGAAGAATTGTGTTTAATAAGTTTGGAATCATCAGGACTGTTCCTAGAGTGCCTATTCCAGGAAGGTGAGTAAGAACCCAAAAGTTACCATCACAGAGCTTCAGAAATCCTCTGCAGAGAAAGAAGAACCTACTGCAAAGATGACAGTTCATGTGGTTAATTCGGTTCCCTTTATCTAACAGAGATCTTGACATAGACAACTGAGTGGATAAAGCTGAAAACGTTACAGATTTGTTATTTTCACAGCTGTTCTTGTTCGTTTCCTCACCAGCTCGGACCAGGTCAACTAGCAGTCCGCTCCACTCAGTCCTGAACTGGTTGGCTCCAGTCAGACTGCCGTCGCCTCCGATCACACACAGGTTGGTGATGCCCAGCTTCACCAGGTTGCAGGCCGCCTTCATTCGACCCTCCTTGGCTCTGAAGTCCTTGCAGCGGGCACTGCCAATGACAGTACCTCCCTAACACATGAAGAGGAGAACCTGTTTTTATAGAGCTACAATTTAACACTAAGATGTTTTCATGACCGATTTAAATATTGATTCTTGTAGAGGGATGTGCATCAGAGCAGCTTTAAAACAACTCATTAAAGATGCCTTGAACTCACATCAAGTGAGGTTGCATCGTGTTGTGAGGAAATGGCTTAGGCACCTTTAAGGTGATACCCTAGACATTTGCCAAGACTCATGCCCACTCCATCGCTCACTTTCACTCACTTCACAAATCTTAGCCTGTCATATTTTTCTCCACTGTGAGGCTACTCTATATATTCAAATTACTCTATTTAGACAACAGAGATGGCTTCAGTCCATCAGCCTTCAGGCACAGGACTGGGTAGTGGTTTTGAATAAATGCTGAAATGTTAACAGAGTGTGACAGAGTGACTTGTGTGAAGTTCTTGGTTTCAATTGGAGGATGTGTGTAAAAGGTTAATGAGTTAATTAACTCAAATGATTAAAAAAAAACATCCTCTCACTTGACTCCAGTCATGTGTAGCCAGACAGAGAGTCAACCTCAGTACAGTGGAGATAAATAAAGTTTGATTTATGTTGGTCACATTACTGAAAAAATTAAATTTCAAAGAATGAACATGTCTTTCCATATAAAGACCAAGAGTCTAGAGCCACACTCATGTTTTTAGTGCATGGGTTCAGTACAGCTCAGAGCTAAAAAGTGCCTGTTACTCTGGTGTGAACCACAGATCTCACTGTTAACCGTTTTCACTGGGTCTATACAGTGATGTCTGTTTAACCCACGTGATTCAGTAAATAAAATAAAATGATTTTTATGGGTAGACACGTGAGCTGACACTTTAATGAAACTATTTAACACCAGAAGTCTGTCACATTTGAAAGTGTATACCCGTTTTTAATGTGTGTTTCTGTGTGTGTCTACTCGGCTGCACATCGTCACTCACCAGTTGAAGCATCATGGACACACTCTCCCACGTGGCGGGCTGAATGTTGTCTCCTCCATCCACCAGGCCCTGGTAACCCTGCAGCCAGAGGGAGAAACTAACTAAGTACATTTAATTACGTACTGTACTTATGTACAGGTTTTATGTACTAAACTTGATTATTTCTGTTTTCTTCTACTTTCTACTCCTCCACTATAATTTAGAGGAAATTTATTTTTCATCCGACTGCATTTATGAATGTAATTACCACTCACCACATCAGTAAATCACAAAACAAATAAATTACAATGTATCATTATAGCTTAACAGTGCATTAGGTGCTGGTTGAGATAGGGGAATAAAGACTAAAATAAAGACTCATTAATGCATCAATAATGTTAATAATGGTAATTCTGATAATTAAAATAAATAAAATCCAATATGATTTATATTATTCTGAAATGGACCATTACACATACTGAGGTCTTTTACTTCCTTGTTGACACTTGCTTTGATGTATCACTTTTGTAGTTTTATTCAAGTACAACTTTAAATACATCGTGTACTACCAGATTAGTAAAAGTATTTCTAGAGTACTGCTTTGTTGACACTATGTCATTGACTTTTACTTGGATGAATGATCTGAGTGCTGCCTGCAGCTCACAGTAACACACACTGTATAGTCTTACTCTGAATAAAATAACAAAATGTGAAATACAATTTTTTTTTCATAGCTTTCATAATACGCTAATCTATCAAAGGCTCGTGAGTCCCTGACGTGTCAGTATACTGTAGCTGCCTGTGTGTCATCTGTACCTCATGAACAAAGTAGACTTTGGCTCCTGTGTAGAGGCCAACTCTGACTGTGGCTCTGACAGCAGCATTCATGCCTGAGAAACACAAATGACACTAATTTAAACACAATACGGGACAGCGTCAATGTCAGATCCGACTTTACACGTCCCATCACAAGACTTTTTAGACCCATCTTAACCTTTAAGCAACTTGACTGGTACATTGCAAAACAGATGGGACAGAAATAACTGCAGGGAAAGGACAGAAGTTGAGGTTATGGGGCCTGTGTCTTGTGTACTATCTCCCCCTCTGATGTCCGCTACACTAAAGGCCACAGTATGAGGTTGTGTTGTGGTAGGCTGGGATGTTGCAGCTCTTGTTTCACCAGACAGCAGCTGGTGAAGGCCTTTCTTTCCTCCATACCACAAAAAGGTCACTGTCACTAAAATTAGCCTCAAAGAAGTGAAATAAGCGAAGGCACGAGGGTGACAAGGGACAGATAAAGCCTCTGCATGAAAGATTAGAGTCAGGTTTAAACATGGTAGAGGAATATAAGATAAATATAAAACACAGAGTAAATGGAAAAGTTTTATATGGAAACTTAATGTCACATTTTAAGTTTAACAAAAGAAAAACTCGGCCTGTATTTATTATGTCCTAAAGAACTCTTGGAAACTTGATTTGTAAAGTTTCTCATCTTTGTCTGCAACACAATTGTAGTCAGCTGTGAGAGTTTTTGTCAGGCATTAGTGTTGGATGTACAAGAAACACCATTGTGAATCCAGGACATACAGCTTCTCATGCTCGTGATCTCTGATAAGACTTACAGCTAAACATCCATCACGCTCTGACAGCTGACTTTCTGCTGTGACACTCTGGCATCTCGGGAAAATGTTGCTTGCCCTTTCTGTTCTTTGGCTCTTACTCGTCACACAGTCAGAGCATTAACATGATACTTTACTGGCATCCTAAGATGGAGAGGCCAGTGCTTCTGCAGCAGGTTGGGATTCAGAGCTGTGCTCATAGACACATCAGCAGGGAAGATGATGTTCTGCCCTGAAGACTCATTCTATGTGTTAAACAAGTCGATATAAAGCAGAGATAAAACTGCAGAGACTCATCTTCATACTTACCTTGGGCGTCTCCTCCTGATGTCAGCACAGCAATGGAGCGTCCAAGCCCCATCTTTGTGGGGTCGATGGTTGGGTGGTGATCCTTGGACATGTTTCCAGAGGAAGAGAAACAGGTGGATGCAACCAAGAGAAAAAGAAAAGGAGAAAGAACAGCGTGTGGCTGCTCCTCCAACACGCTCTGCTTCTCAGAGGAGGAACAAATGAAGGACAGGCTTTAAAGACTACTGTCCCTAATTCTGCCCCAAGCCCCCTCCAAGTGACACCCCCACCTGTCACAACTCTACTAAATATACATCAGGCCCTGCGACCACCTGCAGTGGACAGTTGCAGAAAGGGAAACACAAGGAACATGACTCTAATGTGACAGGAAACCATTAATACCTACAAAGCAAAAAAATAAAGAAGACAATTTCACTGTTTGGTTTATTTCACTTCTACATACAAGCCTAAGTAGTTGCCAGTCAAATGGTCAGTTAATAGTTTAGTCAAACAACAAAACCAATAATCTGTTCATTATTATATGGCAAATAAAAGATAAAGACTACTAGAATATTAGAGCCCGATTATAACACTTTTTTATTTCCTGTGACATATTATGAATTTAATACTTTGTGGTTTTTGAACAGTTTGTCACACAACAGAAGCTTTTTTTAATTCATCTCCTTGTTGCCAGGGAATTTGTTCTTTAGAGTCGAGTGTCAACAGTATCTCAAAGTGGGAGACATGTCACATATTTTATCTGATAGGTTCACCTTGTAAGATGTTTCCAGAAAAAGGGTTGAACTCACGCATCTTGCTCAAAGGCAGTCTGAAGAATGAAAGACAATATGGAACATCTTGTTTCATGCTTCATCGTTTTTGAGAAGTATCTGTGAGTGGTGTCAACATCACATATGATATCAGGAAAAATAACGACCTGAAGTTCAGATAAAAAGCAGCAGCAGCTGGAACAACTGAATATTTTGATACTTTTGTTTAAAAAGTTATATATTATCAATTATTAAAATACTATAATTAAATATATTATATTTATATAATAATATATATTAATTAAAATATATAACAAATGGTTTAAACTCTACTGTCAATTGTTATGATTTGGTAACAGTGAAAAAATGTTTATTCCAACAGTCCAAAGCCCCAAACTGTGATAAACTGTGGTATTAGAAGACTGGACAATTAATAATTAGTATTTTTTTTTATTGTGATGAGTAGACTGGTGTAGTATCACTTTAAATACAGTGAAAAAACATCATACACAGCTGGACAGTAACTTATTGACATTTATTATAAAAGTTACATTAACAACAAATTTTCTGGTTTGTGAAAAAATTGTAAATTAAAAAAAAATAACAGTGCTCTATATACGTACATATACTACAGCAATAACACTGATCAAATCCAGTCTTCGTTGACCTTTTTATTTTTCTTACATTTATGTCATAATAATTGTCTAACAGACGTGTATCTACATTATTGACATTACAACAGTACAAAGGATGCCTCATTTAACAGATTTAACCTATTTTTTAAGAGACCATCATCTGAAAGCAGCAATAAACAAACATTTATAAAGATTTATGGTTTCTAAAAATAAAAAAATAGTGTCAGTCATGTACTTTGAACTTGTATTAGGCTGACAAGGACAGTGTTGGACTAACATCATCAGTTCCATTAAAGAAAGTCTCTTCAGTACACCAGAGTAAGCTTATCCGTAAATACTGTTCTTTTAGTGCAAATCATCGCTCCTGCAGTGTTGAGCTGAGTGGAGAAGAAGGACCAGAAGAAAGATCGAAGCCAATTGGAACAAATGTCTGAAAAATGAAAGAAAATATGTGTAAGGTTTAGATGAGAATTTGTGTAAATTCATGTATTTGAGTTAATTTACTAAAAACAGTATTTGGTACAATATTTAAGGTTCAGATATTTACATATATACATTTGCACCGTTGATAATTTACATATTTCTAAATATAAATAATTTCATTACTAACTTTAAGAGTTTAAAATAATTTGCAGAATCTACCTCTGTGCATGTATTTACTATAGTCTGAGTGATTGGTTGATACTGTCACATGAGAGTTAGGAACAAGGAAGTTGTTGTGAAGTTCAATAAGTGAGAAGTAATATAAACGTTAGCAGATTGTTAACTTAGCAGAAAGACTTGAAGCACGGGGAAAACAGCTGCCCTGTCCAAAAGAAACAGAATCCAATCCACCCACTGTACCAGCACCTCTAAAGCTCACCTGTTTATCCATCCTTTGCAGCTAGCCGTTTCACTCCGTTTCCAGTCTTGATGCTATGCTAAGCTAAGTGGCCACTGGCTGTAGCTCCAAATTTATCATACAGACATTAGAAGAAGTATTAGTTTTATTATTTACCTCTCAGCAAGAAAGCTGAATTTTAATCTCAGCAACTCATTCATAATTTTTGTTCACAATCTGCAGAGTGTAATGTTCATATAGTGATCACGTGACATTTCTTCTATCACCGTCCTCACAACACACTAATGGCCAGGCTCTAATTTTAGATTCAAAATTCCCTTGTCCAGTACTTTTGCGTTGAAGGGCAAAAGGATTTAAACATTTCTTAAATGTTTCTAGCTTGTTTATATATATATATATATACATACATACACATACACATACACAACTCACAAAAAGTTAGGGATATTTGGCTTTCGGGTGAAATTTATGGAAAACGTAAAAAGTTCACACTACAGTG
>JAUMHL010000028.1:12524646-12542661 GCA_032362345.1 Sandelia bainsii | reverse complement strand
TGCTGTTAAGCTCCTTGTTAGAGAACAGCAAGTTGTGTAAAAAGTACTGAAACATTGAACAGTTGGACATGTGCATTAAAAGGTTTAGGGAAGGTCACATTAAGTTTAGGTTCGTCCTGAAATGTCACCCGAAAGCCGAATATCCCTAACTGTTTGTGAGCATATATATATATATATATGTATATAGAGTATGCTGTTTTTAAAGAGTTTTCTTTTTTTCCTGTTTAATAGATAATAACTAATACATATACACATAGCTCGTACTTCATGCACACATATACTCACAGTGGACTCTTCAAAGTGTAGAATGGTGGCCAGTGGGTTTCCACAACGAGGCCGAGGTGGGAGAAACCCATGAGCAGCTGGGACAGACACTGAGGTGTAGGTGGCCACCTCTTCATTCATACGCAGTTCCTCCAGAGGAGGAAAACGCTTACGCAGCAACGCCACTGCAGGACTCAGAGTACAACTCTTCTGAAGAATTAAGTCTGCAAAATTAAAAAAAGGCACAGCTGCAATCCAAGAAAGTGTTCACAAGACGTCAGGAAAAATAAAATACATAAAATTATGTTACGTTATGTGTCATCTAATGAAAAAGTTTATCCATTCCAACAGCTGTTTATGGAAAATACTGGAAATGGAAAAAACTGGAAATACTAGTCAGACTAGTCCTGTTGCTGCGGCTCGTAACTGGAGGATTTCCACTTTTTTCTCCTCTGGAGCGAGTTGCTCACAGACACACAAACAGAGTGGAGCAGAGCAGAAAGGGAATTTATATTTTACTCGAGGCCACAATTTTTCTAAATGATACATGCAACAAATATCACACAAACATGTTGCTTAAATTATTTCATATGTGACCATGATCATTATCATGTTGTACTGTTCATGATGCACAACATCCCCGCTTGAGTCTGAATCATGTTGTAAATGCTGAGCCAGAATGGATGCTGCAATAATACTACCTCCAATGGCAGCTTAAAGAAGGGTCAACAGTGGTCCTGCTATTCCAGTGTCATGTCTTTTACACTGTACGGTGTGGTGGCAAACCAGGCACCTTCAACCAGGACTGTTCATGAGAAAAATGAATTAGTCTGGGGAATGGGTGTTGTCAGTGTTACCTCTGTGCAGACTTTGAACAGAAGGAATCATCTGACGTGTTGGTTCGGCCACAGACGACATCTCTTCAGGTGCCTTGCTGCCGGTTCTCTGCTCTGGTGAAACTGGTCCATGCTGATCCTGATGGGATGAGCTCTCTTGCTTCTCAAAACGTGGAGCCCTGAACAGCATTTTGCCCGCTGAGAAAAAAATGACTGATTCTCTTTGGAAGAACAGCTGCCTTCCCACAATCGTCTCTTCCTGCTCCTTCTCCTCATCCTCGCTGGTGTTAGCCTTGCTAGGCTCCAGATTTTCCTCACAGTGACTTGTAGTCTAAGGAATGGGGGAGCAAACAAAACAACATGCAGCAATTTTACAACAAATTTTAAAGAAATGTACTGAATTCAGCATGGATCTCTTTATGGCTGCAAGTTTTGGATTTCACATCTTACAGTTGGGTTTTCAGCTGGGAGCTGCTCTGCTTGTGTCTCAGGATCTTTGTCTGTCCCATTTGTGCTCTGCTCGTCCTCTTGATCATCAAATAATCTCTGGACGACCTCCTGCTAACGAACAACAAAGTCATATGACTTGTGATTCACACAGTATCTTTATTTCTGATTAAAAATAATGTATGCTGTGGTGGTAGTAGTAAAATGCTTTAAATAAAAATGTTCATAAAGCACTTTACAAACACATTTTTGTAAAAGCTCTTTATAAAAATGAAATAATCTGCGGCTCTCACTTCCTGGCTCGGCTGAAGGTTGGTTTTGCAGCTCCTTAACCCGGGAGTGCCAGCATATGGTGACTGCTGTGTTGACAGATGCCATTTCTGAAAACAGCCGAATTATGAGGAAAAACAAGTTACTGTAACTAACATAATAATACAAAAATAGATGACATGAACATTACACTGACCATAGCAGACATGGGCTGAGGTCTGGTGTCCCGGACTCTCTGTGGAGTCCATTTGTTCAATGGAGTGTCTTTGACAGCTACACCTGGGGATAAAACAGACGTGTCACATCAGGATAAAAAGACAAAGAGATAAGGATCCATTAGGTTTTATAAGATAACAAGAACAACAATCCTGCATCTTACCAACTGGTCCTGCAGTCGGCTCTGCATGATTTTTTCTAACTGGGACCCTCTGAGCCTGAGAAAGGAAGCAGCCCCATAAATGAAATTGAGTTTGCATTTCAGAAGTAGAGTAGGGTAGTAGTAGTAGAGTAGTAATTTCAAATAACATCTTTTTTCATTGAACAACAGGCAAGAAGAGCAGAAGTGAAAACAAAGTGAAAGTGTACTTACTGTGTAGATTGAAGTGCCTCTGCCTGACGGACAGACAGAGCTTTTGGGTGTGGCACCCACAGGCCAAGCTGCCTTCACTCCCTCGTTCTGGATGATACTTTGCAGTGCTGCGGCATCTGGGGAGAACTGCACCGACTTCACTGATCCTGCTAAAGAGCACAGAGAACATAACAAGAACTCAACAAGAATGAATCTTTTCACTTAACTCTCAACAAGAAATCTAATAAACAGTCCTTTAAAAGAATAATTACTTTTTTACATTGATTTGCATCAGTTCTATAATTTATTGAATATGAATGACACATAATAAAATAAAATAACATAAATAATCAAATGTATCTGACTTTGTAATATTACGCTGTATTGTGAATGGTTTTAATAACTGTGATAACACACTGTATATTAAAGTACAGATTATGTTCTCGGTTTTATGCTGACCTGCGACACGTCCAGCTTTTTGTTGACTCTTCATGACAGACACACGCTGTGGCTGTAAATAAGAGTATCAGCATCTTAATCAAACATGATTATTGGACTCAATCTCAGGATTTACAACATTAAAAAAATCAACAGTTCAGCAACATCCCATCAGTAAAGGTGCAGGGACATGAAGATAACATGAATGACTCTTATCAGACCAACACATCTGGGAGTCCCAGATCCGAGTCCTGTGGCACTTACTCCCTTGTTACAGAGAATACTGAGCAAAGCCGCGTGGTCAGGCTGGAAGGTCTCCCCTTTGTCTGGAGTGCATAAAAAGAATCTGTCTGAAAAACTAAACTACTATTCACAATGATAAATAACTGAGCAATGCAGTCACTACTAAAATAAATGACAATTCTTACAGGTCTACCTATCAAATTAATAAAAAACTACAACTGTGTTTTTTAATAGGAGAGATACATTTAGCTCCGGGGGAATGAAGTTGTTACTGCTATATAAAAACTGTTTAAAATCCAGTTAGTGTAGGTTAAAACTAATGAAGTAGACAAACAAATCACAACCTATAATTTAACATTATTGTGTGCTCAATTTACTGACCAATATAAGCCAATATATCAACATTACAATAAGATGGATGTATATTCTGTCATATTGTTCAAAACACAAATGGAAGTACATCTCAAAATCAATGTTAAGTTAAATATACATTTAACTTACTGGTTGAACCTTTTGAAAATTTTCCTTGTGTGGTCAGCTGCGGGTTCTGGCTAGCATGTGATGTCTTGGTTGGGTCTTTGACTCTGACCGGTTCTGTGTTAGTGAAACAGTTCTCTGCACTGAGAGACAGCTGTGCAGAAGAAGGAGCGCTGTTGTGATGCATTGCGTTATTAGAGATAGATGACAGAGGATTGGACAAAGTGGTTGAAGGCCTAAATGTGTTGCAAGGCCCAGACAGTCCTGATGTATGGATTGTATTATCTATACTATTTCCATGAGACTTCAGTGTCCCTTTAGTTGAACCTCCAGTGCTGCTTACCATAGTTAGATGTTTAGAGGGTTTTGAATTTATGCTTTGGGTTTTTAGGCTAGCATTGCATATATTGTTTTCAGGTTGGACAACATGAGTGCCAGTTTGTGACTGTAAAGGTTGTTGATTTTCACTAGCCGTTCTTGAGCTCTTGGGCTGCGATAGGTTAAAAGGTACAGGCCTGGTGCATGGCTTTTTCTTCTTAGCTTTTCCCTGCAGTAAAACAAATTATGTGTTAGGAACGTAAAGATCATCACATTAGAGAAAACATTTAAATCTACAGGAGAGGATTGAGGAACTTACAGCCAGAGGTTTCTCCTCCCACCTAAAGTGGGACTGACTGAAGTCCGAGGGAGTCTGAAGATGAAGGGACTTTGCAAGCACTGGAAGTCTGCTTACACCAGGTCGCAGAGGTGCCTTTCTACCCATTTCTAAGTTTCCTGGGTCTTGATTCTCACTGTCTTGTTT
Organism: Sandelia bainsii; assembly: GCA_032362345.1. Taxonomy (NCBI): domain Eukaryota; kingdom Metazoa; phylum Chordata; class Actinopteri; order Anabantiformes; family Anabantidae; genus Sandelia; species Sandelia bainsii. The sequence goes on along the minus strand of JAUMHL010000028.1, from coordinate 12,538,316 downwards.
GGAAAGGCGAGGTTCAGACTGGAGTTTGAAAGGCTTTGGGTTTGCTATAATTTTGTTGGTCTCATTCTTCATCCTGTGTTGGAAAAAAATGACAAATGCAATTTGAGATTAGTCAACGATTTGTTGGCTTTCTTATAATATTAAACTAGATATCCCAACAGTGTAAATGTCAACTTGGGTTTTCAGTATCTGATGAAAATAATCGTTATTTATAGCCATTATACAATTTTTGTTGTGATGATTCATGAGTTTCAGTAACCATATCAAAACAACAATTGTTTGCTGCCATACATTAAGCAATATAAACATGTTTTTCTTCCTCTTCCTCTTGTTTCACATTTTATAGAAGACAAAGCCTTCAAGTTTTTCAAGTTGTAGTTGAAATTGGGAACTACCTGATAAAGATTACAAATTTGACAGGACTTCATTATCATTTTTTATTACTTCACAGTCTTTGTGCCACAGACACATTTTAGTCTGTACAACTAAAGTACTCACACCCAGCCCACAAGGCAAAGAGAAACTGGAGAAAAGTATGTAGTACTTACCTCTGTAAATCACGGTTGATTTTGTTCTGACTTTGGTTACGAAAAATTGGAGAGGAGTCCATACTGATGTTAAGTGGAGGAAGCAGGTGATGAAGGTATGAAGAACAACTACGTGAGCTGAAAAACAAATGAAAGTGAAGCAAACAAGTAAACTATACAGGCTAATAGCAAAGTGAGTAGCTAAGTAAAAACACCAGCAGAAACAAAACAGTCACATTAAGTTACGATTCTTTGCAGTTTTAACATTTGTTTCAAAACTAGCAAACAACAAAGTCAATGAATCTCCATGAAGCCAAACGCCACAGTGCATTTTAATCAATTAAGATGAAATAAATAACACTAATGCCATATATTCTCCAAATTAAAAGAGCACATGTCCACTGCAAGCACCTAGCAAACATTGTCAGGAAAATTTTGCTTTAAACAGAGCAAAAGGCTGAATTTTAAGTCTATTCTCTTTAGCACATGCTAAGTTACACAGACACGTAAAACATTTGTTAAATACGTTACATACTTTTAAAAAACAACAGAGCCACTTTAACTTCCTTTTGTGCATCCAATAAAGACTTTGTGCTCCAAATGTTTTGGTTTTCCAGGTTGGTTTTTCGCAGATTTAAAGACTCCTTGTTGGGTCTTTTCACACCGAGATGGGCTGTCAACTTCCTGAACTAGCAGCAGTTTGTAAAAAGCGCGCTCCGCCATTGGTCACAATGGGAAGCCACAGCAACCAATGACTGTGCTCATATTGGTTATGACAACATCACCGACCAATGAGCAAAGGAGTTTCATAAACAGCTCCATGGTAACGACACAAAGGTTGTTTAACCATGTGACTGCTTTTTGACGCGGTGGTCTCTCCTACTATTGGAATAGAATAGAATAGAATAGAATAGAATAGAATAGAATAGAATAGAACTTTAATGCTTACAAAAGTCGAAGTTTGGGCACAAAAACATAAAAAGATTTGACAATGCAAAACAATAACAATAGAGGAACTTTAATAATAATGATAATAACAATAAAAACAACATTAATATTAATAACAACAGCAATAATAGTAATAATAATAATAATAATAATAAGAATGATATGCTGGAAAGGATACTTTTTTTTTTTGGGAAGTAGACTTCAATGATCTAATCACTTCATATTTCATTCACTTCATATTTTTTTTCACTAGATCCCTTTTAATAAATGTATGTTATACTCGTAGAAGACTATTTATCCACTATTCACGTTTTTATTTAACGGGCCTTTAAGTGGTAATATTTGTAATGGCGTTTTCAGCATGTGGCGTTTTTACCTCAACATTTAATGTCATTTATTTGAATCTCGTCAAAATGTGAGATGCTTGAGCTGCAAAGAGTTGGAACCGAGGTAAAGTAGTCTAACATGTGCTTTTGCACAGTTTGTATTTATTTTTACACAACCCAAAAAACTCAAATTAACAATATGCCTAAAACCTAATGCTTAACTGCTAAAGAGCTAATTAAAGCTAAAGTTAACTACATATGATTTCACCATATGTGACTGTTATATCTAGCTGTAGAACAACGTTCACATTTAGCAGTACTTATAAATCCTATACTATGACCATCCACTGAAGGCAGCAGTGGAGGAAAGTGCATTTACTCAAGTAGTATACATTAATTGAGTACAACTTTGTGCTATATGCAGTAGTTACATTTTATGCTAACAACTTGATACTCATTCTGTACTATTTTACTGCTTCAGTTAATAGTTACTTTGAAATAGAAATTTTACTGACAAACCATATGATCAAACCTCCTTATCGTACACTAAACAAGAATATACATGCTAGCTCTCAACATTTAGCAGCAATTCTAACAGCTACATACACTGATTATACTTTATTGCTAAAGTAATAATGTCATAATACAATTATATAACAAATATTATTATATTCTATTATATAAGACTGCAATAGTTAGGGCTACAACAAACAATTATACTTAATATTATTATTGTCATTTATTAGCATTTTTTTGTTTATTTATAATTTGGTCTATAAATTAATTTAAAATGTCTAGTCCTTTCTGATTGACTGCTCAAAACCCACAAACAATATCTATATACAATGATATAAAGCAGAACATTTTCAAAGGATTTAAGAGAATCACATTTTTCTCCACTGGAAGGCAGAATGAGAGCACATAGTAAACATAAGACCCTCCCACTGTGTCAGTGTCTGTGGATGTCCTGCAGGTGTCGCTGCAGCAGACTGGTAAAGCCCCATGCCTGCCTGGGTGTCTGCCTGTCACCCAAGGGCCCCGTGTCAATAGCAGAGGGAAGAAGAACAGACGTAGAGGAGGAAACTAGAAAACAACGTTTCTGCAGACATGGACCTGAGGTCTGAGCTGCTCAAATCCATCTGGTACGGTTTCACCGCCCTGGATCTGGAGAAGAGTGGTAAGGTGTCCAAGTCTCAGCTGAAGGTGAGTGGACGGTCCTCTATCTGGATGATGGGACTTTAGGAAACACTTGGTCTGAAAATTCACTCCCTTTTTTATTCTGCTGCCTCATTTCCTCCTTCAATTCATATTCAATCACGTGGGCTCGATCTGAGGAAGATGAGGTGAAAATATTTGAAGAACTCAGCAAACTAAATGTCACAGACTTGTTTATTATTTAGTCGTTGTTACATTTGTTTCTGAGTTTCAGGAAATATGGGTATATGCAAACTGATAAAAGTTACCATCTTCAATATTTCATCTCTGAAACTCTTTTTTTTACTACTTGCTGCCCAACAAGGAACAAATCTGTTCCCTATATTTTGAGTAAAATGCTTTCTCTGCTGAAAAGGGCACAATATGCACCTCTGTGTGGTCAGACCACGGGAGTAACAGTTTGCTCTCAGTGTGTATATGAATGGGAGCCCTCATCACCAAGCTGTGCTTACTCTGGGCCTTGATGTACCAGCTTGTAGTGCAAAGGGTCCTCTGGCACTGGACCTGCCCAGAAAACAGCCTGTTGAATAGAGTAGGTTCACAACATGAGCCTGTATGCGTCAAAAGAACATTGTTACAGTGAGAGCGAGGACAAAATGGAAACATGTTGGTGATTGTTGTCTCTTGCTCCAAGGTCTCAGTGAAGCCACTGTATTTGTGTTGATCTCATCATTTTGTCACTTGCTACTGGCGTGGATTAGAGTCCATTTCCAGCCACCTCCATGTTCCTGTGATGTGCTGCCTGCCACTACTGGCTCTCAGCAAGGCAGCCTCATGACTAGGCTTATCCCCCTCATGCATGCAGGCTGTGTACAGGCTCCATGTTCGTAAGACACCCTAAGTGGCAAGAAGTTTGCATGCTGTGGCCTCAAAGCTGACAGATGTTGTAGTGCACTGGAGACTAGAGACAGGATGTGGTTATGGCTCAATACACAGAGACTGGTTGTGTGATAACATGCATCAGATGTGTAGAGATGTTGCGCACTGAAGTTGAAGAACTTTATTACAGTAATAGTAAATATGTTTTATGAAACTAAATTCTCTTTGACACACTAGTACTTCTAGTGGTAGTCCTTGTACTAGTACTGTATGGCTTATAATACAGTATATTGTGTTACTTTTAGATAATTATATAATCATCTGACTTTAGAGCTATTCTCTTTTATTTCACTTTTATCAATGTTATTCATGTTTTAGAACTATGCATTTCTGAGCATAAGTTTCTTATTGATTTACTGTTTACACTATCACATTATCAGTCACCTGTAAAGCACTTTAAGCTGCACTAAATTGTATTAAAGGTGCTGTACAAATAGTTCACTTGATTGAATGTTTTTCTAGTTTAAATATTGTCTCTGAAAATGTTTGCTCTGCCATTTCTTTCAGTATCTTGCTGACTCAGTTTTGTTTTTATATTTGTGACACTGACATATATATGCAAACAAAATTATTTTTAGAAATACATGATTCTGTATAAATTCAAAACTTCCATTCCCTGAACATCTAAATTAACATGAATTTGTTTACCCACATTTCCTGAAGGAATGTTAAAACAGAGGTTTACACAAATTCAGTTGTCTACTAGATATATACAGTGTAACTCAGCTTTGGCAGTAATGTGACATCAGTATTCATACTAACATGTATTTATAGTCTGCACAGATTCATTAAATTGTAGCTTATCACAAATTTTTTACACATTTACCTTGTGACTTTTCAGGTATTGTCTCACAACCTGTGCACAGTTTTGTGTATCCCACATGACCCGGTTGCTTTGGAAGAGCACTTCAGGGATGATGACGATGGTCCAGTTTCCAGTCAGGGTTATATGCCTTATCTCAACAAATACATCCTCGATAAGGTGAGAAAAACACAGCTACTGTATATGCTCTTTTTGTTTTATACAGCTGCACTACTTTAAAGTCAAAGATGCTGTCAGAGTTTGTTTTTGTTTTTTTATCTCTGCATTTTGTTGTTGTAGGTTGTTGAAGGTTCTTTTAATAAAGAAAACGTAGATGAGCTTTGTTGGACTCTTACGGCAAAGAAAAACTACCAGCCGGACAGAAGTAGTAACACTGTTATGCCAGAGAAAGATGCTTTTCGCCTTTGGTGCCTTTTTAACTTTCTGTCTGAGGATAAATACCCTTTGGTTATGGTGCCTGATGAGGTAGGTGCAACTAGAACACATAGTATTTATCTTTAAAGGCATTTCTGCACACTCACTCATTAGAGTTACCACTTAGAAACAGATACTTTAAAAAATGTGTTATCACTTGAAATGCAACAAATATCCTTTGTAATATAACATGTTTTAATTGAAGTTTCTATAGTAATATTATATATTATATTATATAAACAAAAATCTTGATGTTGATCTTGACTGATTGTTTCTATATTTAGCAATATGGATATTTCAAGTCATTGTGCTCTGCTTTTGAGTGCAATGTACCACTGTAGTCAATGATCTCTGACCTAATAATGATGTTGGATGTTTTACAGTCTTTAAGTCAGCCCTGGCTGAAACCTTCTTTCTTGCCATCATGGAACGCGGTGCTCTTTTCATGCAGCAGTGTGGGCTGGTTTCTCACTTGCAAGCTCTCATTTTGGTTTCCTGTTGAGTGTTTTTCTCAGCCGCTGCCAAGAGAAAGCCCTACATTTCAAGGGCAAAGTAGTTTCTATCATGCTGTCTTTAAACAAACATTATCCAGTTTTATTTTAGTACATTCTTCACACTCTGACCACTGTACAAAAAATCTGTGGTGTGACTACTACAGTGTTATAATTTGGTAACTAAAGTGGGTAACTACAAAATAAAGTGCAGAAATAAAGTGAAATCTAAATCCTCTGATTTATTTATTTATTCTGAAAAGCTACACAGCTGTAGTGAAGCTACAGAGGAAAATCTAAAAACTAAATGCTCAAAAACTCCAAAAAAGTTCACAAAGGGGGACTGTAGTAAAATAAATACTTACCTAAATTAATGAAATAAAACACAGATAATTCAAACTAATGATTAATGTGACTCTGAAGACATTTGGTTTCTTTTCCTTTTTAGGTGGAATACCTTCTCAAGAAAATATGCATGGCTATGAGCATTGAGTGTGTCGAATTAGAGGACTTCTTCTCCCAAGACACAGTCCAACAGAGTGGCATTACTGTTTGGGTTTTTCTGGAGATGATGAACTCAGGAAAGATAACCAGAGGAATTGATAAGAGCATAATCAGCATGGCTATAGAGGAAGTCTACAGGGAAATAGTTGGTGATGTTCTCAAAGAGGTGGGAGACTCATCTGACACCAGAAGTCTGTATTTCGGTTCCCAGCATGTTCTTCTTTGTGTCACTGACATTGTCTGTGTGTTGGTTTGGGGGGGGGGTTGCAGGGTTATCTGTGGAAGAAAGGCCAGCTGAGGAGAAACTGGAAGGAACGCTGGTTCACTTTAAGGCCCAGCAACTTGTCCTACTACACTGGGGAGGACCGCAAGGACTGCCAGGGCAACATAGTTCTGGATGGGAACTGCTGTGTGGAGGTGATCATCTGTCAAAGCTAAACACTTAACATGGATTTTAATGACAGTGAATTTTAGTTCATACACGCTTCAAAATATACTTTAAGATGGTGGGTCCCAACCTCAGAGTGGGGACTCATCCCAGGATGTCACAAGATGGTTACCAGCTTTTTATCAATATGACATCTTTGGCTTTGGCTTTTCTTGTGAGTTTCTGGGAAATGTTACGTCATCAGGACAACTACAGTTCAGTTTAAACAGCCTATACTGACAACTAAAACTTGAGGAGGGGAAGACGACACAACATTATGTTTTTTCTTTATATAGATGCAAATCCCTCCCGTAGCTTACTTACTTAATAAGTAAATTAAAGATAGCCTTGTTTCACATTCACAATCAGATTTCAAATTTCCTCTTAATCTCACAGAGCTCAAGGGAACTAAACTCAAGATTCATCTGTCAGCATCACACACGAAGGACCAATTCTGAATGTGATGACCACAGATTCATAATCCTGAGTCAATTATTAGTGAATCAAAGCCACACTATACCACACAGGTCCACAGAAAACAAACAATTCAGATTATGCAATCTGGTTACCTTTTTAGCAAGCACACTGCACACTGCACCATGTGTTAGTCCAATACAAAACATCGTTTTATGTTTTATTATAGGGATTAGACAATGATCAAAATATTGTTTGATCATTTAAAATGGATCAAAAATGTTTTTCCACCTCGCAACTGTACATTTATGATATGGTCACGACAAATTGTGAAGAAAAATGCATGATGAAGGGATTGTTCATTGTTCCAGTGAGTGTTTCCCTTGTTGAACAGGTGCTGCCTGACCGGGATGGGAAGAGGTGCATGTTTTGTCTAAAAACCCTCTCCAAGACATATGAGATGAGCGCCTCGGACACCAAACAGAGGCAAGAGTGGACTACAGGTCAGAAGAAACAGAAGAGATAGTTATCACTGATCTTAATTTTTTAACCTTCATATCAAGACTCTAAATATAATCTTCTCCACAGCCATTCAGACAGCTATAAGGCTGCACACGGAGGGGAAATCGTCTCTCCACAAAGATCTGAAGCTGAAGCGACGAGAGCAGCGGGAGCAGCGGGAGAAGAGACGACAGGCCAAGGAGGAAGAGCTGCAAAGGCTGCGAGCCCTGCAGGAGGAGCGGGAGCGTAAGCTGGCGGAGCTGGACCTCTTGAAAGAGGCACAGAAACAGGCTCAAGCCATCATGGAGCAGGACGAGCAAAGGAGACGCCAGCAACATGAGCAGCTCCAGCGGGCCCTGGAGATCCAGCTCCGAGAGGCTGAAGATGTGAGTTTACAGCTGAAGAAGAAGAAAAAACAATTTAAATTTAAGGGCAGAGTTAATTTCTTTGTTTTTTGCTGTGTGCCCCAAGGCTCGGGTCAGTATGCAGGCCGAGATGGCTCTGAAGGAAGAGGAAGCAGAGAGGCAAAGGAAGAGGATCCAGGAGCTGGAGGAGATGCAGAAGCGTTTGGAGGAGGCTCTGCAGCAGGAGATTAAAGCCAGACTGGATGAGGAGGCATTCCGCTACGCTCAAGCAGGGTAGAGTGTGGCCACCCATCTCCACTAATGCACGATTAGGGACCTTCACACACTTTCACAGACAAGATAACAGGGTTCTTGTTTAGGTTTCGAGGCTGCAAACAACGGTGTGTTAGCTGTAAGCAGGGAGGTGCCTTTGTGTGCCGACAACACAAATTAAGCTCAGCTGCTGAAAGGAGTTCATGTTGCGTTATGTTCCTGAGGAAGTTGAGCTACCAGCAGAGGAACTTGTTAAATGCTTTTCAGTCAGATCTTTTGTGTCACTCTCTGTGTGCTCTCACTCTTTCTAAGTTAAAACCTTTTGACAGGACACATAAATCTGCACCAGCCCCTGTGCAACTGTACTCACTTGAAGTTCAAACGCATTATATGAAGATCTTCAACAGCTTGGCATCAATATTATAAATTATACAGAAAATAAGAAAATATAAGTTTTATGTTCTCTGTTCCAGGTTACTGGCTGAGGAAGAGGAGAAAATGAAAGCCCTGATGGCCCTGCAGGAGGAACAGGAGGAGTACATCCTAAAGACACAGAGGGAGAAGCAGGAGCTCAAACAGGAAATGGAGGCCAAGTCCCGGGCCCTGGATGAGGCGCAGAGACAGCTGGAGGAGGTCCGCGCCAACCGGCACAGGGTCGACCAGGATGTAGTGGTAAGAACCAAAACCAAAATCTTCACTAATTTAAATTCAGCAAAATGATCATCAAAGCTACATTTGACTGAATTTTGGTTGTTTTTGTTTTTCTTGTGTCTACGGGAAATGTTGCTTGTTGGGCATATGATGACTGAATAAAGCAGTGAGCTAATAATTCAGCTGCTGTTGTGGCCTCAGGCTTCCCCCGTGAATTTGAATTTTCAGGCATTAATTAAATAAAACAGGGGTCATGTCCTGTCCTTCAAAACAGTTCAATGATTCCACAGTCCAACCTGCTAATTTAGTACTGTAATTGTGTCACAGCTCTTTATAACTTTAATATGAAAAGTTTCCTATTTTTAATATTTATTTTAATTCCAGCTGGCTGTAAAACAAAGTGAAAAATAACAGAACCAGAAATTGGTTTATTGCCAAGTTTGTTTTCAAATACATGAAATGGTCTTGGTGATTTGGTGTGAAACTGGTTATCATATATTAATTATCATACGCTCACCAGCCTCTTTATAAAGTACACCTGTACAATCTAATGCAATCCAATACAGCAGCAGCTGAAACAAAAAATACTTTAAAAAGTCAAATATAGACAATGATTGCTGTGCATTCATGGTACAAAGATGTATAAATTACAAAGGACAGTGAATAGAAATGTGCAGTGAGCAATATGCAACAGCAAAAGAATCACCTCATGTCTTGATCTTTGGGTGACTTAGTAGACTGACAAACCTGCCAACATATTTTACCACAAAGTCTTTATCTGTATAGTTCTTTATCAGTAGTAGCTGTTTCTAGGAAGCAGATGTTTTAATGAATTTCTCTTTTCCTTGACAGGCTGCGCAGAGGAAACTTCGCCAAGCAAGCACCAACGTCAAACACTGGAATGTCCAGATGAACAGACTGATGCGACCAATTGGACCAGGCGGTACGTGTCTGGTCTGCACAACGGGAATTTGACAAACACATGTTTAAATTTAATATTATCTTTCATCCACTTCCACTCACACCAGCAAAGGTTGTGCAAACCTAACACAAACCTAATACTGTGTCTCAATAAAAATGTAATGACAGGTGTGTATAAAGAAAAATTACTTCTGTTTTGTACTACATTTGAATTATTTTCATGTTATTTTCATGTACCAAAGATTACCAAATGCCGGCATTAAATGGCATGCCTGTGGTTGGGCTGAAATTTAACAATGCTTCAAGTAAAGATTACTGAGGCGTGAGTTTCTTACATCAACAGATTGTGAATATTCTTCAGTGTCTCTCTTCTACAGATCATTATATTTTACACCCCATTCCTGAAATGAGGTTCTTTGTTTTCTATTTTCAGCATTTTTATTTTGAAAATGCTATATTTCAGACCTCATCTGATTTAATTCTCCTACTGAAAAAGTTTATTGTCCTTGTTTTCAGAGAAGAGACCATCGTTGGGAAGCTCTTTCTCATCCTTCCAGATCCCAACACAGAGAGATCCCGGTCTACGTCTCAGAAGGAGATCAGGATCCGAGGATCAGGATGAGGAGAGCAAAGAAAATGTTGACAACAGGGCTGGGTGTGATTTAGAGAAACGTCACTCCCATGCCTCTAACGGAGAAATGGATATCCCCTAAAAACATGAGTCAGAGAGACTGCTTAGGTCACTTGGAGAGGTTTTCTGACATAAGGGCAAAAGACAACTGGCTAATGTCTGAACAATATGAAAGCATTGGCACACCTACACTTAAAGCTGAATTTACAGTACTACCGTTATTAAATGTTGAATTTACTGACCTCATTTCACAGACTGCAACAGCTTAAAACAGTTTAATGAGAAGTATTCACTGCTCATCTAATGCTTCGACTGCATCCTGTGTGAGGCCTGCTCTGGAATATGTGATACCTCAGTGCAAATAAAATGAGCTGTGAGATCCTGAAAGAGTAGTACATACATACATAAATGAAGCTCTTTATTTAGCTTTGTAATGTAGAGAGATAATTTTTCGATTCTATCTGTGTATTTTTTCAGTTGTGGGGAGTGGCTTGAGTTTTTTTATGTAAAAAAGTCGTTCAGTATTAGAATTTACCACAATTTCAGTTTAACAGTAACACTCCTGATAAACAGGAAAGAGAGAAAGAGACAGAAAGAGGAGTGAGAGACACCCTTTTTAAACTTCCTGTTACTACTGTCACTTATCATAATTGTAAATAAAAGAGTGAATTAATTTCATAAATATATTTCTGCTTGTATCTTACTGTGTTAAATTATGTGCAACATGCAATTCAAACAGACTGACTTTTTAAAGAAAACCTAAACTGATACTGTACACAACGAGACGCCAAAATAAATGTTAAACGAGTTATAAAACACTCATGACACAAGCTCCAAAGACACACATGGTAAAAGAAGTTGAAACCGACAATGCTGATTTTGCAAACTGCACGTCTGCTTTAGTTTGAATTTGAGTCTACCTCCTCCTCCTCCTCTGCTGAAATGGGTCATCACTGACTAATTTGACGCCTCTCACTGATTTGGCTCGTGAGAGAACAGAGACATCCGCTGACAAACTGCACAAACTGCATGTTGGTGTAATTGATTTCTTTATCATCCGTAACTGTTAATTCAAAATGTCATTGTACTCTTTTTATCTCCCAGTATTAGCAGAGTTTTTCCTTTTGATCATTTAAAATGAAATATTTACAATATTAAACAGATTTCTTACAAGTATATTAACATATTAAATAGATTTTCTCAATATTTCAGAGTAATAGAAACACAAATATGAACCAATAAATAAATAGTTATATATGTTTTAACATTAACAGACTTGTATGTGTTGTCATGAGAGTGTTATAACATGGTAATATCCTACATCTACCGTACATGAGTAACCACTGAAAAAGTACCTTTTTGTTGTGTAGCTTCATAACAAAATATTGCAACTGTACAACTCAGCTTAAAGTTTAGTAGCAGGAGGCTATAAAAGAAATAAATCACATCACATTTAAACTTAACAAGGAATACATATTTTTTAATGTAATTTATGCCGCAGCCCCCATTAACCCTCCGTCTCTGTTTAATGTTCACATTTCTCTTATTTTGATTTACCTTGTGGCAATTTGATTGAACAGAAAGAATTAATTTAGAAATATGCACCATTACATAATAAAAGTCTTAGACCTTGTCAGGTAGTTTACATTGAATGGTGGACCCAAACGCAGACCAGGGCGAGAGAGGGTTCAAACAGAGAAACTTTAATCAACAACGTGTACGTAACAGAAAACAAGGTAGAACAGAAAATCACTCCGAGAGGAGGCAAAAACCAGGACGCTAAAAAAAACACTAGAAGGTGAGGGGAAGAACTAAAACACTAGAAAGTGTGGGAAGCATGGAGAGGAGGCTGGAGAAAGACATGAACTGAAAGAGAGTGATAAGAGGCAGAACGGAAACTGAACCCAAACCAACTCACAAGAGGAGAGAATCTGAAGAGGAATGAAGGACTGAAAACCAGGATGATGACAAAGTGAGTAGCAGGTAGTGTGGCAGGATGAACTGACAAGGGGCAGTGAAGAGTGCAGGACATAAATAGTGAGAGGACTAATTAGAAATGAGGTGCAGCTGAGAACAATCAGGGAGTGAGAGTGGAGAGAGGGGCGTGGTTAAGGTGAGGGTGAGGAAATACTTTTTAAACAAGTGAGTTTTCAAATGTTTTTTAAAGGTGGTGATAGTCTCGGCTAGTCAAATGGAGCAGGGCAAGTTATTCCACCAGCCAGAGACAACAAAGGAAAATAGACTTAACTGGGATCCGCGACCCCGTGAGGAGGGAATTTTCAGTCTCCTCTCATTAGCAGATCTGAGAGGGCGTGCAGGAATGTAACTTACCAATAGAGTGTTGATATAGGAGGGTGCACTTCCATTTACAGCCCTGTAGGCAAGCATCAAGGATTTTAACTCAATGTGAGCTGAGAATTTAATTTGAAAAATCACTTGAATTTAATTTCTGCTATTCAGAAATGTAAGCTTCAGTTAATATGGCAACATCAAAACATACCAAAAATAAAAATTCTCATTAAGCAGAATGATATGTACTATATTACTGAAATGTATTTACTGATGCACTGGTAAACATCACTGAAGTTAATGTGGAACTATTCTTAACCACTCTGTGTACTGGGACGTTGTCAATACATAATAATAAATCATAATTTATTAGTTGTTTATATTTTGTATTAATTGTATCCACAACAACTAAAGCTGTCAGACAAATGCACAATATTTCCCACTGGAAAGAAAAGGTTATGGTAATAAAATGGAAATACTCATTTAAAGTACCTGAAAATTGTACTTAAGTGGTGTACTTGAGTAAATATACTCCTTAGCACTTCTGCAGTTACTCCAGTGTTTCCACTACCTGTGTCACCTGACTTCCCCACCCTCTACACTACCTCGCAGTAGTTTGTTCCCAATTGTCTCCTTGCTCTCACAGTCATTGCACTGCAGCTGTTAATGAACCCACCTGAACTAAGTAAAGAGACTTTGCCTTCTGTTCGTTTGTTGTTGAATATTTTGGGTCCAAACCTCAGAGTCAGAGCATCACAGTGGTTTAATTGCATTAAAACAAAGTAATAAATAAATATATTAATATGCTGCACAGTGAACCTGAGGCTTTTGGAGGTTTAGTTTCTTGTGTTGCCTGGTTGGTAATCAAGTCCTTTTATGTGAAAACTGACTACAAATTAGTTGATTAAAAAGTGCTTCTCTAACATGTTGTATGTATTTAGTTCAATTTATTCAAATGACCAAAAGTTATATATATATATACACGAGTTTTTTTTCTCAAATAGATTTACAGTTCAGGTCAGAATTATTAGCCCCCCTGATGAAATCACACAAAACCCTTAATATTTCCATGGAAATTACCATAAAAAAACT
>JAUMHL010000028.1:12503855-12524546 GCA_032362345.1 Sandelia bainsii | reverse complement strand
TATGGTAATTTCCATGGAAATATTAAGGGTTTTGTGTGATTTCATCAGGGGGGCTAATAATTCTGACCTCAACTGTAAACTACAGGGATGTACCCTGTAGTTTTATTTCTGTCAGAATAAAAGCAGTTTTGTTGTAGTTTTTTTTAAGTTAGTATTTATATACATTATGTCTTTGTTAGAAGAAGGCCACATGTCATGTATATTCAGGGTAGTGTAATACTGAGGGGAATAGTGGAACTAAGTACCCAGGTTCCCAACATGTGGAGAGCCTTCAGAAAGTCTGGAAATAAATGTGTATTTTGATCTGCTATTTCAAAATTTGACTTTATTAATATTAAAAGTAAAGCAGTGTGTTAACGAGTGTTTCTGGTATCTAAAACACTATTGGAACCAAAAGTCAATAACACTGGGGTTACCGCTTCATTATTTATGTGAATGGTGCCTTTAGGTTTCCAAAGTTCAATTGTGCTACTTCTATGTTACAACAGACTGGGACAACAATTGTTTAATTCTAATTCTCCTAAATCCTGCAAATTAAACACGATTCCAGTGAAGTTGTATTAGGTCTTTTATTATGAAATGCAGTATTACAGTAATCCTGGCAGTGTAGGGCCACAGTAAAATGGCACCTTTGTCAGCAGCAGCGACAGGGGGACTGGTCAGAGTTGAAGAAAGGATGAATGCAGCCAAATACAGAGAGGTCCTTGAAGAAAACCTGCTCCAGAGAGCACACGACATGAGGTTAGGTGACGGTTCATCTTTCAGCACAACAATGACCTGAAGCACACATCCAACACAACACAGGAGAGGCTTCAAAACAAGTCCCTGACTGTCATTCAGCGACTCATCCAAAGCCCAGACTTTTTTTTTTGTTTAAATGTCCTTTTTAAACATGCATAAATATCATTGTGTAATGTGACTTTTTAGGTCCAAACAAACCGCTGTTTGGCTTTTTTTTTTTTGCTGGGCAGCTGATTCTGTAGAAACAGCAGCACATATTAACAGAGACCTTGACTCTTCAGTCTGGGAGCTGTTTGTGGGATCCAGTGTGTGTGTGTGCGTGTGTGCGTGCGTGCGTGCGTGCGTGCGTGCGTGGAGGGGGGGGGGCGCTGTGTCCTGGCATGTGACGGAGAGGAGGAGAGAGGGGAGTGAAGAAAAGCCAAGCAGAGCACGGCTAGGAACAACAAGGAGAGAGTCGGGGAGGGATTATCACTTAACTATGCTTATCTGCATGTGATATGGTAGCTAACAAACGTGTCCACGCCGCCTGTCCTCTGGAGCTCAGCGGTGTGCCGCCTCGGTTTGTTCATGAAGGCCTGGATCAGTGTAACGTGAAGTTTGTGTTTGTCTGACGTTAGCTCCTGCTGCTAGCTAACTCCTGCTGCTGACTTCAAACAACTTGTCAACAGCCGATCGATCCTCTGGACGGGACTCTGGACTGTTTTCGCTACGTGTTTATTTTAGCCTGTCGGTAGTTTCTCGTAGCGTAGACCCTTCTGAATCAGCAGCACTGTTGGGAGAGGTAAGCTAAGTTTGTAACCCAGCTAACGTTATTTAAAGGCACACGGGGGAATGTGGGTCAGCCGCGCTAACGGCTAGTACTACTCGGTCAACATTCAAGGTTAGTAGCCGTAGCTAACTAGCTAGCCGTGCCGAAACTCTTCGACGGCCGATTGACAGGCTAGCTATTCAGATACACTTTAATGTTGTTTTCACTCTCAGTAAAAAAAAGTTTGAAGGTAGACATGTCTATAACTTAACCGTCCTTTCATTTCTCAAATGCTTATTCCAGTCACAGGTCTGTTAGTGATTCGTACAATTAACAGTCATTTTAGCAGATGTTTTCGAGAACCAGTGTGACAGGTTGTCTGCTGGACGACAAGTCGTAACAGACCTAGTTAGCTCACCTCGGGTGTTTTTTCCCCCCGAAATGTTATGAAAACACAGTTTAGACTTTGTCCCACATTGGGCCATTTTGCAACAGCAGCACATTTCCTAAAACATTAATCAACCCGTAATAAGTAGACTGTGAGTGTCAGTGGGGGCACAGTTAGATACATGGACAGATTAATCCACTAGGGGGCCCCGGGGCAAATATGTAACCCCTACCCCTAAAGCCCTCTCCCCCCACCGCCTCCACCAGAGATCGACACTGCTCAGTGTGTACATAGTGCATGCACACTGTCCCCTCAAAGCACCCACCAAGTACACTGTGCACCCTACCATGGGACCAAGGCAAATAATAATACAGATGTCTCTACTAGAGACAAAGTTGACTTTTTGAGATAGCGGAGAACAGATGGAAATGCTTCTGACACATTAATAACAGACCAGAATAGTGGTTTGTGTTGGTTATCTTGTGTTTTGATTGAGGCCATCATAGACACATCTCCAGAATGGAAATGCAAAGTTGTCAGTGTGACAGTTGTTACCCTTTATATGTTTCTTGAAATTTTGATTTTAATTATTTAGCAGGAAGAAAAGAAAAATCTGTTAAGACGCGTTACCTCTTTTAGAGCAACCGAACTAAAATGCCACATAAATACATAAGTAACTTTGTAAATCATTTGTAAATAATACATTATGTAATTATGTAAATAAGAAAAATAAGACACATGAGCCATGAGAGAGATTAAACTTGGAAATTACATTCATCCTGAAACATTCTTGGATTGTATATGATGCTTACATGCCTGATATGAAGGCAGCATTTCTAGATAAGGGTAATCTTGTACATCGTGTAATTTTCAATTTTTGCTTACCAACAGAGATTTTGTCAGACTCTTTGTGCTTTGGTATCTATCCCATGGTAGCTGACCCATCTGTGGGTGTACACACCTTTGAATACATGTTGTAACTCAGCATACAGGGGTCTGGAGCTTGTCTGTACCACTTTCTGTGCGGGTAATCCAGGTATAGCTCCACCGTGTATGTACATTTTGTTTGTGATAGTAGATACACCAAGCTAAAGCTAATCCAGTCTAACACTGTCTTGTAATAAATATTCATTGTGTGGAGGTGATAATGTTCAGTTATAATAAAATAAAATAACTGCAAAGGGAGGATTTGTTGCAGAACTATTGCATTAGATTGTCATATGAGTGTCACAAACCTATTATTAAGGACATTCCCGTGCTATGCAAATACATCCAGCAGTACTGGACTCGGTTGGGAATGGACACTTAAATAAACATACAATTTAAACAAGATTAGTAGGGAACTAATTTCAGTTCTAACTGATATACTAAGACCTAATGCTAAATAGACACACAAAATTACATTTTTACCAGTGTACTTACATGAAAGACTGATATTTAGGTAGGTAGTACACATGTGCACTACACATTAATTCAATATTCGTGATTTAAAACACATTATTCTCTTTAAATAGTGGAGCTATGATGGCAACGTGACAGGAGGGGAGTCGCTGCGTCAGCTTCAACAGGAACGATGGAGGGGTTTCAGCAAACTGCTACAGAGCAGCACGAGAGGGTAAACGGCTACTGCGAGCCAAAGTCTCCCCAGGAAACTGCTGATGTCAGTTGGACGCCACCGGAGGGAGAGTCAGGAGGTTCAGACAGCTGTGGGGGGACAAGTGTGTCAGAGCTGACAGACCTGCAAGAGTTAAAGGCCAGAGAGAGTGAGGATGAGGAGGACAAGGAGGAGAAGAATGTTTTGCCTGCCCCCAAAGGCCTGAAAGGGGACCAGAAAAAAAGAGAGAAAGAGAATCTGGATAATGAGCAGAACAATCACAGCAAGCAAAACAACAGTGCAGCCTCCAGCTACACAGGTAAAACTTGAAAATCACACACCTTGCTTCATGGAAAAAGGAGCATAACATTTTCAGATGAAAAATTATTCTTGATCATATATATTCTTTTCTTTTTTTTTTTTTTACTGCAGACCTGTCCCATACCTCATCGCCCTCATTGTCAGAACAGCTGCGTCTTGGCAAAGAAGACAGCACAGGGTCTGGGATCAGTGTAGAGTGTAAAGTCTGTGGGGACAAGGCCTCTGGCTTCCACTATGGCGTGCACGCCTGTGAGGGTTGCAAGGTATACAGTCTGTGTATAGTATAACATCAGAATAACTTAATAAGATTATAAAGTTTGATCACTGTAGTTTTGCCAAGTTCAATATGAGTTACTGAACCAGCTGCTTGTTTCTTACTCAGGGCTTTTTCCGGCGAACTGTGCGAATGAAGCTGGAATATGAGCGTTGTGAGCGGTCCTGTAAGATTCAGAAGAAGAATCGTAACAAGTGCCAATATTGTCGCTTCCAGAAGTGCCTGTCTTTGGGAATGTCCCATGATGGTGAGAGGGAAAATATTTTAATAAATAAACTTAAACATAAATTAGGTAAAAGACAAGATCAAAGTTGATTAATGGATTTTATCAAACCATGTGTTGAGTGAAACGGTAATGTAAGGTCTAAAGTTGGGCTTTAGAAGAGTTGTGTGTGTGTCTGTTCAGCGATTCGATATGGACGTATGCCTGAGGCGGAGAGGAAGAAACTGGTGGCGGGCCTGCTTGCAGAGGAGCAGAAACTCGGTAAACCAGGTGGCTCAGACCTGAAGACTTTGGCCAAACAAGTCAACACGGCATACTTGAAGAATCTCAGCATGACCAAGAAGAGGGCCCGCAGCATCCTGATGGGCAAAACCAGCAGCACCGCGGTACGTTTCCATATTAGAATAACCTATCTGAACTGAATTTACATATATTTAAATATAGTGAACTCTCAGTAGTAGGTGATAAATACAGGTCTTCAAGAATATTGTTGCATTTGTTGTTAGGAAACTGTGACTTAGCTACTAGTTGATTAAAATGCTACTGTAACCACAAAGTATTTGTTTTATATATATTTAAGTGCTGTGTTTTATTACCTTTACACCACACTTCAAATACCAGTTAAACTGTAGTTGCTCCAGTAATTTCTGTGCTAGATGGTGGGTCAAGAAAAATGCCTTTTTGTTCTCCTTGTAGCCATTTGTCATCTATGATGTGGACACTCTCTGGAAGGCAGAAAGCGGAGTGGTATGGAGCCAGTTAGTTCCAGGTGCGCCCCTGACCAAGGAGATCGGGGTCCATGTGTTCTATCGCTGCCAGTGCACTACGGTGGAGACTGTGCGAGAGCTCACTGAGTTTGCCAAGTGCATTCCAGGGTTTGTGGACCTCTTTCTTAATGACCAGGTGAGATGTTGTCTCTTCAGTGTGGTACATATGGCTTGTATGTGGCTGTTTTGGAAGCCACTAATGTGTAATTTGTGTGTGCTTTCTGCAGGTGACTTTACTGAAGTATGGTGTGCATGAGGCTATTTTTGCCATGCTGCCATCTCTCATGAACAAAGATGGACTGTTGGTGGCTAATGGTAAAGGCTTTGTGACCAGAGAGTTTCTACGCAGCCTAAGAAAGCCCTTCAGCGAAATCATGGAGCCTAAGTTTGAGTTTGCTGTCAAGTTTAATGCTCTGGAGCTGGATGACAGTGACCTGGCCCTGTTTGTTGCTGCCATTATTCTCTGTGGAGGTGAGTGTGTTTACAAGGGCTTTGTCATACTGTCATATATGCTTGTTATGTTCAGGGTGTTAAAGTAAACACAGTTTCTTCAGCAAAAGAGCTATAGGAGCTACTATAGAAAAGGCTTGCTGAGGGCAGTCATTTCTATCACAAAAAGTTAATAAATGTGATTGCATAGTAAACACTAGGCTAGTAAAAAAGTGGAGGTATCACTCTGTAGCCTTTTTCCTGCAAATTCTCTACTGTAAAAAGCCGATTATAAACCCAGTTACACTCATTCACAGCAGAGAAATCAGTGTTCTCCAGGAGAATCTACCTGGTGAAATCAGGTCCCTCTAACCCCCTACCCTGTTTATGGACAATAGGTAGATTTCCTGTTTACATGGCCCGGAAGGCCCCTAGGAAGTTAAAAGACCCCATGGGATTGAGTGTGGAGCCTCATAGGGTGATGGGGCAGGTGAAACTGGGGTCTTCCAACTGGAAGTTCTGCTTCCTGTCAGTAAGTCTGTGGTGTCAGGCATACTCAGTTGGGAGAGTTGGGATTTTCTTAACCAACAAAATTAACAAATTAGAGTTAATGCTAAGTTCCATGAAAGACTTAACTGGTTTACTGTTTCACGGAAGAACACCACATACTGTGACTACACGCTAGCTCAGAAAACCAGAGGTGGAGGAATATTTTTCTCTGTTTACCAGAGAGGATGTAGTGATGTATCGGCACCAAGCAAGACCTCCTCTTCAGAGCTAGAATGTATCATTGCTAATTGACGGCCATTTTGTTCTCCACATTAGTTTGTCTTCATTTTCTCTGCCTGGAGTTTTTGTGCCAAAGGAAGATCAGAGCGGGTCAGCCAGATATTCCCTCGTCAATATCTTAGGTGATGTCAACCACGCCAATCTCTTATCCAACCTGTTCCTTCATATAGGCAAAAGCTAAAAACTGCTAAGCCTCATTGAGGTCATGGTCTGCTGTGGCTGTGGCTGGATGTTGCAGCCTCATCATACATGAGTTTTTGTGAGGAAATTTGCATTCCAAGCAGGAAAATGAGCATGCATAGCAACATTAAGCCCTGATTCACAGCTGAGCTGGGAAAACTGTGCTCCATCAGAATCAGAATCCGATTTATTGACCATGTATGTATGTCTTCAGCTGATGGTGTCTCTCTAATGATTCCCATAGTAAATAAGAAAAGGAAAAACAACAATGTAATATCACAAAAACAACAATGTAATATCACAAAAACAACAATGTAATATCACAAAAAAAAGAATAATACCAACAATGTGCTGTAGCAAATATACAGAATATTGGTTGGTTGGATGGGGTTAATATGCATAATGAATAAATATGCAGTAATATACACAATAATATACATTGATTGTTCATAATATAGAGTTTAAGTGGGTAGATTGTACAGTTTAAAAGGTTTATGTGATCAATATACAGAAAGTGTGTTCAATAAATTAATAATACTAAATCTAATTCTTTTATTAGTACCTTGGGGGAGACCTGCTGACAATGATATGTAACAGTGCATCAGAAAGCTGTCAGTTATTTAAGAAAGTGATGGATGAAAGGTAGAAGCTGGTCCTGTGTCTGTAAAGATCTGTATTCGAGAATCTTCACAGACATAAAGATCTGTAGCGTCTGCCTGACGGAAGGTTTTGTAAGAGACAGTTGCCTAGGTGGGTAGAATCTTTAATAATGCTTTCTGCTCGCTGCTTGAACTTTTTTTGTACAGTTCCTCAATGGCAGGCAGATGAGTTCCGATGATTTTTTTCTGCAGACCTGACATTGCTTTGCAGTCTGCGTTGTCATGTTTGAAGCTGCCCCAAACCACACTGTGATAGATGAGCACAGGATGGATTCAGTGACGGCAGAGTAGAACTGGGTCATGAGCTCCTGTTGAAGACCGTGTTTCCTCAGTTGCTGCAGGAAGAACAATCGCCACTTAAGATTACTAGTGATGGTGGTCCCCAGAAACTTGAATGAGACGGTTGCCACAGGACTGTCAGATATCGTGAGTGGGGCAGTGCAGAGGGGTGTCTTCTACAGTTCACTATCATCGCCACCGTTTTGAGCGTGTTCAGCTCCAAGTTGTTCTTCCTGCACCAGTCACCAGTGTGTTGGGGGTTGTTTGCAAAACTGATGGTGTCAGGAGGTGTGAATTTCTCATCAGAGAGGAGACCCGCAGACAGAGACCACGGTGACAGTGAGACAAAGAGAAAGGCCAAGTATTCTCTAAACAAAGCTGTAGAGGAGGCAAAACACAGCTTCAGTGACAACATGGAAGAAAATTGTCAACCCCTGCAGCACATCCTCTTCTTGCGAACTAGTTTAACACCTTCTGTCAGATTTGAAAGACAAAGGGTCTCCTCCTCTTCTGTCTTCCCCCACCCATATACAGGGAGTATCCTCATACCTCCACATTCACCTCCAGTCCTCCGCTTCATTGAATTCAACAACAAACTGGAGCACCTGAACATCGCCCACCCGCTGTGCCTCTGGAAACATGACTTCTTGTCCAACAGGAAGCAGTATGTCAGAGTACAGGACTACATCTCCAACCCTCTTCCTTAGCACAGGATCTGCGCTGTGTTTGCTCGCTACTCTGTTCTACTCTCTGTACTCCAACGACTGCACCTCCCCAAGTGACTCAGTCAACTTCTTTAAGTTTGCTGGTAACATCATGTTAATCTGTCTCATAAAGTGAGCTTATAGTGTAGAGGCTGAATGTTTCGTGTTATGGTGCATAGAGGACAATCTGGAGCTGAACTTACTGTGGGAGTGATTATCAACTGCAGAGTGAAAGAAGTTCATCCTGTGTATACACACATAAAATAATCTGTTCTGTAATTTGTAGATATATATAGTTTTTAGTTGCAACAAATATAATGGTTCATTTATGGATTTCAGTTAAATCTTATTCATACATACACATAGTTTGCATTTACACTGTAATATAAACATAAATGTACATTCATACGTCAATCTGTATTGTGCTTATATGTATACTCAAAATGTCATCGTGTAATACGCACACATGCATGTTTGATGATCATAGTGCTACAGGTTGCAGAGAGAAATGTCCTGGTCCAGCTGCTTTGGGGTGGTTCTGTCTCTTCAGCAACCTGTTGACATCCCTCTCCACAACGGTGAGGGTTGTTGTTATGGTAAGGGAGGAGGAGGAGGAGGAGGAGGGGCATCAGGGCCCCTGCAGTGGTAGTGGAGCCTTGGCCAGAGAGATGGAGCTGATTGGGTCATGGGGGATGGTGTCAGGACTTTCCCTTTTGTCTTTCAAATCGACAACTCATTCAAGTTTCATTAACAACCAGACGAAAGTTGTGAATGGAGTGGGACTATTTTAGGTTTATGGTTGATGATCTGCCTGAGGTGTTTCCTTACAGAAACAGACCATTGTTGTTAGCTGAGAATTTTAGTTGGAGTTTATCCCAATACAACTCTTTGTTGTATTGTATGTCCCACACTGCACTGTTGAATCTGTATTTGGCCTCTATAAACCTGCATGTGTCCCCACTCCTGAATGCCTCTTCCTTTACTGACCTTAGTCATGATGTGTGTGTTCATACCTGATATAGGACGTCACAGCCTCTGTATACTCATCCAGACTGTTAGTAGCAGTCTTGATAACATCCTAGTCAGTACAGCACAATATGAAAAAGGTCTTAAGAAATCTTAACGTTACCAAGGTGAACCCTGCAGAGTCCCTGAGTGTTTGATCAGTGTAAATTGTGGCTCACTATATGCTTGTCTTCTTGTTCTCACAGATCGTCCTGGGCTAATGAACGTGAAGCAGGTGGAGCAGAGTCAGGACAACATCCTCCAGGCCCTGGACCTCCACCTCCAAGCTAATCACTCTGACTCTGTCTACCTCTTCCCCAAGCTGCTGCAGAAGATGGCGGATCTCCGTCAGCTGGTTACTGAGAACGCTCAGCTTGTCCAAAAGATCAAAAAAACTGAGTCAGAGACCTCTCTCCACCCTCTACTACAGGAGATCTATAAAGACATGTATTAGTATTCTCCAGCACAGACTGTTTTCAGCAATACTGTTACAGACTGAATTTATGTTTTATAATAATACACTGCGTTCAGTACAAGCACTGTTCCACATACAGGCATGGATTTTAACGTGCAGATGAGGAAACGTCACGTGGTAGGGCTAACACAATCAGCAGAGTCTTCACATTGTCAGCATTACCCTCAGCACAGTAAAGTGCGTGTGTGTTTGTGTGTCTGTGCGCGTGATGAGCATCTGGAATCATTTGCTGCAAATCCTAGTTTCCCACAACGGTCACTTAACAGAGAGAATGATATGTTTTCTTACCAAAGCTGCTCCTATTTCATCCTAATAGCAAAGCTGACCCCAGAGCAGTGTCTAGAGAGAGCTTCTCCTCACTTACCTCAACTGTGTTTTGCTGTAAAGGGAAAGCTTTTCATCTGCCTACCCCAATGGAAAAGATGAAGTAGAAAAGAGCTGTCAGTTTGTTCTGTGCAACCGTTTCTTAAAATGACGATGTCTTTGGTCGAGTGATTATTATCCAGACTTTTGGTGAAGCTGAAGTTGCAAAATTTGGTTTTTGTTTACATCAACATCGACATCAGTCGTCGCTCTCTTTGCCATTTGGTTTATTGAACACAAACTGGGGCTGGCTCCAGCAGTGTAGAGCTGTGCAATATCATTTCCATTTGTCAATAAATGTGGAGATCCAAGTTATTTAGATTTTCCCTTAAAGCCATCTACCCAAGTGGGAACTTGCAGACTATGCTGCACAAGTTTTATTTCTGAAAATGACACTATAAACACATGACCTGTTAAAGTACAAGGGACAGCATGTTTTTCTTTCTTTTTTTCTGACATGCAACCTATCTTAGTTTATTCTGTGTAGTTATGTTACTAATTATTTGTAATTGTTGATCATATTTGTAAAGGTAAAACATGAATTCTAATCTCGCTTTTGTATGACATGCCAGTATATTTAGTTAAAGTTGTACCAAATATATCATCAAGCATACCACCAAACTTTTCCTTGATAAAAAATTAGGATTTAACACTTAAGTAGGATCCATGTAAAAGCAACCAGAGCACTGTACCATACTATCAATATTGGCAAAATTGATGATCAACATGCAGCATTGGTGTCACAAGTCATTTGTGTGTTCACTGAAGATATTACCAGAGTCCTAGATAACTTTCCTTTTTGTGTGAAAGTCTCATTTGTGTTTTATGGAAAGGAACAGAATCTAACAGCCTTACAATACTGTAGCAAGGATTCATGTTTCCAGCTGTTTATTTCCATAATCTGTATAATGCATTATTTTTCACTATACTTCTGAATGGCTTCATTATGTGTGCACTGGTGCACAAGTCCACTTTCAGAAGTCTCCTCTTGTGCTCTTATTCTGTCTTGATCCCTATCTACCTCTGCTCTGTGATCTGTGAAATTATTCTACTGTCTCATCTAATCTGGCTTGTTTTGCCTTAATTCCTGCTTTTGATACACATTGCAAGATTGATATTGTGGCTGATGTGTGGTGTGCCAAGCTAGCAACGGGTGTGTATGGATAAAACAAGAAAGTATACGGAAAAAAAAAGTTGATGTAAGCTACCTCTATGCGTGTGTAAGTGATGAATTGACATATTTGTTCACAAAAACGTGAAGACTTGAAATAATTTCTTCCTTACAGTCACATGTAACCTATCTGCAGATCTAGTTTAGGTACATCTCACTTATAAACTTTATTATAAATACTGACACTGATTTTTCTCAATTTTTTTTTTCCAATGAGGCAGCATGTCTAAAGCTCATGCCTGCAGCTTGTGAACCTACTTCCACTTGTTGGACTCCCAGGTTTGATTACTGTGACTTATTAAACTCTGGCTAGAGTTCATACAAGTGGCAGGAATGTTTAATGGTTGTTTTGGATACGTTACGTACATACGTCCACGTCACGTTTCTATTGGGTCGTTGCTAAGTTAATTGGTCAAGACAACCGGCTGTTAACTATTTAGACAGAGGGATGGAGGGCGCTTGGCGGCCTGTTCTGAACACACGGAGGATGGACTCTGATCGTAACGGAACTATCTGCTGGTAAGAGGTGCCTCATTGCATTTAAAGTGAGAAAATTGGCCGAAAGTGTGGTAGATACAGATCTAATATCAGGAAATGTTACGAACAATCAGTTTGTGCTTTAGACCTTTGCTATGTTTTGCTGCGTTCAAAGGCGGACGTTCTGTTGAAAACGCGGCACGCCGTTAAAAAGTGTTGTAAATAAAATAGTTACAAATAAGGCTCGATCGATATGAGTCAAGCATGAACCTTGGATAAATATTCGCCGAACTTTAAGCGTTAACAAAGGCGGTTATCTGTAACGGTGTCGGTTTTGTCCTGTGCTGACCGTCAGTTTAATCACATTTGACGTGAAAATCGAGTGCTGTATATTAAAAGTTACCGACAGCTAACTACCGTGCGAAGTAAGTTACGATGTAACTTTTTGCAGCCGTTGAACACCTTTATTTCCGACGGCACGTGAACGCAAACAGCTGCATTCTTTAGGATCTCTCGCTTGTGTAGGAACTTTTAAGCTCTAATTCAAACGTACACTGCATTTAAAGATAGTTGTGCTACGGTTTTATAAGACAACTGCTACCTGTGTGGAACTTTGTTGTTTTTCAAATGACTGGTTTGGCCCAGAGTGGATTTAGGAGAGTGATGACATCTCCATTGACTCTATAAGAACATTTCCAAACATTAGTAACCAGTAAATCCTGCTTTTTTTAATCATCCTACTGAAAGAATTCGAGGCCACATGAGTCACGATGACCCCCGATCGGTTTAACTGTTTGGTTTAGCTTTTCACGTCTCTTCATTTGAATTCCTGTTAGTTCACTTCACCCTTTTCATTTAACAATTAAAACTAGCAGCCGCATGTAAAGGTTAACGAACCAGAGCTGGAGACTTGATGTTCAGGTTTCAGTATTATATTCGGATTAGAGGTAACCATCATTTCTAACCATTTGAGTGATAAAATATTTGATCATTTACCCACGTTGTGACTGTTTCTCAACGTAAACAAAGATGGTGGTCAGCTGCGCGCGCAGCTCCGACAGGTGATGATGATGATTCAACATGAAGATGTTCAGCAAGTGTCCGAAATCAAAGTTTACTGCCTGTACTGAGTGGATAATGAACAGGGAGTGATTTTTGGACTCGTTATGACTAGGGCTGGGCACAAAAAACTTAAATACAAACTGACAGTTCTTTAAATGATAACTTTTGATTTTTGGTTGGAATTTGCTTTTTGAAGATTTGCCTCAAAATGCTTACCTACAATGGTACATTACAAGCTTAATCTCATCTTGTCATTACAGGCGTTTTATAAATGGCACTTGCAGATTTGGTTCACGATGTAACTATCGACATGAATGGCCAGTTGCACCTTCCGCCCAAATATGTAGATACTTTCAGAAAGGTGGATGCTGGTATGGTGAACGCTGCAGGTAAGCCATTTCTTTAATGTGCCTTGTACAGGTAACTAAGTGAAAAGGGGTCCAATGTACACAAATTCACTAAGCTTATTTTCCTCTACTAGGTATCTCCATGTCCTTCAACCAGCAGTTGATGCAGGTGTTGCAGGCAGAAGAAGTTCAGTCCCGGTCTACTCCTCCTCCTCCAGTGCGGCTCACGCCCCACCTGACAGAAGAGGGTCGGAGCCTGCTCTTCTGCAGGCTGAGCTAATGTCCAGGCCAGAATGCAGCAGATCACAATCAGTGATTAATGTCTCACATCCACTCCAAAACATTAGCCGCCTGGCAGCGAATACTGACGAACAATCACAAGGTTCTGGACGCTTTAGTTAAGACCTCTGTTCTTCATATTATGGAAAATTCTTTTCGGTGAATGACACTTGGATTTACATTTGTCCATAATTTACTTTGCAGATACCGACTCTCAGTTAAGTGCCTCTCGTGAATCGATCCAAAGCTCTGAAGTTAGTCGGGCAGGTGCATGTGACGGAAGAAATGAGCAGGTTTGCATCTGATTTTAAGTGTGACCATTCATTGCACAGCAGGAGCAGTGAGTAACCTGATGCTCTTATAATCTCCAAGTCCAGTCTTAAAGTCTACAAACTCATATTGGACAGAGATTAATTTCCTGCCCGCAAATTACAGCTCTTCCAGCCCTACATAGTTTTCAGAGCTAGATTTAACCCAGGAGTTGTTTACTGATTGCAAAGTTTGTGTTCAGGAAACTTCAACTGAGACCACAGAGGATGGAGCTGCTGCAGCGGCCTCTAGCACCCTGGGCAGAGTAGAGGAAACGGAGGTTTTCCTCCAGAGTAAAAACGTGACATGTGGCATCTGCATGGACAAGGTGTATGAAAAGATGGATCCAAGAAACCAAGTTTTTGGAATCTTGCCAAACTGCAATCACTCGTTCTGTTTACAGTGCATTATGACTTGGAGGAAAACAAGAGACCTAGGGCCAGATGTAGTGAAGTATGTTTCACTAATATCAGAATATTTAAGTGCATCTCATGACATGCTATAAAGGATTTGACTTGACATCTGTTTATTCATTATTCCTCAGGAGCTGCCCACAGTGCCGAGTGAAGTCTGCTTTTTATGTACCCAACAAATATTGGGTTGAAGGACAAGCAAAGGAAAGTGTAGTTGCTGCCTTCAAAGAGAAATTCAGGTATGTCCACAAAGGATAATGGGACTGACAGAAGGAACTAATTTAACCTGACTTCAAACTTGGTGAAGGCTGTTTAATTATATAAATCTTGTAAATTTTAAAACTTCTCTGCAATGCAGTCCAAACATTTTTCACCTCATTTTTCAGGTGACGTTGCAGTAATTTTGTTAAAGCTCTTGTTTGGACAGAGTTTAAGTTTTCTGGCAACCAGTCAAGACATTTCTTAATTTCAAATGACACGATCTGATTTAATAAATCACTGTTTTTAAACTAGCTGGTGGTTTCTAAGAACTTAGGAAGGACATGTTTAAAGGTGGTGATAGATTTTTATCAAGAGCTGGTGCATCCAGAGCTACATTCTGGGCTACAGGTGTGACACACTCTTTATTTTATTGCATTTTATTTGTTAATGTCCCATGAATGCAGCAACTTAAATGGCTTTGGGATTTAGCTATACCCTTATTTTATACTTGCTAGACATTAAAGAACCCCCCCCTTCTGTTTTCTTCTCTTTATAGCAAGAAAAGCTGCAGTTACTACGCCCGATACAGATGCTGTCCCTTCAAAGCAGACTGCCTCTATCGACATGATAAGCCTGCGCATCGT
Source organism: Sandelia bainsii (assembly GCA_032362345.1). Classification (NCBI taxonomy): domain Eukaryota; kingdom Metazoa; phylum Chordata; class Actinopteri; order Anabantiformes; family Anabantidae; genus Sandelia; species Sandelia bainsii. The sequence goes on along the minus strand of JAUMHL010000028.1, from coordinate 12,509,704 downwards.
CGATCATTTCTGGTACATAAGTGTGCCACAGATTCATCATAACTGTTGGTGTGCATGAGATGATATGTTGACTTTTTGTTTAATTTGTTTCCTGCTCACAGTACGCTACAGAAGACGATGACGACGACGACGACTTTGCCGATGTCTACAATGGTGTTGACCTCCTTAACTTTTTCATAGCCATGACCCTTCTCAGTGGTGAAGACGACGATGATGACTTTGACTTTCCCTTTTACTTAACTGAGGAATTTGGTTATTGAGCCTTTCATTGTTTTTGTCAGTGCCTGAAACCACTGAATGAAGCCTCAACTATCAATTGGCCTCAGGGGAACACGTGGCTATATTTTGACCTGTCTGTCCTCTTTACATCAGTATTGAAATAATTTTTGAGTAGCTGTGATCAGGGATATCAACCATGCACCATGGAGTCCAAGGGTATTTAGTTTGTTTTTTTTAGACTGGTAATTTCACTATCCAGCAGTCCTTCACTAGAGAGGAAGTCCTGTACAATTACCTTCTACTGTCTGGTAAAGAATGTTTATGCTTGGCTGTTTGTGGTACATGGTTTGTTGCCCTTGGTCTAAATGTAAGTACCCAAAATAGAAATGATTTGTCCCACAATTTTGTGGTTAATACATGGCCTTCTAGTTACAGGTTTATGACCCTCTCATGGCCGTTGTGCTTCAAATGTTGCAAGTTGCAGATTGTAAATTTCCCCTTAGTCCCTGATATTTTAAAGTGTTGTGTAGATTGTAGTTTTAACTGTCTAAAGATAAAAAGTGAACTGTACTTCTTGCTAATGTCCTCTCGACACCTGCCTCAAGTGGTAGAAGTGGAACCAGTTTCCTAGTTTCGGCAAGAACAGAATGTTAAGATTTTATTTCTTTTAAACAACTAATACTTGTACACAAAAAATAAAACATTGCTTCACATTTTGTCTCACTAAAAAGATTTGTCGTGCTCTTCATTAGTGGTTTTAAAGATATAAATTGCCACGAAGGTGGCAGAAGTACAGTGAATAATCAAAAGTTTGAGTACTTGCCTAAAAATTACCTCACTACAAGTGAAACTTAATGTTAGATGCTGAACATGATGCTGTTGAAAACATGAATGTGTCCAGATTTGTCGAACATAAATTTCTGTAATTAGGAGTATATTTCATACCAACCAAAAAGTGAGGGAATCTGTATTTTCGTTGATAAATAATCTAGATGTTGTCATATACCACTTTAATGTGCTAATAATTAATTGCCAAGCTTAACCTTTAATGAAAAATAAACTTGCTTCATTTTGTCAACTGTGTTAACAGATGTCATAAAACATTTTTGAGTCTTTTCACTGGGGGATTTGAGTTTATTTAACTGAGTTGAACATTTTTAGCTTCATAATCCACACTACACTAATTTTAGAGTTATTCACCATCTTTGCATAAAACTTCCTTCTCCAGAGATGTCCCCCATCTTTTTCTGTTACAGCTTAGATAACATTTTACAAATTTCATGACAAAAAAATGACAATACAGTTGACAGGACACACAAGAGAAACTTTTTTTAAATTTTTTTTAAAATAATAAACTGATTCTACTAATTCAAGTTTCATGCAATTAAGATAAATGATCTGATAATGATCTGCTGAATTTGTTGTATTAAATAAAGGAAAAATATGTTAAGATATAAAACTGATCATTGTTAGAAAAAAGTCTCTTAAAATTAATTACATTTAATGTTTATAGGTTGAAGAGAGAACTACTTCAAACACTTATAATTCAGATATTTACCCATGTTGTTGCTAGTAAGCATCAAAGAGCACCACAAGTTAAAGTACTCATTATTCAAAATGACATTACTGGATTGTACTTATTTATACTTCACATTACTGTGTAAACGTCACTAATGTTGCAGTAGTTAATGGAGCTTTTTCTAACCTGTTTATATGCCGCCAGGTGGACATTACATAATAATTTATTAGTTAATATGTCGTTCCTGCGGCGGTACGATTGACAGGCTTGACTTCACCCATAGGCGGCGATATGGAGCATAGACGTAGTCACATTACACTAACGAAGAAGAAATGTCACCAATCAAGAAGAAGAACAAGAAATGTCAGGAAAACTGGCGGTGTGTCTGAACCAGGCTGGTCTATGTACAGTTACACCCGGAGACTGTGGAAAACTTCACCCGGGAGTGTGATGGCCGGCATGTTTCTGAGCCGGTTTGACGGGCAGGTGAAGCTGCTGGTACGGTCTCTGATGTGCGGAGCCTCCGGCGCCGACAGAGCTCTGAGCGTCTTCCTCAGGCAGCACCGAGCCAACCCCGACACGTCGCTGCTTAACTTCTTACAAACTCTCTGCCGGGACGAAGTAACCTGTACTGAAGCCCGGACACTGACAGTGTGAGTCAAAGTGGAGGGTAGTGCAGTACATTTAGTCCAGTACTTCAGTTAAATACAAATGAGAGGTACTTTAACTTTACTTTTTGTGCCACTATCTAGTTTAACTCCACTAAATTTAAGACGGAACTGCTGTACTTTTCCTCCACTACAATATTCGACAGCTGCAGTTGCTTTACCCACAAAGATTTTAAATGTAACACGAAGAGCTAATAAAATGCTGTTATAGATCCAATCTATCTAAAAAATTTTATAATCATTGCAGTCATTTTCATGTAATTGTTAATGCTGGACTTCTCATTGTTCCAGCTATTTATGACTTATTTCAAATATCTGAATACTTTCTTTACCAGTGAAACCCTGCATGTACAGTTATACTGTTGTTCACCAAAGCAGTTGCTGATTATTTTTCTGTTAAGTATATAATCAGTTAATCAACTAATTATTTCAGTTCTGGGTGAGACAAACTGTTGTTTACCACATTTTGTCACATACCTGAGCCTATGCCTTATGTATTTTTTCCTCACCTGTTGCAGTAAACCCTTGGTGTGCCTGTTTCCTGTATTATTCAAACAAAACCTGCTGTCCTTCATCTATCTGGTCCACCCAGCTCTTCCTCAGACCTCTGTCCTCCATCTCCTAAAATGCCTCAGCCAGGACCCTCATCCAAATCCCTGGGTCACTGCTATGGGTAGACAGCTGGAGAGATGTCTGGGGGCCCACAACGAGGAGCCGCTGTACACGCCACTGTGTGGCCAGAGACTCCAGGAGCTGTCACAGCGTTTGGGTGGTTTTGGTGCAAGCGGAGGATGGATATGCCTCAGCGGACAAACAGCAGAATCTGCATCTCAGAGTGTGTCTGGTTTGCCAGAGCTGGGGACACAAAGGAAAAGGAAAGGCAGTTTTGTCACTTTGGACTCAGACGGAGAAGAAATGGTACAGCAAAGTAAACGGATGAAGGTGGATGTCTGTGATAGTGAGCGTGTCGATGCAGAAGAATTGAGCGTACATGAGGAGACATCAGGGAAGTTAGAAAGAGCTTCTCCAGCAGAAACTCCTGCTGAAGAACTGCTGCCAGTACCAGGCAGTCCGTGTGATGCTCTGCCCGATCATATAAAGGTAGAGCTCAGGGTTTGTCCACATTGTACTTTGACAGTGTTATTATTTATTTTATTATTTGATTGCTTTCCTTGAAAGAAAATACATTTCTGCTATTTGTGTGTTTATTTAGGTCTCCATTCTTCAGATAAAAGAGTTACTAGAAAGTCAGACAGAGGTAAGACTAGCCAGCACAGTTAGCACAGGCTTTAAGTGACATTCAGAATTACAATAATACATATTTTTGTTTTGTGTTTTCAGTGGGACCAGAGCTCCACAGATATGTTCAGAGTGCTGAACGACTGTGACCCTGCGCAAGTATGTGCACAATATACCTGACTTTTAACACTCATTAACATTTCTATGTTTAATGAATTACTTCTAAAAATCTTTGTAATATTGTATTCATTCGTAGTTTAAAAGAAATAAAGTGGAGAAACCAGGATAGTTACCACCTGTGTTACTGGTTAGTTTAGTGTCATGCGTTTAGCATTAATGTGCTTTATAGCAACACTTTACCAGTCTTTTCCCAGCTTCTCATTCACATCTCTATCTGTCCTGTATAGGTGGAGGTGTTGTGTAGCACACTCAGGTTTTCTGATTTACCAGAACAGACTCTGCCTAAACTGTGCAGCAGTGTTTTGGGCGTCTCTCCTGACCTCAGCTTCAGCACAGCAGCCATACTCATAAAGAGCCTCCTGCTGGAGAAGGTACATCACTGAATGTACTAAGGATACAAACTGTATCTCTGTGTTTGGTACTGATGAGATATTCTGGTACTACGTGTGCAGGTCCTGTCCCTGTCAGAACCGGCCTCCAGATGCCTGGTCACCACAGTGACATCACTGTGTAGCCACTATCCAAGACCAATGTGCCACGCTCTAATTGGACCAGTTACAGAGGAGAAGAACATAGGTGAGGAGACAGCTGCGCTATGACTGAGTAATTTTTGTTGTTGTTAATGTCTGTCTCTGTGGGATCTGAGTTGGTGAGTGGCAGATGAGCAGCTATGACGCTGTTGTTGAGTCGGTGTCCTTCTTCAAGTACACATAAAAAAAAAATATTTATATATATATATATATTTGATATTGTTGTGGACTGAGCAAGGGCCTTTTGCCCAGCCTTTAATCATAACATCAGTTGACCTTGTACTATGAACTTCTGGTTTTCAGGTAATCCACAGGTTGAGCTGCTGAACAGACTAATAGACTGTCTGGAGTCCCACTACAGACTACTGGTGCTTCAGTAAGATAAAATCAATTTAACTGTTACAAGTCAAGAGTCAGGTACTTGTTGATTGTTGGTTTGGCACAATCTTTTATCATATTTGTCTTCCAGAATGACATTCAAAGTCGCGTGGAGTGAGGCAGTGGTCTCCATTATTCACAGTTTGCTAGACTCCAAGGTAAGCAGAATGTTTGTTCATGGGCAAAGTTCTGTACTTAGTCATAATATCCACTGGTATTGATGTGCTTGTTTTTTTTTCAGCCTGACCTTAATGAAGAACTCTTCACAGAGTTCACTGAACAGCTTGTCAGCCAGGGTCCTCAATTCACAAAGTCTGTGAAGTTTGCAAAAATGATGCTAACAGTCCTCACCAAATGTAGCAGTCATGTAAGCCTTTTAAAACTTATATCAAGGATAATGACTGAGCAGTGGGTGAAATATCATTTGTAATCCTTGTGCCTATATTTTAATTTGTTTTTCCAGGTGAATGCTGCACACAAACATTCATTGAATGGCTGCCTGATGTTAAATGAAACCTTCTTGAAAAAGCCTCTTCAAGCTGCTTTGAAAAGAATTACACACTCATGAAGTGACACTCTACTTCAAGTCCCCCTAAAAAGCATTTACAAAAGTGTGTATTATTTGGTGTATAAAACATTAGCAGTAAATAGATATAAGCATTTTCAGTGTTTATTAATCTACAGTATTTGTCAGCAAGTGTCATTTCTATTATGAAGACATATTTTCTAATGCTTGTATTGTCATTATATTGCCTCCACCTATGTATGCCTCACAGGACAAGTTATAGTCAGTGACCATACATTAATAAACACATCAACTTACAACAACATTATAATTAGTTATTAAGCATTCATTATATGTGAATATAATTATAAAAGCATTTGGTCAATTTCTTTGCTGATTTTGTTTTTTTTTTTAGCTCTAAAGCTTGTTCAGTTCAGTTGTTTCATTCACTTATTCAAAGTTTGGGGAAAAAAATAATGTTCCAATGCTTTTGTAAGTCTAATAAAAGACGTACACTACCAGTCATAAGTTTGAAAACACATAGAAATGACCATGTTTGTGAAAGAAAAGCAGATTTCATAACATCAAATTGATCAGAATGAATGTGTAGA
>JAUMHL010000028.1:12478125-12503455 GCA_032362345.1 Sandelia bainsii | reverse complement strand
ATGTTTGCTAATGCAAATTTATTAATTTAAAAGGATAACTGATCATTAGAAAACCATGTGCAATGATGGTAACACAAGTGAAGACATGTATCTGTTCATGAAAAACATGGTAATTCCTATGTGTGTCCAAACTTTTGACTGGTAGTGTAGCCATGATCCTGATGAGTTCAGGAGAGTCCGAAATATCAACCTTATTGCCTGGGTTAGTGTGGGAAGCACGCATCCACTGACAATACTCTCAAAAACAAAAACAAAAACTCAAATAAGCTTTTTGATGACGTCACATCGGCTGCCTTTATTTGGCGTCACTTCCCGTCGCACTTCCTTTTCAGCGTAGCGCGACGGGACGAGCCGCTAAAATGAGGTTAGCGTCGCTTTTACCAATAAATATGAAAGATAAACAGTTTTCACACTTAAATCCGGTTGTATTTCATGTCTAACCTTGTTGTGTTATTGTCTGTCCTTGTCCTATGTAGCAGTTATATTTTTTAGTCCAGTTTTTCCAGTTATTCTAGGCGAGGCTAATTGCTACATACGCGGCCGGTGTAGGGAGCCACGTTAGTTATTTGGGTGTAATCCACAGTCATCCACAGATTTAAATACATTTAACTTTATAATCCCACATCAGATGTTTAGAACAACACTTGTAGCGAACATCAACACGAATTTTGCCGCGCTTTCTACCCATTTTATTACAGTTTGTCCATATCTTTTGGCGTCGCTGATGAACAGGTCTAAAGGAGTTTCGATAGTTTTAACTTGAAATGTGCTATTTTACAGTAAGGTCTCCAGGGATACACTGTACGAAGCTGTGAAGGAGGTCCTTCAGGGCTCTTCAGCCAAGCCAAGGAAGTAAGTTGATACCAAGAAATGTGTGAATCTTAAATTTTGGCATTTAAAAATTTAACTTATCAGTAGGGTATAATGTGCACCGTCTGTTTCCAGGTTTGTGGAGTCAGTGGAGCTGCAGATCAGCTTGAAAAACTATGATCCCCAGAAGGACAAGCGTTTCTCCGGCACTGTCAGGTTCGACCTTTTACTGTTTGACCCAACCTTTTCCCTGTGTGCTTCCAGCCCTGTCTGAGTATGAAAACGGTATAATATATGGAAATTAGAGGCCTGATAAGGCAAAACAATTGGAGTCCAGACAGGCCAGGGGCAGACATGGAGAAGTACTCTGGGTAGTCTGACTGAGCGGACACAGCCTTGGCTGAAAGCGAAGCAGACGGACCCCTACCCTGGGTCTTAAAATATGAGGGGAGGCTTTGAGTGGCTGAGCTGGTAAGTTCTTATCCTCAAGCCGACCAGTTAACATTTTGTTACGAAAGATCTGCTGGACGCCAGCCATGGTGATGGTATGGGTAAGAGATTTTCTACTACACAGTAAAATTGTGAAGGTGTCACTTGGGGAAGGCAGAGTGTTTCAGCCTCCATATATGATTAAATGTATGTTAGGTACAATTAAATGTATTGGGATATATTGATCTACAGGTAAAACATGTATATGTATTTATAGATATATATCCTTATATAGATATATATTATAGCCTATGTAAATCCCAAACTGAAAGGCAAAGTGTATGATATTTGAATAACAAAAGGACGAAGATGTAATAAGTAAAAGTGCAGCAGCTGTCTATCCTGTTATGAGGGAAAAATTCCCACTATTCGGGGAGTCATTTTACATTGCAGTAAACATGAAACTTGTCCTAACTACACCCTGCGTTACAACTGACCCACCTGGGTTTCTAGTGGGGTCACGAGTAGTGTTGCTAACTGCTTTGTTAAAACACAGACTGAAGACTCTCCCGAGGCCCAAGTTCTCCGTGTGCGTCCTGGGAGACCAGCAGCACTGTGACGAGGCTAAAGCTGCTGACCTGCCACACATGGACATCGAGGCTCTGAAGAAACTCAACAAGAACAAAAAGCTTGTCAAAAAGCTCGGTATGAAGCGTGACCCACGAGCTACTTCATTAGCAGTGATTTAGGAAAGGGGGGGAAGCTGTCAGGCTTATGTTTCTTGCTGTTCTCTTGTAGCCAAGAAGTATGATGCCTTCCTGGCCTCAGAGTCTCTGATCAAGCAGATCCCTCGTATCCTGGGTCCTGGGCTGAACAAGGCTGGCAAATTCCCTTCCCTGCTCACTCACAATGAGAACTTGAACACCAAGGTGGACGAGGTCAAATCCACTATCAAATTCCAGATGAAGAAGGTATGTTCAGCAGTACTCAGTCTTGTTTGTCCAACAAAGGCTAAAATGCACAAAAAATATGAACGGGGAAAAACAGTTGAGCTTGAGATCAAAGATTCAAAACACTTTATTAATCCCAGAGGGAAATTATTTTGGCATGTTACAGCTCTCCATTCAAACAGAGAGAACCATAACCAGAAAAGATTAACACCAACACAAATACTAAATACTCAATTTACAGAACAAAATGGGTAATAAAAAAACAAATTTGATGCTGAAGAAATTGTTGGATTACTGCACAGGATTGACATCGACTGTGTGTTGTAGGTGCTCTGTCTGGCTGTGGCTGTAGGACACGTGAAGATGACGGAGGATGAGCTTGTTTACAACATCCACCTATCTGTCAACTTCCTGGTGTCTCTGCTGAAGAAGAACTGGCAGAACGTGCGTGCCCTCTACATCAAGAGCACCATGGGCAAACCCCAGCGCCTCTACTAAATCAAAGCTTTTCTATTAATAAAAATGTGGAGATCCTCCAAAGTTGAATGTTTGCAGTGTTTTTAGTTCATCAACAGAGTTTTGAGCTCTTTAATTTCTCTATAAATGTTACTCTGAATATAGATTTTAAAATGCCAAAATGGATGGTTCAAAAATCTGCTCAGCATCAAAAGTTGTACAATAGATCAATATACAGACAAATAATTGAAATATTTCTATATGCTGAAGTAATACCAGTTTACTGTAGTACAAATACCAGTACTACAGTAAATACTAACTACTAGTAGTGGTAGATCTGCTACTAGATAGACAAATGTTAGTGTTATGTAGACAATTTCTGGGGCTTATTCACCTTTTGTGAAGTATTGCATGGCAACAAAACGGGTTTAGAAGAAGACCTTTGCTTATTTCTATGTTGATCTGGTTTCTTTGGTACTTAAGTATTATGTCCTTGTTTCAGGCCTTGTAATTTATGCACGGAGTATGTCAGGTAGTTTAAAATGGCAATATGTCAACATGGTGGTTGTGGACCTTTGGGTACTTGTACAGGCACATACAGATGGAGCTGAAAAGGTCAATTAGGCAAATGACAGGAATTTATGTATTGACATCAATTTGCATACAAAGATTTAATTTATTTGCTGCTTTCAGTTTTAATTACTTAAATTTCCCTTGAGGTGTTTTAACAACACCCAAAAAACTTTCACTGGGAACAAAAAGGGAAGAAACAGCAGGGGAACCCTCTTGCAAGAACAGAGACATGGAACAACAAATGCACAGAGCAACATTTTGGACAATTAGAATGACAGCATTAGTATTTATTTTTGTCTTGCATAACAATATTACTACTACATTTTGGACACACGTGAAGAATGTAAAAAATAAGTCTGTAAGTAATGAAGTAATAACATTACCTGTCCTGGTTCATCTGACCTGTTGTCTGTTTTGTGGAGGTAAAATAAGAGAAACTTTATATTCATCCACCAATCAAGAAAGTCAAATATTTTTGTGACATTATCTGAACTGTGGATTTACTGGATGTTGCCCTCTGAACTGGGAACTGCAGAAGTTGCACATTTGAATCATAACCTCGGGCAACAAAAGTGTGTATTTAATTTAGATAAAACACAACAGGTGGAACCACAGCTACCCATGAGCCTCTGCTCTGGTCTGACTGTGGATCTCTTAATGAGATTATCTATTCTGAGTCCAGGAGAGCGACTGAGGGAGAAAATGAACCAAACAGAGACAGGAACTTGTGAGAATTCATTTGTGAGTTGAAGAATGACAATTTTAATAACTTAACCTGTTTATTATTTGGCTAAAACCTTTGGATTATTCCAGTGGAGACAGCAGTTGATGCAGTGATGAACACTGAGGTGAGTCGACCAGCTGTCCTGCCTGTTCTTTTATATTTAGTGATTCCATCAACCTGCGACAGACATAATATTTCTGAACCTCTTTCAGCCCAATGCAGAGACGTACTGTGGCAGTCTTTCCACCATGCCAGGCAGTGAGGAGAGTGAAGAAGGTCACAGCTAAAAATATGTTTATAAAAACACCTGAGACGAGTATAGTGAGTGGAAATTTAAATCAGACTTTTTTTTAAACAGAAACCAGTCAAGATGAGCATTCTATCACAAGCTGGAACGAGTTGTCCATCATAGAACGTGTGGGTCTCAACAGGTGCAATATTTGACTTATTTGCCATCACACCATCATAATATATTTAGATAGTGTGATTTCATTTGACCTTTCAGCTTTCAATCCTCTTTTTTGACAGAGCAGAGATGTCAGAGAAAGATTTGGAGGTACGACCCCCACCTCAGGTTGATATACTACAGATTAGTAATGTGTTGTAGTGGTTTTCTTTTTGTATTGTCTTATATGTGCATGTTTAAGTTTTGATGGTTTTATTGTAAACTCATATCCTTACGTAGCATAAAAGACATATTAATGAGTGTGTCTTTTGATACTCTCCTCAGGTTCAAATTGAGTTTTTAAAATTTTATTGATCATGTAATTTCAACAGCTGAATGTATGTGGTTTGTTTCTGCTCCCAGTCTGCCTTTTGTCAGATCGCCCTGGCTTTCCGCTGTGATCAGTACACCCTAAAGCAGAGGCTGCAGGCAGAGGAGCACGCCCGCAACCTGGCTGAGGAGAACATCCAGCTGGAGTTGACCAGAGGCAGGGAGACCCTGGAGGTACAGTGTACAACAAAGGATCTGAAGTGAGACACTAGAGAGCATGGACATGTGTGCTTGTGTGTGTTTTCAGACACTGAAGGGCCTGTGTTTGGACAGTAAGCGCAGTAAGATCGTGCAGAGGCTGCAGCTGTCTCTGGACATCCTCAGTGGAACTGTGGAGCGAATCTCCAACACAGCTGAGGTGCTTGGGGCTGTACACCAGGTAATCAGAGACTAGTGTTTTATTCATTTATTCATTCTTGATCTGTAATGCATTATAGATGATTTGCTGAAGCTACTAATAGCAGCTTAGATCTTTTGTTAATACTGCTTATTGTAAAATCACCTCATGTACTATATAAATTTACTTTCAGCACAGTTCCTGTACTCTGTGATATTTTATTTTCAGGAGGCTCGAGTGAGTCGGGCAGTTGAGCTCATGGTGGCTCATGTTGAGAATCTGAAGAGGCGACATGACAGAAATGTAGCAGCGCTGGAAGAAGCCAAGAAGCTGATTCAGCAGCAAGAGTCCTGCAGCAACATCACTGGTCCCAGAGCATCGCCAGGTTCCTGATACTTTGTTGTGTCATTCTCATGGTGTTTGTGTTGTTCTGCTGATGCGCATCAACATTTGACTGACTGTTGGTTGTCATGTTACAGACCCAGAGGAAAGTGACAACAAACAGAGAAGCTCTCAGCAGGTTTGCAGAAGTGTGGCTTATTGCACCATCTAATAACTGAAGTACCATCTCTTCATCGCGTTGATCTGACTCTGTGTTCCTCTCTCTGTTTCTTCTATTAGAACAGTTGTCGCCGTAGGATCAGTGTATCAGTCATTTCCATCCAAACCCAGGTAAAAAGGTTTCCTTCGTGGACTCCCCTCCTCTTTATTTAGACAAGTTACCATCCAAAAAACAATAATGACAATCTTCTTTGTATCTAGGACAAGAGGAAGCAAGAGTTGAGGAAGTTTGATGCTCATGAAGGTTCTCCCAGCAAGAAGTCCTTTCTTGCCTGCCCGTCTCCATCCCTGGGCTCTGAGTCCAGCTGCACTTGCCTGACCAAAGACGACAGCTACTCAGCAGACGACAGGTCAAATAGAGACTCAGAGTTTATGTTTTATATATGGGCTACATGAAGATCAACTGGGAATCACCTGATTTCTTTTTTCTTCACTGTTTCATTGTTAGGACACTTGATCCACATGAAACTCCATCAGAGGCTTCAGCTGCATGGCTTCCCCCAGACACTTCTCCCCCGAACTCCAACTCAGAGAGGCCCTTATCAAAACAACTGGGCTCCAGAAAGATACAAAACAAAAAGTATGGCTTCAATTAATTGTTAATGGACTTGTAATGGAGGTGCCCACGTCATTCAGACCATTACACACCTTTTTGATTTGTCATAACAGGAGAATCACAACCACTGTTAATGTTATTAGTTACATCTGTGCTTTTACTCAAATTTGAAGTCAAATGGTCTAAAAAGTCAAATAAAAAAAGCAGCTGTACTGCCATTCATATATATATATATATATATATTAAGTCTAAACCTGGATTACTAATCAGACATATGGGTTCCCAGAGTTTGTCTAACATGCATCACTAAAGGACAAATGTAAACTAAATGTTAAGAGCTCCTCCACTTTACTGAATATTGAAACCCTGTCTTATAGAGAGGTCACATGTAAAAACCTAATTTTAAAAACGTAATATTTGAGTGTATATTACGCTTACACGGTACATATGCTTAAACTTATTTGTGTTTAATAAATGTATTGAAGTTATTCTGGTTTGTTTCTGGGAGTCTGGACACATGAGTCAACAGGGGCTCACAGCTGATTTTGAATGTATTTTGAAAAAGAAAACTGGTAGTGACAGTGACATAAAGAGAACTTCTTTTATCAGTTTGTTATCTACTTCACTCTGTAACTAGTGTATTTTTACTGTGTAAACTGCCTGGAAATAAAGTAAATGTGACTGAGAAACATGACATTTCTTAGACCAATGCTACACCTACAGCCACCAAAATCACCATCACTGCGGGAATCTCACTGTTATTTTATTCATCTTTACTGGAATAATTTATCTATAAAATGTGTGGCTTTATTTCAGTTCCCTTCTGGATACTTTGCAGCAGAGACACAAGGCTAAAGCTGTGTTATCAAAGAAAAAGGCAGACAAGGTGAAAAACATCAACCGACGCATCTCAGCGGGCACGTAAGTCGCTACATCTGTTAGAACCTCTTCCAAGGCCTTTTGCTGACTGTGATGATGATTTCCTCTGGACAAAAGCTTACAGACCATTGTCTTCAGGTACAGATCCTTGTGGAGACCACGTCCTCTGGTTCACTGGCTGTATCGCTGTCGCTGGGCGCTCTTCTGCATGTACCTGTTTGTACTTTTTGGTGTTGTAACACTGACCTACTATTTGTGGAAGCTTAATGATGGAGCTCTTGAGCCATGATCTGGTTTTAAATACAGCCATCAGGATGTTATCTAAAGACTGAGACTGTACCATGAACATCGAGTGTGTAGACCTGATGTATATGATGTATATAAACATAAAATATTTTGATGTAACATTTTCTGTTGCTCATCTATGTATTTTTTTCTATCTCTACCCTTAAGATAGAAATGTCACAAAGATAATTTTCACTCACACTTTTTATTACAAATATACAAAAAATATCAAAACTGATACAATCACTTGGTTAGTAACAAATACCATACTGCAGTGAAATACTTCATCAAACCACCTTTAAAGGTATCAGTGATTAATTATTAAAAGTTAAAAGCAAGATTCATGTCATGGCTAGATGTTAAAATTTACTATATATAGTTACTATATATAAAAGAGCAAAGCATTTTCATGAAAAATCTCTGTTGCAAGGGGGAAATTTTAAATAATGGATAAATATAGTTTAATATTGAAATTATATTAGAAATGAGGAAACTTATTTGAAAACTACTGTTGGTCAATTTCATGTGCAAAATGTGTGCCAGCCACACAGAAACCACAGCATGTTTATGATCCATTTGACATATTTAGGAAATTGCATAAACCTCAATTCACATCAGAATTTCAGCAATTTTTTTGAAATATTTTTTAGAAAATACAAAATAAATAAAACTGGCATATCACCTTACATTAAGTTTTAAATTAAAAGAAGAGAGAAATGTGCTCATCGGATGACCGATAGGTCCACGTTTTTGCATCATGTCAACATACAATCTCACAGAGAGTCCAAAGACTTAATAAATACAGAGATAAATAGAAAGAAGTAGAATACGTCCTGCTCTACATACTGCAGAGGGGTAGAGGTTTCAGCTAAACCTGGCTCACAATTTCAGCATCCTCTGCAACAAACCACTGCATTGGCGTCCCGTCTGCAGCTCTCTGGAGAATCACATTACCCGAACCCTGCAAAAAAAAAAAAAACATGAAATCACACTGTGCATTCCAAACAAATATACCTAATATAGTTTATTAAAACTCTAAGATGGATTATATAGTCCTGATCCACCCATAATTTTGAACGGCAACCTGTGGTTTGCTGTATTTTAATGTTGGATCATTATTAGTACCGACCTGTTTAAATGGAGGCAGATGAGGTGAAGTGGGACTCATCACACTCAGGGAGCTCTGCTGGTCCACGCAACTTGGCCTTAGCTTCTGCAGCTGATTCCTCTGGTGCCAGGACTTCAGTTCCTCTGACACGATCTCTCTGGGCATCAGCCGGATGGCGTGGTTCGGGTACTCCTTTAATGAGGGTGTTCGCACCAGCCTTGTGTAAGGAGGCGGTGGCTTGGGGATTCTCCTCGGGGACAATGCTCCCTCCTGCCGCTGTCTTTGCTGAGGGCTGTGTGCCACAGGAGGGGAGGACACAAAACACTTCCCCATGTCCAAGTCTTGAGGGCAAAGGGGGCCGTCTTCTGCTGTGGCCTTGACATAGGTGTAGCTGGGCTTAGACTGGCTGGTGTTCTTGTGCGAACCAGAGAAGCTGGAGAGTCCTTTCTTCTGTGCTCCAAAGTGGAATCCATAAGGCGGTGGGCAGAGCTTTGGGATCTCAGTGGGTCTGTCCCTGCCAGGAGAGCTGATGTAGGAGGAGGATGAGTGCTCCGAGCTGCTGTCCTCAGAGCTAGACTGGTATGGTTGCAGGGGAGAGTACTCTGGAGATCGCACCATGAAGTCAGCCACACAGCGCCGCTGTGGCAGTCTAGTTCGGCCTCGACTGTTCTCTGAGCTGAGGCGCTCCACGTGAGCAGAAGGCTTATTTTTAGGAAGTCTGAAGAGAAATATTATGTAACATTATAACACTATAGCACACATATTGCTCATCTCTTTGAACATTACTTGGTTGATGTATCTTCCACGATTTCTCAGTGTACCTGAAGGACTGGGAGTATTGACGGCGTATGTGCAGCTCTGGGGTGGAGGGGGCACTAGTGGAGTGGTTGCAACGCAGAGTCGAATTCTTGACAAATTGAGTGAGAGGAATCCTGCTGCTTTCTGCAGACACCTGAGTTCCCGCAGGACTACTGCACAAAAACAAGAGGGACAACATGAGACACACATAATGTATGGCTTACTTCTACCAAGTGCTGGGCTCTTAAGTTTACTCTGTGTACTGCTGTGTATTCAGTGTGTTGTTAACAGGCTCCTACCTGGACCTGCTGCTGCATGTAGACTGAGGTTTGGTGGCCTTGTGATAAGGCTGGTCCAAATTGGACTCTTTCCATGGAGAGTTCTGAATGGGAGAGCGCTCATACTCCCCACTGAGCTGGCCTGACGACTGCTGGGATGACTGCAGGGTCTTGGCTGACAGCTGGATGGGATCTGAATACGAAGTGCCCCACACTGGAGGAGACAGAGGGCCAGTCGAGTCCACATCTGTCGGTCAGAGAGAACATCAGTCAGTATGAGGCAGGACTGTGAGAGTATGGTTTTGTTTTGTTTTTTATTTGTAGACTTCAAAAAGGTTATTGATCACTTATTTTGTCTCATCTATTCAACTGCAGCACATCATCGTGTTCACAAAATATCTTACTGTGGTAGAAAGCAACTAGGTACTCGTAATACCCTTATGCTAATATGTTTTGAATGTAGGAGTTTTTACTTGTATTGTATTTTTACACATGTGGCATTGCTACTTTTACTTATATAAAAGAACTAAATATTTGTTAGACCACTGATTACAAACAACCCCACAACTCTTAAGAGATTGTAATGATAATCTTATTCTGCATTTACTCACCATCATCCAGAGCCACCACATCAGACAGGGAGCTGTCATCAGACATGCACAGATCTGCACACACAAAACAAACATTTTAGACGTGTTCATTAAATCCACTTGATGTGTTCATGAGTGCAGTGCACAGATTAGCCTGTAGTGAGCAGCCAAGTCACTGACCTTTGTTTTGACTGTTTGAGATGTTGACGCATGGTGAGTTACACTCGCTCTTTATCCTGTGCTGGAACACAGCCTCCTGCAGATCCTTCACTTTCTTCTCCTCCTTCTTGCACTGCTGCAGCCGGCTCTTCTTCTGTGGTTTACTGAGGTTCTCTTCCAAGGAGAGTTTGCGGGCTGCATTGTAAATCTGGAGCTGGAGAGCCAAGTCAGTTTCCAGTGCTTGCAGCTCTGAATCCTATGACAGACACAAATTCTGATTAGAGAGTCTCTTTTGCTTATTTCCCCAAACACTGTCAACACTCATAGTGTCCTGTACCTGTTTATCCAGATGGATCAAACCCTCGTCCAGCTTGAAGGAAGCTCCAATCCTCCTTCTGACCTGAGGTGGCTTCTCATCAGGCATCAGAGGATAGTCTGAGGGCAGTGTGCCAGTTAGTTCCTGTAAATTTAAAATAAAACAGTAAATCACAAAAATGTATAATGTTTATAATGAACAAACCACAAAATAATAGCAAGGTAGCGTGTATAGAAGATTACTTACTGCCTCCCTGATGCACAGCTTCCTGAGCTCCAGCAGGCAAAGCTCCAGACGCTCTTCCAGAGACTGGTGCTTCAGCTTCAGGGCTCTGGTGTGGGTGGTCAGGTCCTTCACTGGGGATGTGGGACTGTCTGGACCTGCAGTGAAAACGAAGATCACATCAAGCATTCCTCAGCATTATCCATCATCGGCCACAACAATAAATACCTAATACAACCTAGAAATGATTAAAAGCTCATTATCTTTAAAAAAGCCTGTGACAGGTTTAATCAAGATTTCTGTCTTTTAATTTGTAAACACTTGTGATGCTTTTTTTTGCAAACAACTAATGTTATACAGTAACACTAGCTCTATTACATAGATTACATAGACCTGACAGGTATAAAAAGTTGTTTCTCTCATATCTTGGTCAGTACTAAGATGTTAGTAGTAAAACAAATTGTTAAAATCTTCATCTAAAATGTTGTTTCAATTATACAGTACCCATTCCTGTGTAATTAGTAGTATTAATGTGTTTTTATACTGACTCTGCAGACCTAATCTGTATGTAAAGTACATGAGAATCAGATGCTATTTTGTTGTATTGATTTATAGCACATTTCTTTAATAATGTTATTACCAGAGTGTAAGATAATCCCACTGTCATTGTCACTAATGTCCTCTTTACTCTCGATGGCCGTCATCTTGATGATCTGCTCTCAAGTTTTTGAAATACCTGATGAAAATAGCAGAATTAAATTAAATTAGCAAATTAGATAGATCATTTAGAACACTTTAGATTCTCCTGTAATTTTCCTACAACATGGCTTCATTCATGCTTGCGCCTGCTGCTTTACTTAACAAAAGTGAATGAGTGGCGAGTGTCCTTTCACACGCCATGCAGTTCTCCATCTCCCTCCTTCTCCACCTCTTTCTTCCTGCTGTATCACAAAAGAGTCAAACCCCCATGGTTGACTCGGCACATGTGCAGGGGTTAATCCGAATCGTGGTGCCATGGTGACGGGTCATGGTGTGGCTTGCTACGGGAGTGTGTCACTATGGGGCGTGTCAGAGGGCGTTTGAAGAGCTCAGGCCCCGAAAAATAAAGCAGATGGCAGTGGGAATTACCCCACTCATGGACTGCACCTGTTCCCCCCACATACTCCTCCCTCAGCTCCTATTCAACCAGTGTCTAAAAAACCCTCTGGGGGCTTAGAAGTGGAAGAATGTCTGGGTTTTGTCCACGCAGCATCAGATCACAAGGTCCCTGCTGACTCCTGTGCAACGCTGCCCATTTCACTAACACACTTTCAGAAACAGGCAAGCAAAATTTATTGGTTGCTCTTTTCCATTGTTGTTTTCCACCAAAGATCTGACTGACATTAAACAAACACAACAGCAAGATGAGCAAAACAATGGGAACAACAAATTGGAGATAATTCTGGGATACGTCGAAGCTTTTAAACCAGGTGCAGATTTGTGAGCTGCTTTTATTTTCTTCACTTTTTAGGTTTAGGTTTTCTGGATCTCACATGTCTTCCACTACAGATACTTAAGAAGTAAAAGATTATTAAAGAATGTCATCCCTTGCTTTCTACAGCACCACACATTCATAAAAGGGTAATGATAAACTTCATCAGCCTTTGTGATACAATCATGTAAACCAAACTCATATGAGACATAAATTATGTGTTATTAGTCAGGAATACACACATAAATGAATGTGTTGCTAAGGCTGCTGTGTATAATCCTCAGCTCCTGCCTCATCCTCTTTGTTTGGAGATTGATATCAGGCCTTTTCCTGTAGGGACCAGGAAGACTGTGAGCCTATGTGGATGAGAACCTCCTCTGGCAGGATATTATTGTGTATTCCATGGGCCTGACCCATTCAACACAGCCACTCATGTGAACTGATGCAGCTATGAGCAGCCGGTAGCACAGCCAAGAAGCTCGAGTCAGTAAAACAACACTCAACAAAGGCTCTGTATCCACCAACTAGCCTCAATAATCTGCTGTGGGTGAGGTATCTGCTGACAACTGTGCTTCAGGGCTGAGCAGCATTTTTGGGTCAATGCTGTGACAATGCTGCAGTGAGAGGTGGGGAAAGAATCGGTGCTGAGTTTTTACTGTGTAAGGTTGGGGCCTGCTGTTGTCTCAGACACATGGCTCCACACTGCAGCAATCAAAAACTAATGATGTCAACAGGAATCCAGTCTGGTAATCAGAGTCAGGCAGGGTAATGTGAGATTTACCCACTTACACCCCATAACTCTCTGAAGACTTTCACAAGAGTCTGTGGTTGGAGGTCTAGGCTGAGTGAGTGGGTGGGTGGGTGAGTCCGGGTAAAACAACACATCTCAGTAGAAGCTGGAGTTTATTGCTAAGACGCTGATGCCATTTGTCAAAGCTTTCATAAGAACCTAGAGGCGTGGGAATCATATTGTTAGGGACAGACAATAAAACAATATTTTTCTTGATTGAGTGTAAGGGGGATTGGAGGCCATTTCCTGAGGGAATAGCTGCTGATAAAATAGTCTCCACCCGCAGCAGACATGACTGAAGTAGTCATAACATTTTAATTCAGAGGAGTGTGTGTGTGTTCTCCTCTAATGATGACTCTCTGGGAACGTGTCAGGGATATGAGCTGACCATCCACACCCATCCTCGTCGCTCACTGGACTGTGACACTGTAACATCCACGGAAGTGTGTGTTTATGGCAAGAGATCATGATGTGGAATTACTGTCTCCCAGACTTCCCCCACCACCCTTTCCCATGAGCTTTTGGAGCTGAGATCTCCTGGAACGCCGCCACCACCGCCGTGCTCATTACCACTGTGGTCGGCCCAGGAATTACCAACGGGGACCGGTTCGCCAAGGAACCAGTGAGGGATGCCTGAAACCAGACCGAGGCCTGTTCCAACCCTGTAATTAAGATTCTCCACTGAATGCTGATACTATGGAAGAAACCAAACGACTTTGCAGCATGCCTTATTTCAAAGTCTGATGAAAAGCCAAAATCCATTCAGCAAAATGGATCCACTCTATACACAATGCAGGCTGCTGGAAGAAAAGTGCATCAATGTGGGGGAGCAGCAGGAGAGAAAAAAATGGAGAGAGTGTTGTATTACAAAGCACGTCACTGGAGTCAGATCTTTGCCTTGTGCTGAGTCTGGAAACTCCACACAGCAGCAAAATGCAGGAGGCTATGATAAGTTCAAAATACATAGTGGGTGTGTTAAAAACCCAAACAATGTCAGCCTCTTTCATTTGTTAACATTGCTTTAGAACACTCTTGAGTTGTGCAGGGTTAATTTTCCAGGAGAGACAATGCAGGGGTAATAAGCACTGCCCTCAGTCACTGGAGGCCATATGCTAGCCAGACACAGCAGCTCTGTCGCAGCGTAAATACAGAAGGCAAGAAGAGATGCTCCATTGTTCTCCAGAGGCTGAAGGGCTGACCGGGGATCACCTTGTCCCTCTGAATCATCATTTCTGAGGCCTCACTCATGGTCATCTCAGGCCATTGGCAGGAAGTGGTTACAGCTTTTCACCCCCACAAATGAAGACAAAAGAACTGAGGGACTGCAGTAGCACAACAACACTGAGGTGTTGCCTTTAGCACCACAGTAGCACTGCAAACCTGTCAACATGTGGACTGTAGGAGACTGTGTTTATTCTGCTGCTGCAGGCACAAACAACTTCCACCAACTGCTGCCCCAAAACACATCCCAGAGTGTTGTTTATCTGTGAAAGCAACACATTCATACAGTCCTCTGCCACCACCAACGCTGTTTTTGGTTTATCACGATTGTTAAGTGTGATATCTTCTATTACAGTTTTATAGAGCCAAGCAAATTTGAAGGAAGAAGAGCAGTGGAAGAAGAAGTACTCAGATCCTTTAATCAGTAAAAAGTATCAGCAGTTTAAGAAGTAATCTATTACAAGAACAAACCTTGCATTGACATTTTTACTATAAAGTAAAAGTACAGAGGTGCCACAAAGTGTACAACAACTATAGTTCTAAAATTAGAGTAAAGTAAATGTTACCAATGGTGGAAAATAATTAAATACATCTACTACAGAACTACACTATACAACTTTGAAATACAAATTGTACTTTTCTTGAATATTTGAATTTTTGTCACTTTATACTTTACATTACATTTCAGAGGGACTCATAGTTTTTACTTCATTACATTTACTTTAATTATGAGTGCACATAAAAACATGTGATCAGCTTACAAATCATGATGCTTTATTAGGCTATAAATTACTGTCAGGCTGATAAACTTACAGAAGTCAGAAAAATAACATTTTCCTGCTCCTGGTAATAATTTGTGGACATAACACATAGGGCCCAATCTGCATAATGAGTAATTTTACTTACTGTAAGTACAATTTGCAGCCAGGAATTTTTAACTGCAATGGACTATTTCACACTGTGGCATCACTACATTTACTTGAAGAAAACGGATCTTTTCCCACCACTATTACTTAGGCCAACTTTACAATACTGGCGAAGCGTGATGGCTTATCATAAAGACATGTTTGTTGGAAACGTTTCTATTTTTAAGGGTTACATAAAGGTAGCTGACACATTAAAGCTGACAGTTTTCTATGCCGTTTTTTTTTAAACTAACAGGAGTGTCCTATAGCTAAATACCGCCTCATACACTGTATCCTAGCTTACATGTCCGACATTTCTCTTTATATAACGGTGTTAACCTACAGAAAATCTTTGTACTTACCTTTAGTGTGTTATCTGTGCCTCTACAGCATCCTCTCCGAGTTGTTCACACTTTCTCTGGTCAGATGTGAGAGAGCAGCGTTTGGGACATCTGTTTCAGTCAACTTTACTTTCTCAGTGAAGGGGGGGGCTTAATTATTTTTGCAATACTATTTTTCTACTGGTCGATTAATCCTTGTTTTTAATGTTGAATATGTTCCAAGATTAAGTCAAGATTAAATTATCTATATTTTATTGAAGTCAGTTTAAGTGGGGGTAACTTGTTTTTTTGTGCCAGTAATCCCCCCGGAGTCTTGTGAAATGGTTTGGTCCGACGCTGCCGACTTTCTTGACACGCTCTGCGTATTGACACAGCACGCGACTCAGTGAGGGGGCTTTTAATTTGAAAAGAAGCACAAAAGATGAATGGCCCGAGGGAGACAAGTTTTGATTAAAAGAAAAGACCCAGGACAGCTGGTAAGTAAGTGAGGTGTGCTGAACAACACCGCACTTACCTCTTCTCTCCGAAATATATGATATTTGGGTAAATTTGAGCCAAATCTAAGTAATAACTTACGTTGTAAACATAAAATTTGATA
Organism: Sandelia bainsii; assembly: GCA_032362345.1. Classification (NCBI taxonomy): domain Eukaryota; kingdom Metazoa; phylum Chordata; class Actinopteri; order Anabantiformes; family Anabantidae; genus Sandelia; species Sandelia bainsii. The sequence goes on along the minus strand of JAUMHL010000028.1, from coordinate 12,487,323 downwards.
GGGTCAGTCGAATAAGTCCTATTTGGATGATGGTATTTATTTTGTTTATTTAGATTAAATAAATTAATTTTCTGACTAATTTTTCTAACTGTCTATTTGAGAGGTGTCTGAAGTTTCCACAACCAATATACATTTTTTTATAGCTCTTTTCATATATGTTTAGTTGGATTAAGCTCAAGACACTTAGTAGGCTGGATCAGAACGGGCCAGTGTTTTCTTCTCATCCATTCTTGTTGTTTTGTTACCTTTCTTTTCTTTTTTTCAATAATAATCAATAACAACTTTATTGTCCCCAAGGGGCAATGCTTTGCATAGTAACACATGCCACAGAGAAAACAAGACCACAGTCAACATAAAGTACATAAATGTGGACATGTTTTGAGCCACAACACTGGGCTGTATATGTCTCTTCATAATGTCTTGATATTCTTATGATTTCATGGTGCACTGCACAAACACAAGGCAACCAGAAGCAGCAAAGCAGCCCCACAACATACAGTACCTGAGCCTCCTCTATCAGGATGGCGTTCCTTTTTTACTTTGCGAATACATGACTTACCAAAAAGATCTTAATTTGTCATCTGTCCAATTGCCACAGTCCCAGAAACACTGTGCCTTGTCAACATGCATTTGATCAAACTCCACGCTTTTAGGGAAGTGGTGTTTTCTTCCATGGAGCCCACTGTCCGAAACTGACATATGGTGCAACTGGACACCATTGTTTTTCCATCAGTCACTTTTCCTTGGTCAATTTTCTTCTTGTCTACAGGCCCATGGACCTTAAACGTCTTAATAATTTTAGCAGCTACGATCACAGAAACATTACATTGCCTTTTGCCCTTGCTGAGCAATTATTTTCTTCCTTCTCTTCTCAGACAAAACTCTCTGGAGTTTTCTCCATTTAAATGGTCTGAATTACTTATTATAAGACAGTCATGATACTAGTTGAAAAGTAGACAGCTTGAAACGTCTCTACAGTCTACTCATTTATCACCACTTCTAAGGGTTATCACTATTCTTGTCCAGCCATTTAAAAAGACAAGAATTTCACATCTTCTTTGTTTCTATTGCAAATAAATTTTTTTTTTAAAAAGGAGCTTTTTATTTCAACACTTTTCAGGAAGAACAGAGAATTGTGGTGTGAGGGCCCCAAGACTTTAGACCATGTCTGTAATAAAACAACACTTGAGTAAGTATTTTACAGTTCATTTTTCTGACAACACTTGTTCTTTAAGATTTAAACGTTCGTAAGCTTTAAACTCTGGACTATCACATGTAACATATTTCTACATTGTGATACAAATAAAAACATAAAAGATCTGAATTCTTCTTCCAACCTTGAAAGCACTTGTAGGCTACAAGCTGCTAAAATAATGTAATTCTGAAATAGCAAACATGACACATTTTTTGTCTTCAGCTGGTGGTTTCCCTGAATATCCCTGATGCTTCCAGTGCCTTAACCAGGCCCTTGGGTATTCCTAGCCTATATATTTTGAAAAGCTAGCTCCAGATGGCCTGTGCTTTCTCTTCTCATCCCGTGAGGGAATGAAAAGATCAGCTAATTAAACAAAGTCCTATATCCATGTGAAAGAACTGTGAGAGCCCTCAGGGAGAAGACCTGCATGCCAATCAATCCCCAGTGCTTTAAATTGTGTCCAACAAAACAACACATCTCTGCAAACTGTAAAGCCTTTATTTCCACAGCACACGGACACACTAAAAATCTAAAGTCCTGACAGAAACAAAGAAACAAACATGCACCTTTGTAACACTGGGGGATTTCTATTGATAAAAAAAACTGCTCTGTTGTGAAACGTCTTTGTTAGTAATCCCATAACAGAATACCTTAACCTCTTTACTGATGTGGGCCGTCCACGGAACAAAAAATAACCCTTTGCTGCTTTATTCCAGGAAAAAAACATGATAAGTTGATTTGAAAAAATAAATAGTATAATGACCATAAAAAAACATAAAAAATACACAGCCACTGAACTGTAGTTTTCGATTAACACATATTGACCAACATAACTTTTCATATAAAATTAGCACTTCTGCTCCCTCATCAGAAATAGAACTGTGGTTGAATTTTAAGAAGACGTTTCTACTTATTATGTACGTGTGTCCTGGTATGAGTCCTTACATAAATTATTACAATTCAAAATGCAGTTTTTAGATGTTACTTAGCAGACAGTGATCATAAAGATAGGGCCACTATGGTGAGAGGCTGCAAGGGCTGATTGGAGCTGGGCCTCACTGCTCAAACGTCTGTGTGCGCCTCAGGTTGTCCTTCACACGGACAAACTCTGGGATCTTCTGCTGGTTCTCCCGCCTCCTGATTTCCTCCTGTTCGTACTGCAAAAGCAAAGGACGAGCCAGGGTATCTGTTATTCACCTCATTCAGCATTCAGTTAGTCAATACCAAGAGCAGATTAGACTGATACAAGAGGCTGCAGAACATCTTGCAATAACTGAACTGTCAATGGTCATTTCTGTACTTATGTCATAAAATAAATAATGGATTTTTTGTTTTCACTGCACTGGGAGAACCAGCATTTCGTTTTTTCTACAAACAGAGGTGACAAATAAAGAAATCTTGAATCTTGAATCAAGAGCAGGTTACCCTAACAAAATTTCCATAGGGTTCAAAAAGTGTGAATGTGGTTCCAAAATCATATCCAAGCTCAAAAGAACTGGGCTTGTTAAAATCTTGGAAGTGTTTGGTCATGCACACCGTCAGTAGTACCAATATGACTATGTAAAACTTTGTATTATTTACAAAATGCATTTGACATATCAAAAGTACTCATTCTGCAGTAAAATGGCCCCTGTGACAGATACTGCTTAAGATACTCATTACTGATGCATCTGTGCCTTAATAGCATTTTACTGCTGAAGCAAACTGAAACAATAACAGTATATATATATTCATCTTGTTGGGCTCCAACCTAGAGTCGCACTCTATCTAAAAGTGTCACCAGATAAAGCTTAAGGTTTGTGTGATGATTAATGGGAATGAAAGAGGATTAAGAATACACACATAATTAAGGATTCATAAAAGGTGATAAGGGAACAACCTAGACGCTGCTTTGTTGTAAGGTCTAAAAGGTCGGTAAATCTCAAAGTCAACCATCAAGAGTGGTTAATATTATTAGTATTAATAAAATATCTGTCATGTAGTATGAGTGTTCCACCAAAAAGAACTGCTGTGTGTCTGGTTTCAAAGTTGATTTGTATTTTACAGTAACTTTGTGAAAGGTCTCTCTGCTGTTTATTATGTGCTTCTTACCTCTTGCAGCTTCTGCTGCCTCTTGCGGAGCTCCATTTCCAGATCTGAGGGCCGCCGTTGAGCCATCTCCTCCTCCTTGTGCAGCTCCAGTCTGCGTTGCTCCAACACTCTCTTCAGCTCTGGCTTTTCCTCCAGCAGTAAGCCCCTGCACGGTGGGAATCATAGTTACATACACATAGGACAAACACAATCAAACCTTCTCTGCTCTTTCAGATGTTGATAAGATCAGTTTTTAGTGCTTGTTCTCCTGTACCGTTTATGGCTGAGCAGCAGCTCCCGATGCAGGTTCTGGTAGCTCGGCATCTCTACTGAGGAGCCATTCAGTTTCCTGGGCTGAACAGTCTCATCACTGCTGCAGTCTGCTGTGGACTGACGGGACAGCTGCAGGTGGCCAACAGATGTCTCTGAGGAACACAAACCAGCTAATATCACTGTCTTTTAACTTAGATACTAACTGACAATCAAGTAATTGAGCATTTGTATATGCTCTATGATTTGAGTAACAAAGTTTTTAGGTAAAATAATCAAAGACAAAAAAAGTGACAGCTTGGACAATTATCATATTCTGGGACACAGATCACATGATCGCATTAATGAAGTATAATAGAACCAGACTGTTTTCATTTTGTCAAGTAAGTAGTCACAAAGGTAATTCTACTCTATAAATCAAGAATCTGTTTGATAGATCAGCTTATCTACTGTACTGATATGATTATAGATTAAACAATCTCTGAGTGATACAAACCAAACATTATAATCCACAGTATCATCAACTATATGACATTTTTTTGAACATATTTCTTATTTTTAGCAGTTGAGAGTTAACATACCTTTTTTGAGATGTCCATATCCTGGTTTCTGTTAAATTAGCCAGTTTAGGTGTCAAGAAAGGAAAAAGAAGAGACACATTGTTAGTTATATTGTAATTATTTCACAGCCACAAGCTAACATGCTAACACTGGTAAAACAGAACTAGTTTGTCAAAACATCTTCTTTATTTTGATCTCTGCTTGATTGGACAGAGGGTATAATTAGATAAAGGTTAAAAGAGTCAGTGTCCGCTGTGTTGCTTAAGCAGGTGAGCTGTGTTTTCTTAGAGCACAAAGGTGACGTAACAGCTCTGTCTCTCACCACAGGAGCAGTGAAACTTTGGCCCAACAGTGAATATCTTTAGGAAAAACACGTGATTAAAAAAGAAAATGTTGTAAATATCTACATTTGTAAAGTCTCATGTCATAACAACATGGAATGAAAACTTGACACAATACTGCATAACACAATCAGACATATATACCTCTCCCACACGGAAACCAGATAACCAGGAGAAAAGGTTCATACAGAGCTGGGAACAGATGGTAGATGATGTTGTGACTGGTCTGAGCAGCCTTTCTCATAAGTCAAACCAGCTGAAAACAAGTATCTTGACTGCTCCACAGCGAACCGTCTTCGGGTTCTGTATTTGGGATTGTGCCTTTTACTGTTCCTGTCACCAACATAAGCCTCTCGATCCCATCTCTGCACTGGCCCCTGCAGAGAGGTTGAGCTGGGAGATAACCTGGTGGGTGTTTGACCTCCAGGAAGCCATTGGTCCAGTCAGGGCCTGCAGGGCTGGGCTGGAGTCCAGCAAAATCACTCCACCTGATCTCTAACAGCTCCTCACTCCCTCTACCTCAAACAGTTTGAGGAGTTTTGTTATTAGCTGACATTCTGCGACAATTTTACCTTCAGAAACATCAACACAATAGTTCTTAGATTTAATTTAAGTGTGCAATGGTAGCCAAATGACAAGAACTATTTTTAGTACCATAGTTCATTAATCTGTGTAACTGTATTTTTTCAGGGTTTCCAGCCTGGCTGCAGAGTTATCTCAGCCCTTATATGCCATTATAATTGAATCCTTCCAACTGTGTTAAAACATAAAAATATTAAATAATAATAATATCACAATTGGAGATTTTTTCACATTATAATATTATTATCACATTTACTGACAACATGTGTGTACAGACAACAGTAGTTGTTGACTAAAATGACCTGAATCATTGAGTGCATTTAAATATCTAAAAACAGAAAGATGCTCATAAAGATAACGTAAGGTTAGCTAACTTTGCTGCCATTAAAACAAACCTTGTCAGGTTTAATGTGCACACTGCAACAAAACATTTACAACGCCAATGAAAAAAAACATCTTCATAAAAACATTCCAAAATACACAACACAAAAAGTGTTCCCAGGGTGTATCATTTCAACTTAACTTTGAAATGATACACCCTGGAAATGGGAGGTATATAATTCAAGTGTTTAATAACCTAAACATATTAAAAATATATGAAACCATGAAACCAATTAATAACATAAAGTGCCAGAAGGTTGCCATTAAACAGTCACATAGCATCAGGGAGTGTACTTTATTCAAATTATTTAGATTTACACACAAAATATACACACTTAATAAATCCTGTTTTTAATATATTCTAATATATATATATATATGTACATTTATAAAATATGAATACAAATCTTTGATGATAACACAAGCTGTGCTGTTCACCTAACCATAGATATTTTGTATGAAACTGAAATAAAGTGCAGATTCAACTTGATCATACTAATCTGCAGAATTATTCTAGACTGTTTCAACAACAATGTTATGTATGAAGGCCTGCACGTTTTCAAACACAATGTGAATAAAATGAGAAGGGATTAACAGTCTACTGAACATACAGAATTCAAAATAAGCCACAGCTGTAAACTCAGTTAGAGACTGATAAAAACTAAACCTCTGACAGTCGACCAGCAGACCAGACGCTGACCTCTCAGTCACCAGACAGGAGTAACAAAAATAACTTGCAAGAACTCACTTTTTTCACAGTTGACCTCTCCATGGCAGGATGGTGGTTGTCCAGTAAGAGTGTTCCTGTTTTAGTCCATTGTTTAAACAATCACACCTCCTCACTAAGTCTGTCTTTTGTCTGTTTCTTTGTTGCATTCAAGTGCCACATATTTCTGCTCAAGAGGGATCCTCAGACTCAATGTGCCACCTATAGTGGGCAGTAGTGGTAGTAGACACTGAAATCTTATTACGCCATTCAAGATTATCTCACAACCCCCACAGGGCATAGGATGCTAGATTAGTTAATTGCCGCAGACACAAATGCAGCTTAAAACCAAGCTAACACGGCAGTATTACCAGTCAACTCTTCTACTACCGAGCCCATTAATAAAGACAGAGACAACAAAGGTTTTCGGGGAAACCACCATGCTGTGTATTGTGTGAAGCAGTCAGTTTTCACTTCGTGTTCTTAGGTTCTTCTTACTTGAAGAAATACAGTGCATGTATAACCATTAGTTACAATACATTACATTTAGTAATTATTCACATAGAAATGTAAAGAAACTAAATTGGGTGTAAACAACATTTTCAAAACCATGCTTCTCACAGGACAGACTGCTTTTGCTAATCTTGGATTATCTACGTATATGGTTTCTGAGCAGTATCCATTGTGTATTTGTACCACTACAGCCTGAAATGACATAGCACATATTTATTTATGTATTTACTCACAACATTATTTGTTAATGTAATGGCATAATACACATGATACAAAAGAAAAGAATGCAACAGATGCAATGAGTATGGGGTGTTCAACTTAAACTATTTTGGAGTCTTTAGTTTTATAGAAATTCACACAATTGTAAGTCCTTCTTTGTCAAATAACACTAACATTATCTGGCATCATAATAGCTGATCTGGTGAAACATAGTTAAATTAATACTATCAGTGCAAATTGAGACTGATTATTACATACATACCAGCCATTTATGATGCATTTATGCCTATGATGTTGTATCTTGGAAAGATCACTGGCTTTTAAAAAGAAAGTTTAAATATACAGAATATCAATTCTGAGTAGAAGTATAATCCCTAATGTTTGAAGGAAGAGCATTTGTTTATTCTTCATTGGTGAAATTTTCATTTATCTTTGGCATGAACTGTTAACAGAAGAGTGTAAAGATTAGCTTACATGCAAACTTTCTAGTACTTTCAAATTCAAACTAAAGACAAGTAAAGACAATTTTTGCCATTGCCTTTAATTAAAGGCACTGCAATTTATGTGATCTGATATATAATTTTGTGTACTTGCACAGCTGGTTATAGTCTTGCACTTTTTATTATAGTCCTTACATTTTGGGCAGTTTCTACAAAATTTGATTTTTTTCTTTTGAAAATGTGTATATTGTACATTTTCCATTTCGACCAGTTATTGTAAAACTGTAATATATCCAGTTAACGTAAGAAATATAAATAACATAAAATGATAAACATAATAAATGTATTTTCCAATAATGTCCACATGAAGGCGACAAACAACTAAAATCTGATGGAAACGCCCCATCACGAGTTCTTCCGGTTTCCGGGTTTAAAGGTGACCCGGATGTTCCTCCGTCTTCACTGTTTGAATGGATTGTGTGTGGAGCGGCTGTGAGAGTGTGTGGTGACTGCTTGAGTGAGTGAATGTGGTGTGTTTGAAAGTGTGACTGCCATTTTATTTCTTTATAAAAACCTACACAGTGATCTTATTTGATCTGGTCTGAGTCCGGCTCTGCTCTGATCGGAGATGATATGAAAAGCGCTCGCAAGCCTCCGCGGCGATGAGCAGCAGGCGAGATGTTAACCTTCAGGGCCTCCACGCTTCGTGCTGTGGTCAGAGGTGATGAATTGATCAGATATACTAGTTCTGGGTGAGTTTGGGTTCATCTCAAACTTCACTGTGGACAATGAGTAAAGAGGCGATTCTGATCTAACCACAGCCGAGAAGCAGCTGGGAGCCCTGGACGGAACAAGGATGTTTGACCGTTTACGAGTTACGTCGTTTCCATGGATACATTATGGACGATTTTAACGTTAGCTAGTACATTTTTGGTTGTTTCAGTTCCCCAAAACGATGTCGGATTGTTATTCGCTAAAGCCACTTAATAGTGAAAAATACAGTTGTTTAACCTACGAGACCTAACTAGCGTTAAGATTACTCATAACATAAAAATCCATGTTTCTTTCATGTTTCTAGACACTCATCTAAGCATGTGGAGGAAATATTTATTCGTTGCACCTTTAAAAAATGTTATCCCGTTGCGACTCCCTCCTCTATCTCCTATTAATTCTGTTTCCCCTTAATCTGACCTTCAGTCGTGTTTTATTTGGCTTAAACTGACCACCAACTATACCCTAACAGATTACGTCTGCCTATTTTCAAGCCTTAAACTTTTCCATTCAAAGACTAGTTTAGCTCCTGTCCAGGTAGTCCGTGCGCCGCCATCTTTGTTTTCGTTTGGACGCAGAGTCACAACTAAGAAAATTAAACATCTCTATCACTTAATATTTAATTGAAGTTGTTATAAGAGTCGTTGTAGTTTCTGTGTATGTTTGGTAATACACAGGAGCGAACTACATAATATCAAGTGAAAATCACCCAAAAGAACATGTCTACGATGGTTTCATTGTTGAATGGAGGTTCTAAACGTTGCTTGAGGCGTCCACGTATTTTCAAGTCTGTCTAAAAGTTCATTCAAACACGCAAAAGTTTTAAACACAAAATACAGTATTGCTGTATTGTGACAGTGATGTAGGCAAATTGAATAAAGTCCTTAGAATTTAAGTCAGAATCTGAAGATTTGGAGAGAGAAGGAAACTGTCTTGAATTTCTACAGTTTCCACTTCTTACAAAAACGGATTATTTGCTGTGAGCACCTATTGCCTTTAAAATAACACCAGTTTTCCTAGCAGTTCTTTTCAGTGTAATTCTACCTGTTTGTCTCAAGCATCATAATTATACAGTCTCCCAACCCAAGGGTTAGCGGTTCGATTCTCAGTCCCAGCAAGCTACATGTCGAGGTGTCCTTGGACAAGACAC
>JAUMHL010000028.1:12439122-12470562 GCA_032362345.1 Sandelia bainsii | reverse complement strand
TTTTTTACAAAACCTATTTCATATGTGCCAAATATGTCTAAACTGCCAATAGTTTGTCATACATTAATAAAATACCTATGACATTTATAACATGTACGTTTGCCCCATAGTTGTCTTTTTGTAATTACTTTAATGGATCAAAAAATATTGAGATATATATCGTATATAGCCATTCAGCTTAAAAATATCGAGATATGAGTTTTGGTCCATATCGCCCAGCCCTACATTGAATGTTTATATCATACATTGGTTTTAGTATATCTGGATGGAAACCTGGTGGGTATTGTGATGGTGATACGTTTTGTACGTTTTGTGGTGGTATTGTGATGGCGATACATTTTGTACGTTTTGTTTTGTCATGCTAATTCTTTTCTCATTTCTTAGATCAATGTGCGAGATTATCACTTTGCTAAATATGTAGAGAACCACATCTCATTCCATGACCTGCGGGCATTTGTCTTCCAGAGGAAGGACGACATGGAGAGGTTCATGGCTGAGGTCAGAGTGCTGCAGAGTATGATTGTCGTAATGACTCTGGGTGCAAATTCTAGTTAAGCTTAACATCAGACAAATCCTTTCTCTGTGATCCAGTGTTTACCCTAAACCAAATAAAAAAATTAGTTTGACCTGTCCTTACCCTCAGGTCCGTGACAAGATGAACTTGAAGGTGAACTCCATCGCTGCTCCAGAGGAATCGTGTTCTAAACGTTCGCCATCACGAAATATTGAGTCCCTAAGGTGAGAGAAAATTAATTTAGCTCGAGGTGTGATAAAAGCATTACAATGTTTTTGTGTATATCTGTGTAATAGTGTCATTTTGTCTTTTTTATTATTTGTCTTATTTTAATCTTCTCATTTTGCTTGTAGGCGTTTTGGGTTCTTCACCTACCTGCGTGAGGTGTTTGATGCCCCTGATGAAGTGATGAGCTACCTCTGTCACCAGTACAAGGTGCATGATGTGCCTGTGGGCAATGATCAAACCAAAGCCATGATTAGAACGGTAGGTTCCTCTTCCCACACTTATCAAAATTTGCAGAACACAACAAAAGAGAATTAGGGGAGTAAATGTAACTCTAACCTCTTAGATGAATAGTTTGGATACCAAGAGAAATTTGAAGAAAACCTTAGTTTGAGACGTTTGAGAAGTGTAACAAGGCACCATCCATAAAAATCACATTAGATTTCATGATGAGAACCTGCTAAGAGTTCTTAATGTTTTACTTTATTATTATTGTGTGTATGTGTTTTTTTAAAGGTATCTCTGCTAACCTCTACCATTGTGTTTATTTTCTTCCTCCCAGGTAATTGAGGAGCCCTACCTCAAGGTTTTATTCACAAAAGATGAGAGGTACACAGTTAAGAGGTCTTTTTACTCTAACAAGATTAGTACTAGTAACTCTGCAGTGCACCCTTCCCAGTACCTCACCATCACTGTGGATGCTGAAGAAAAACGCCAGCTGGAGCAGCAGATAAAGGTGAGAGAGAGACAAAGGAACATATTTGAAGAACAGCCCAAATTCTTTCTTCAACTCAAACATTTTATAAATGCAGTATTTAGTATTTATATAGATGTACGTGTGACATATCAATATGTTAGAGTTTAATTGTTGAAGAGATTCAGTGAGGCGAGAGTTTAACTATTAACCTCCACTGCAACCAGGCCTGTAATTCGAAGTTACGAGACATTGATGAACGGATGAAGGCCCTGCAGAAGGAAGCTGCTGCCCTGGATCGCCGTGACAATGAATTGTTGGCAGAAAAGAAGCGTTTGTCTGAACTAAAGGGGAAAAAGAGACAACTTGAGCAGAAAATCAGCACCAAGCAGGACAGGTGAGCCTGCCTTGAAATATCTAAAGGACTACTGTAACATGCACTGAAAGTTTTCCTCTCATATGTTGTATGTTTGTAACTTATAAATTAAAGTGCATAAGTTTAGTTAGTGCAGATTTTAAGAATAGGTCTGTGTATTTAGTCTGACGCAGATGGAGCAGAGTGTTATTGACTTGAAGACGATTGAAGAGGAGACAAAAGAGAAAATTGCAGCTGTCAATCATCAGAAGGTGTCCATAGCTGCAGCGTTCATGGCTCAAATGAAGGTACAGATAAAGAACTAAGTTGTTTCTTTGACTCTTCTGGATTTTATTTTTCTTTATTACACTGGGAAATGTTCTCTGTATCTACCACTCTTCTGGATTTTATACTGTTTCTGTCTTTGTTGCACCAGATTTTTTAACAGACATTATTTCAAATGTTTGTTGTAATTTAACAGCGAGAAACACTATTTCTGACATCATGATCTTTTTTTTTAAAGAAAGACCTTTTCCTGTCTTTCTATAAAAGTACAAACCTGTCCTTGCGATCTTTTTACTGTCTTTGTTTGACTCTTTTTTATGTCCTCGATTTATGTTTCTCTCTCAATCTCTCCATCCCTCTACAGATGAGAACGAAGCTGACTATAGAGAAGGTGTATCTGGCCTTGGAGACAGTGGGGCTGACAGCGGAGAAGACCAAGCTGGAAAATGATTGTAGAGAAGGTGCCGCTGAACTTAAGACCACTGATGTAAGTGTTACACACACACACACACACACACATTTATATACATTCACAGTATCCTGGAAGCAGGATAGGTATGAAAGCCCCCTTTTGAACAAGGATCCACCCTGCTGCTGTGTTAACTTGTGTATTTCATGATCTGCTTCTTACTAAATATCACTGGTTTATTTTAACTGTTTTTTATTGCAGCAAAAATGCAGCCGCCTGGAACAGAGAAAGGTCCAGCTGACAGAACAATGCAAAGGCTTGTTGAAAAGAGCGAAGTCAATCTGTAGGATGCAACCTGATGAGTCATTACCTGAAGACCTGCGTAATGTTAGTGTCTATCACTTTGTTTATTGTGGTTTGTTATAGCTGAATAAAATGTTATTTTCTTCTCTATCACTTTCTATAGAATATTATTCTTGTCATGTGGTGTTATTGCTGCTGCTTGAATTATGAAGTATTTTTGTTTATGCAGGCTTTCAGCAAGCTGCCTGACACGCTGGACGAGATTGACGCCATGCTGAATGAAGAGCAGTCCAGAGCTGAGTGCTTCACTGGCCTCAGCGAAAGTGTAAGAAGACCATGTCAAGATTAAGGTTTAATTTGCACCAGGAAGGTTTAATGTTTTGAAAACGAAATTATGAATCAATTCTCAGAAGGCAGAGTGTCCTCAGAAATGTACCTATCTGGAAATTCTAAGAAAAATACTGAGTTTATTTTTTCACACAACTGGGAAGGCTTTGAGAAGTCTGGTAAATGATCAGTGTGAGTCATGATTTTAAAATTGTGGCACCAGTAATTAGCAAAAATGCCCACAAATCAATGCAGTGCTACACTTCAGATCAGACCATGCAAGCCATTTTATTGTTATTGTTTAAAATTTATGGTTAGAATTTTATTTGTTATTTGCTTTCCTACTTCTCCAGAGTGTAAATGTTTTTCATCTTAAATCTCTGTGTGTTGAAGGTTGTTGATGAGTACAACAGGAGAGAGCAGGAGATCAAACATCTGGAGAAAGAACTGGAAGATAAGAGCAACGCCCTGAACGCCTACCGACAGAACATATCAGAGGTACATGGCTATTTTACTGCAGTAGTTCCTCCTGGATTTGTTTTATGGTTCAGTCTGTCACTTGTGATATGATAGAATGAAAACGTGTACATAGTGACTTTGGTGTGTGTCACAGGCTAAGGAACGCTGGCTGAACCCTCTAAAACTGCTGGTTGAGCAGATAAATGACAAGTTCAGCAATTTCTTCCGCTCTATGCAGTGTGCAGGAGAGGTGGATCTGCATTCAGAGAATGAGGTGAGTGCCAACACACTAGATGGTCTAGATGTACTGAAGAGGTATTCAAAATGATTAGTGTCAGAGATCGATGACTGGTTTAAATATTGCCCTATTGTGTTGAGTTGAATAGGAACAGTCGTAAAAGATGTGTTTGAAATACAAATGATATGATGTGAAAGTGATATTTGAGGTCAAAGGTCATCATCATTGACACTTAAACCTCTAATATATATAGTTATTTTTGATATCATGTGATAAGATTTTTAAAGAATTATTAAACTATTAAATAATGGCTGTCTGTCCACTGTAGGAAGAGTATGACAAGTACGGGATACGAATTCGGGTGAAGTTTCACAGCAGCACTCAGCTCCACGAGCTGACAGCCTACCATCAGAGTGGAGGAGAACGCAGCGTCTCCACAATGCTTTACCTCATGGCCCTGCAGGAGCTCAACCTCTGCCCCTTCAGAGTGGTGGATGAGATCAACCAGGTACTTGAGCTCACATGCAGCTCCAAACCTTAAGCGACCTAAACCAAATTCTAACCTGAATCCTTCAAACAGCCCTTTTGAACTAAAACGATTGTTGTGAGGACCAATGTGTCCTCACAACAACTTCAACTGAAGATGTTGTGATTTTCTCCAGGAAAACCAGACATAAAGTTTTGTATAATTAGCACAAGTGAAATAAAACTGCTTCGATCTCTTTGATGAAGTCAGCTCATTACTTTCAGTTTCAAAACAACATAACACAGTATGACATTACAGTATCTATGTAACTAAAGATGAAGGTTTGTCATGATATTTTAGTGTCACTCTTTAAAATGTGATGTATACATATAAAATATATATATATATATATTTTATAAGTATTTAAAAACTGGCAGACACTGAGCTCACAGTGCTAAAAAAAATAGCTTTGAGAGACTAGAACAAATTCAAAGAGGTGCAAAAGAAGCACGACAAGTGCCTTGGTGAACTTCCCACAAAATTTAGGTGCTACACACATAACAGTGTAGTTGCTTTTTCATGTTTTTTTTTTAAATTATATAACAAACTGAGCATCTACGTCAGTAAAATAAAAAAAATTTCACTCACTCTTATGCCTACAAGCATTAAACAACAGTCACTGCTTGTTTATGTGGATGTGACAAAGTCTGTGTCTCTTCTCTGTGCAGGGAATGGATCCTGTAAATGAGAGAAGAGTCTTTGACATCGTTGTTTGCACAGCCTGCAAAGAGACAACGTCCCAGTACTTCTTCATCACACCCAAAGTGAGTAGTTTTACTTCCTTATGAGTGAGTGTTCAGATGGAAACAAGAAAATGATCTCTACTGTTTGTGTTTACATGTTCATCTCCTGTGTGTGTTGGTCAAGTCACTATTAGAGAATTATCAACAATAGTTGATTTGTCAGTTTTGTAGTCACAACAACCCCCCCACCCCCAAGTGACCAAAAATGTTACTGCAGGTTTAAAATGTTGATGTGAAACTATATTATTGTATTAGGTTTGTGCACCCATCAGAGTGTTTGTACTCTTTGTCTTCCTGAATGTGGTCTCCTGCTGTATCTGTCTCCAGCTGCTGCAGAATCTTCAGTACGCTGAGGAGATGACCATCCTGTGTGTTCACAACGGCCCCTACATGCTTCCTCCCAGCCAGTGGGATGAGAAGGCTTTCATCAGACGGTGTCTCAAGAAAAAAGCCCAGGCTTGACTCTACCAGGTCGACCTGGGTTCACTTTGTTTGCTTTCAGTGAGACAGATTGTGCTGTGTGAATTTTATTCTTTAAGGTTCTTAAATAGGGATTAATGTTCTTTCAGTTGTTAAAGTTGAGTGTTTCTGATAGAATGGACGTTTATAAAATATGTTGTCCACAAAAACAGATTCAGATCCTTTATTGTTAAATCTCAGCATACAACTAGAGTAAAATTCTTTTGTGTCATCTCTTTAACGGCAATACAGAATTTTATACAGTTCATAAATAAATTATTAAATAAATTGTGTGACTGAGATTGGTTGAAACTGTTATGTGCCTGTGTATTTGAGATGTTTTTAGATGATGTGTGTGTGTGAGAGAGAGAGAGAGCATCTCAGTTGAATTAATGAAAACCTTGATTTCTACTTGAAAAATGACCTTTTTATAGAACAGTTTGTACATCTGAAACATTCACTGTTGTACATTTACTTTACTACGCTTAAGCACTTATAGCAGAAATAACTTAATAACATTCCACCAAAGGTACTTTGCTAAGATTTTACTGTCTTGACTCTCACCAGTCCATCTTTATCTGTTACCATCTCTGTGACTCTTCTGAGTCTCCACTCAGTTCTTGGTATTGCTTCATTTGTGTGTAACACTATGCCACCAACTTAAATGTTTCTCTTAAGTTTATGTAATTATCACTTTCAGGGTGTGATGCTCTCTGGTCTGTTCTAATAGTAAAAGCATCAGTTTTTTCTACAGCTTAAGCTTTGAGTTAATCACCATCCAGTATTCTGTTTTTTGGAGAAAAGAGTAGTACAAAAATATAGTGAATAAACTCTTTTATTTACAGGCCTCTTATGTTCCATGCAGAACTGGAAGCTTGGTGCTGAATAGGTCCTGCCATCATTCTCCTTGGCATAGCCCTTGTTTGAAAATGTCTGCAGAGGAAATACAGAGCACTGTATTAGTGTTTGGGACACACCCTGTTCCAAACAAAGCCAGATTCTCCCAAGACTCATGGGGTTTCATCTGAAGTCAGATTACACCAGAAGCGTTAGGTTTGTTAATGTGAGTTTCTACAACACAGACAACTTCACCTGTGCTTCACTTAATGCTGTAGATGGAGCGCCTCTGTGGGTCAACCCACACTCTGATCTCTTTCTCTTGTTCTTTTTCCAGCTTGCCCTGTGTTAAGTTTTCCTGTTTCCTGTTTTAACATGAGAAACTGTAAATTACCACGGTTGAATTAGAGTTATGAAATGCCACAGCTCACACAGACACGTTAAAGATGTACTGCCAGTCTGTGACCTCAACATCACAAACACAACACAAACACTCACCTGTTCTCCTCAGAGACAGTCTCCTTCTGGTATAAAATCTGGTTCTTATTGCTGAAGAAGTCCTTGTGGTGATCATAGACGGACTTTAACTGGAAGTCGAGGCTGTCGTTTGAAACCTGAGGTCAAGAAAAGAGCAGAGGGTGCATTTGCGTTGATATATTTTGTGGTCTCATAATTTTAGATCAAAATCAGCCCCCTGGAGATTACCTGGTTCTCATAATGCATGACACTCCGCTGGGTGCTAGCCAAAGTGGCAGCATCATGGAGGCGACTCCAGGGTTCCTCCATCTGGGCAATATGCGTTGGTTTATTGTATGTTTTTCTCTGCAGTAGGAAACAAGAAGATAACTGCAAATTTAGAAAAAACTTTATTTGCCAAGTCATTTAAATACTGTAAATGAATTTCATGATTTTGATTTACCATTGGTGTTGTTGGTTTTTATCTATTTAAACCAATAAGTGACCCTAAACAACACAAACAATTGAAATACTTGGTGTTTAGTAAAAGTGTTTTCCACTATTGTAATTTATTTGTATTCTGCTGCTTCTACTTGGTTCACATGAGAGGACTGTTTCAATGGCATCATCTGTTTTCCCAAGGCGTGATTAACAAGTGGGCAAGGCCCTGAGGCCTGTGGATGACCCAGGTTCACTGGAGCAGCTGGTTTGTCATTTTCTTTGGGTACATAGTTGTAGATTATGTTAATTCAAATTAACAGAGGAGTTTAGCTACATCCTTTTAAGTAAATAGCTAAAGCTGTTTAATTGAGAGGGGTCTTGCTGGAGACGCCCTCTGTTTAATTAAGGAAATGTACTTTATGTCCTGTATAGAAATAACTAAGGATCAGTGTATTTTGAGATAAATCTCACATGAAGTGACGTGTAGTTTGTCATATTCATGTTACCTGGACGTTTAAGTGGTTAACATGAAACCAGACTCACCTGTTGTGGCCTGAAGCCGCTGAGAGTGAAGCCGTCTTCATACTTCGGGGAGGGGAAAGGGTCCCGGCTCGACATCTTCCATGAAAACACGATGCTAAATGCGATATGTGCTGAAGTTTGTAGTTGTAGCTTCTAGGCTATTCTAGCTAACTCTGGGTTGTTCGCCACCTGGTTTCCTAGCAACAACAAACTTCCGGTTAAACCTTTCAAAAGAAAACGTATTTTTCCACTTGTCATTCACACATGTTTACAGCACGGATGGGAAGTAACTTGCTACATTTATTCATCTATTATACTTAAGTACAATTTTGATTCGGCGGCACGGTGGTGTAGTGGTTAGCACTGTCACCTCACAGCTAGAAGGACCCGGGTAGGCCGGGTGCCTTTCTGTGTGGAGTTTGCATGTTCTCCCCGTGTCTGCGTGGGTTCTCCGGGTACTCCGGCTTCCTCCCACCATCCAAAGACATGCATGTTAGGTTAATTGGTGACTCTAAATTGTCTGTAGGTGTGAGTGTGCATGGTTGTTTGTCTCTATGTGTCGGCCCTGCGATGGATTGGCAACCTGTCCAGGGTGTACCCCGCCTCTCGCCCGATGACAGCTGGGATAGGCTCCAGCACCCCCCGTGACCCTTACGAGGACAAGCGGTTAAGAAGATGGATGGATGGACAATTTTGATTCAGTTCTGCTTTGTCCTACTTCAGAAGTTCGCTTTCATGCTACTTTATAGGCTCCATTACAATTCAAAGACAGATATTGTGTTTTACTCCACTACATTTATTTGACAGTTTTAGTAGTTATTTTGCACATGTAAATTAGCTCCACATTTAAAGATGCAATATGACAAAGATCTTTGGACCTTTTTATTATTATTAATTAGTCTACCAGAAATTACTTGTCATATTTTCCCAGGTTTGTTTGTAGTTCACAGTACAAATGTGACATAAGTTCACAATATATATTTTCTTTTATTGTTGTGAAGTAGCACCTAACATTTACTTTTTATTGCTAACTAAAATCCAACTTTTTACTTTTTTTAAATCAAACAAATTGGTTTAAAAGTAAAAACTATAGCTGAAAATTGTTTGTGTAAAGCTTTGTTTTTAGAAATTGTTTTAAGAAATGTTGTTTCTTGAGCATATTTAGTTATATTCAGGAACATTTTCTTGAGAGTGAGTGTTTTCCAGACTGAACTTCTGTGGAATCAAATTTGCGCCACCTCAACCATTTACAACAGTTAATCTCTGCTTAAACATCAGTGCATTAATATTACGAGCTACAATCGAAATTAATTATAGTATTTCTATGTGTAATGTAGCACAGCACCATTAAAGAAGTCTTTTTTTCAGCACGTTGATCTTCAGAAGTATCGCCAGTGTATTCTCTTTAATACATCCAACTGCGCTGCCAAATTGTATAACTTTGGAAATTGCTTAAATAACCTGGATATTATTTTTCAAACCTGCAACTTTATAAGCCATCAGCTGCTTAAAGTACGTGTAAACGTTTATAATTTCCTTCCTGAAACTAAATGTTCAAATGATACTAACAAGGGGCAAATAAAATCGCCAACAGTTGAGCCTGTTGTGGGTTATTAAATGATGATTCAGTGTAAAGACAGGCAGCAGAGCCAATCACCTCTCAGTATTTGTTCACGCTCAGAGCGAAGCCACGCCTCCAGCCGCCGGGCAGGCAGCACCTGAGGGCGCAGGTAAACTCTGCTCCTCCGTCTCCATCACTTCAGCAGTGACAAGAGGAGACAATGCAGCGAGGCCTGGTTCACCTGAGCCACTTTATACTGTGGCTGCTTTTTGCAAAAAACTCTGCGGATTTACCCATGTGCAAAGAGGTGAGGAGATTCCTGTTGTTTTTATTTTCAGCCATTGCTACATTATGAATCATGTATTATGAAAACATTGTAGTTTTTATCATGTGCATATAAGATGTCTCATTGTGTAAAGTGCTGGAAAGAATCTGTTAATTTAAAATCCAGGAAATGAAACATCTTGTGGATGTTTTGTACCTTTATCCATAAAAAACTAATTAAATGATATCTGCATATAAAAAGTTTTAATATTAAGAAAGACAGTTTAAAGCCTTTTAGCACTTTGCCCAGTTACTGATGTGTCTAATAAGGAAGGACAAGGAAACTGGTTTAAAGACTGTTTTAATTTGTACTGATGGAAAATTGCATTTAGTCTTTAAAGTTACAGATAAATGGAGGAAACTTTAATGGGATTTTGAATTGACATGTTCAGTGTTTGTTTTAGCACAGCCAGAGAAACACTTTAGCCTCCTTCACGTGCTGTGTGAGGGAACTGAACATATGTTACATTAGTCTTTCACGTGTGCTTGCTTCAGCGTTGTTATCGGTGTGGTTATCAAAACTTGTTTTACTAAAACTTTCATATCTGCTTGCGCCCTCTTCATGTTTAACAACAGTAATGTGTGATAATACTCAAAATGTTTTTTTTTTATCAGCATATCTTGATTGTTACTTTAGGGAGTGTAGCGCCAGAGGCCCATGAGCTTTTATTTTAGGTTCAGTGAGCTCATAAATGTTGATTTAAGGCAGGAACTCTGGCAGCAGCTACTTTCACCAGGTAAGTTTGTTTCAGTGCCAGTGCAGTGCCTGTGAAGTATAGTGGTCATGATGTCCTGTTGCCTTGGTTTCCTCATGTTTTTATAAAAGGTGATTAGGCCTCAGTACATCTCCACCTTGATACATTTTTACATTAGATCCTCCCATGTTCATCTGATACTCCAACCACAGCTAATGTAGAAGCTCTAATCGAAAACACAGGCTCAGGGGAGTGCTGCTGCTGCTGTGTTTCTGTTAACCATTAATCCCATGAGGCTGTGTGGCCTTGTGTTAGGGCTGAGTGACCTTCCCAGGAATATTACAGCCTCCTGTTGACTAATGACAGAATCTTAAGATTACACTGTGTCAGATTAACAAAGTAACTTTTAAAGTTAGATCAGATCCCAAATAACATCATCACGGGTGGGACAGTGTTTGTCAGTCACATGTAAAAGTATCTCCAAAAGGTGTAACAATGTGACAGATATGGGAAAAGCTTTGCACCTGACCTCCTGCTGTCACCAAAGTCCTATGACAACACTGAAATTAAATGTTTGTCCTTGGATAATAAACCCTAAAGGTGCACAGCAGTGGCTTCTTGAGTGAGATTAAGGCGACAGTTGAAACAACCTCCTCCGCAAATATTTGCCTAAACTTTTATTTGCGAAAGAGGCAGGTCTAGTTTGGGAAAAAAGAAATCCAGGTACGATCCGTTTGAAACAATCTGATGACCCAACTCATAGCAGTTCCACTTCCTTTTTTTAAGCATACTGTTTGCATACTTTATAAAACTGTGGCAACAAATCTTGATAGTAAAGTTATTGTTGTTGTTGAAAGTATGCTTATCATATATGACATTAAACTTGATATCTTTCTGTTTAGAATTGGTAAGACATGTCACATTGGGCTAAGATGAGAGAAATTGGTACTTTTCATAATCTTGGCATTTTAAAGCTAAAACTCCACTTTTCCAGACGTGAATGCTAGATATAGTGTTTTTTTTATCCATTTGTGTGAAAATCACACCTGTGTTTTGTCTCTGCAGTCAGATTATCACTTTGAGTACACAGAGTGTGATGTACTTGGGTCACGATGGAGAGTGGCGATTCCCAACAAAGCTAACACTTGCACAGGTCTACCAGATCCAGTCAAAGGCACTCAGTGCAGTGAGTATCCTACTTTTTAACCTGCTGTCTTTTATGCTGCCATGTGCTCTTCTCCATGAGAATCTATACTTTTGTCTCTTGCAGCTTTCTCCTGTAGTGAGGGGGAGTTCCTTGACATGCAGTCGCAGAAGTGTCAAAAGTGTGCTGCAGGCACCTACTCTCTGGGCACTGGTGTGGCCTTTGATGAATGGGACAGCCTGCCGACAGGTTTTGTCACACATGGAGTGACAGTGAATGGCAGGAATGCCAACACAGACTGCTCCAAGTTAGTATTTACTTGTTTTATAGTAAAAGTATTTTTTTTGTTGTGAGTTGATTGGTTGAAATTCTCAGTGTTTTTTGATGTCACAGAGCTCATCAGGTGTCTTCTGCTGTTCTTGTTTTTCTAGTTCAACCTGGACACCACAGGTTGATTATGTAGCCTCAAACACAGACGAGTGCACTGCAACGCTGTCCTATGCTGTGAGCCTGAAGAAACCTGGAACCGTGTCCTTTGAATATTTCTACCCTGACAGCAGTATCTACTTTGAGTTCTTTGTAAGTGTTTTAAAATGATTTTTGCCAACAAAGATGGCTGTGTTGGCTGGAATATTTGGATATTTCTCATTTCTTCTCCTCTTGTAGGTTCAGAATGACCAGTGTGAGTCTACAGCCTCTGCAAGCCGGTGGATGAAAATCTCCAAAAACGACTGGAGTCAACACATGGTTTGTCTAAGTGTAGCTTTAGCACGTCTGTGGGGTTAGGGTCTGTGCACCTCTGGCAAAAGCTTTCATTTTTTTCTCCTCTGTCATTTTTTAATTT
Source organism: Sandelia bainsii (assembly GCA_032362345.1). NCBI lineage: Eukaryota > Metazoa > Chordata > Actinopteri > Anabantiformes > Anabantidae > Sandelia > Sandelia bainsii. The sequence continues at coordinate 12,458,201 of JAUMHL010000028.1, read as the reverse complement.
ACCTGTGCAGGTTGAGCTGAACAAAGGAAACAATGTGCTGTATTGGAGAACCACTTCATTTAGTGTGCTGGGCAGTGCTGTGAAACCTGTGCTGTTAAGAAACATTGCTATCTCAGGTAGATCAACACCTGTAATGTGTAGTGGGCAGCTGTCCCAAACATTTGATTCCTCGACCACTTTTTCCTGTTAATGATTTAAAGTTGATTGCTCGTTTTCCTCCAGGGGTGGCCTACACATCAGAGTGTTTCCATTGCAAACCCGGTACCCACAGTACAAAGCCAGGATCTGCCCGCTGTGCTCCTTGCCCTGCTGATACCTACTCCACAAAGGGCGCAACTGTTTGCCATCAGTGTGAACAGGGCAAATATTCAGGTATGCCTGTCTGCGTTTTTAATGCTCAGTCCACAAACAGTCATATCACCAACCAGCGTGTTTCTTCTGATACAGTTCTAGTAGATATGTTTAAACTTGCAACTGTATTTGCATGTTGCTTCACACACATGTAAAGTAATCTGCATGCAAATACTGCACTTACTGCTTATGTGGCTACAGAGTCTCTTATCACTGGATCTTAATGCGTGGTGTGTGTTTTCCCTCGTCCCTGTTGGCTGTTTCCCCTGCCTTGGTTTATTTTTTTCCAGAGGCTGGTTCAGGGAGCTGCAAACCGAGACCACCATGTACAAACAGCGACTATTTCTACACACACAATCCCTGTGACTCAGAGGGAAAGGTAATATAGAAAAAAAATGCTGTGTGGAGGCAGAGTTCATGCACAGAGACAGATTTCATTGTTTGAATCCTGCTAGCCACAGCCATCTGGTGTAACTGTTAGGTTTCCTTAAATATAAATGATGTGGGCTCATTGTGTGTGTCACAGAGTCAGTGGTAGCATCTGCCATGTTTTCATGTTTGGTTTGTTGTGTGTCTCAGACTCAGCTCATGTACAAGTGGATTGAACCTAAGATCTGCAATGAAACCATTGAAGGAGCTGTGAACCTTCCTGCATCAGGGGAGAAGAAAACCTGTCCGCCATGTAATCCTGGTTTCTTCGGCACAAACTCCTCCAACTGTGAACCCTGCACGAACGGTTTCTATTCAAATGGAACAGGTGCATATTTAGCACTAATGTTTTACTACTTATCATGCATTTTACATTCTTGTCAGATGTTCATCATTTGACGCTGGCATTGATTAAAGGCCAGTTTACAAGTTTTTGCCAAGGCATAATTGTTCACAGTGACTATTCGTCCCTAAAATGACAACAGTAGATCAAACAGAAGCACATTACTAGAAACATTCAGTGACTAATTACAAGTTTGTAATTAGGAAACCCATATAAAGTAAAATGAATTGATAGATTGTATTTAGTGAGGTATTATCTCCTACCTCCTACATTTAAATTCTTGTGTCTGTAGATGGAAGTAATGGATAAATTGTGGATTGAGGGCGTGATAGATGCAGTTATTTATTTAGTTGGAATATCTCATTCAGATCATTCGGGTCTTTTTTGCAAGGGGGACCTGAGAAGAAACCTGAGAAACAGATCACAAATCATATATACTGTATACAAGATCATAACAGTACAGCTGATTCACCCACACAGCCATCCTACATACACACATTTATTTGGAAACATTTATTAAATCAATCACTGACACCATTAGAAATATAGCCTAGTAACGTTTTAAATTCTCTCAGAGGAATGGGTGCCTCTAATTTCAAGCTGTGTTGCAACTTCTTCCACTAATAAGTTGTAGAAACCAGACTTTCCCCAGTTCATATTTTAAAAGAGGAACTTTTAAAGCCAGTCATGATTTTGAGCTCTTAACTCAAATAACAGATGAAGACCATCTGACCTTTTCATATAACTCACAGCGGTGAGTATGATAGCCGTCTTGTAGGATTTTGGACAGTCAAGACAGCCTGGACATAGGTCGACAGTTGTTAAGGTCACCAGTGACATGGCCTTTATGCAATGGAAGCACCTGAGCATATTGAGGGGATTTTGCCTGAAGTAAAAATTTAATTAAAATACTACTACACAGTAAAACCTATATTTTTACACAGACATAATAACACATTGCTTATTTACAGCATGTACTAAATGCCCTGTTGGTACTGAACCAGTGGTGGGCTTTGACTACAAATGGTGGAACGTGATGCCGAGCAACATGAGAAGCACAATCTTGAGACCAGAGGCCGGAAACTCCAACCACAACACAGGTAAGTCTTGATATTAGGCCACATAGTACAGGAGAGGGTAGAAACCTCAGCAGAAACCTCATGTGACGTCAGAGTACTACTGAATGAAAAGTGGTCTAAAAGCAAGTAAGCAGACCGTAAATTAAGATTTTGTTAAACTACTGTGCTACTATTGTTCAGCCTCAGAATTGCTCACAGATAATAATAGTTTTACTAACTTATGCTTAACTTGTGCTTATTTATTTGAATATTTGTGTGTGTGTGTGTGTGTGTGTGTTTGCACCAGCGTGGGAGGTGGCTGGAGAGTATGTTTACACAACCCCTGGGGATCAGGACACAGACTACCTGATACTTATTCTCAATGTGCCTGGATACAGGTGAAGTCGAGCTGGTCTTCTTCTTCTGAAATATAAATATATATGGTACATGTGCACTATATCTCAGTGCAGGAGCACTTAAATAAACTGTCACTTGTCTCCACAGTCTGCCACAATCTATGGTCAAAGACAGCGAACGGAGTGAACTATCTCGCATCACCTTCGTCTTTGAGACCATGTGTTCAGCTGACTGCAAATTTGTCTTCCTGGCAGTGAGTGAATATACTACATCATGGTCACAAGTTAACCTTGGTGTTATTATGACTTATGAACACATGATGTGAGTATATCTTTCTGCAGGGTTACAATGAGTGGAATAACAATATAGTGGAGCAGTGGAATGGCAGCAACAGGAAACAGTCGTACTCATACCTGATTCAGAGCAACAGCACCGTCACCTTCGCCTGGACATTTCAACGAACAGAGAAATTTAACATGGTGAGAAACAGCAACTACAATATTATCTTCCAAAAGTTTTAGTCTCTCACCCATAAAAAATATTTTTTTAAGTTGTATCTGTCTTTAATTCACTGGTCAGTTCAGTCACCTTTTCACTATTTACAGTCATTTGAAGTCTGAATTCTCTCTTTGTGCTGTTTGCTGTGGCTGGAAATCACTTTATTACAAATGTAAAAACAACATGTTAATAACTATAGTTATGTCTTAGAGGAAGCTAGAAACATCTTATAAACATCTTACAATAATGTTTGCTCTTAAACTTGAGAAAAGATTCACATTGTCTTGTGTAGCACAGTAGTATAAATATATGTATGACACACCACTCACACAGCGGCACCTTGTGTTTCTTATCTCTCAGGAGAGGAAGTACAGTGCTGATGTTGTTAAGATTTACTCAGTCCACATCACCAATGTAGTTGGAGGTGTGGCCTCACAGTGTCGCCGCTGTGCCATGAGCTCTGGTAAGGATGACTCCGCCTGTGTTCCCTGTCCACTGGGACACTACATGGTCAACGGGACAGGAGAGTGTAAGAGCTGCCCACCAAACACCTTCATCAAAGCCCAGCATCCTGTTGGACAGGCTGCTTGTATTCAGTGTGGACCGAACACAAACAGAAACAAGGTAATGAGAACAAAATCCTGTCTGCTGAAAAACTATGAATAAATCTGATCAAATCTGTCAATGAATCCAGGGCTGTTCAGGACAGAAAGGCCACAACCTCAGTGTTGATTTAACAACCAGACTCTTTACAAAAATCACACAAAGTCACAAATTTAAAATCAAAATTTTTCAGATAAAACCCCATCAATACAGTAATGAATAACACAATGTTTACTTATAGAGTTTGGTGTAGAAAGAGAATACAAACTGTATCTGTATCTCAAAGTATATAAAAAAAAAAATACACTGCTTGTTCTTGTCACTTTTCCTGCCATCCACAAAACTTAAAATGTTTATTTTATGATAACAAGCTATTTTTCAATGTCTTTGCTTTGATTTTGAATTGTTCACAGCAGCTCATGTAGCAGAATTACAGTATGTGTTGAAAATATATATCAGCCTGGATCATACAACCTTCACACACCACAACAACACCCTGACTTCTTCCTCCAGGCCTTCTCCGCTTGTCTCAGTGACTGTACGTTGGACATGCAGACGAGAGGAGGAACTCTGCTGCACTATGACTTCTCTCCTCTGGCCAACGTCACTGGCTTCCACAGCAGCTCCCGCTTCTCCAGCAAAGGCCTGAGATATTTCCAGTACTTTAATGTCGGTCTGTGTGGTAAAGAGGTGAGAAAGTTAATGTTGTTTGCTTTTGTGAAATTTTGTGTGATGTGCATTTTGACCTGCTGGATCTCTCTTAAAGGGCCGAGTGCCAGCAACGTGTGTGGACAATGTAACAGAGAGTGGGAGAAAGGTCAGAGGTTACATCTGTCAGTCCACCGTGGTTCCCTCTGAAATCAGGAAACAGAGCATCGTGTCTTCTCAGCCTTTCCTTATTGGTGACTCACTCATTGGTATGAACTGAACCCTGAAGCCATATATTGATGTCAATGCAAATATGTGTTTTTATGAAAGATTTTCTCAGTCAACTCAGTCATTTGCTGAAAAGTGTGTAAAAATATCCAAATATTAACTTAATACATGCACACCCTCTGTTGTATATGTAAGTCCACACATGCTGGTGGTGTGTGTCAGTGCTCCAAGAAAGGCACAGGTACTCCCTGCATTTTTGCATAAGCCTTAAACTCAAATTAAATAATCCCTAAATAAAAATTAGTTATGAATCTAAGGATGAGCTCTGATGTAGTCATGAATATTTAATAGACTAGAGAGTAGATAATTTTCAGGGGGCTTTAACTGCCTAAATGGTTTGCAGTGACTTTCATGAACACTAGTACTACCATCACCATCAGCCAGATATTTGTGGTTTTATGAGAAATGTCTTTATATCTATTAGATAAATTGCCATGAAATGTGTTCAAATGTGACATTCGTGTTCCCCTCAGGATTAATCACAATGAGTTTGGCAGTCCTCATTTTTCACCAGATGTTTCATCTAGTACTATGATAAAGTCATTTAGCATGTTTACAATATGTTCCCATCAGCCCACTTTATGTTTAGTGATGGCTAGGAAATGTTTGTGCTGCTCAGACACTCAATTAATATGACGATGATGGCAAACACGAGACCTGCTTTTAGTGTTTAGTGTTATTATTGTGAGTTAATAACAGTGTGCTGTCTTGTGAAGGTGTGACCACTGACTCGACCCTGGGTAGCATCTCTTCTCCTGACTGGTTGTTTCCCGCTGTGTCCAACCTGCCCGATGTCATATTCTACTACAAGTAATTAAGACATTTTATTCTGTGTATCTTTGAAGTTTCCTAGCATTTGTTAAATAAAACATAAAAGGGAATTAAAAACAATCAACAATAAAAAATATCTCATGGTGTAAGTTACGTCCTTTATGTTTGTCATGTTTGTGATTTTTTCAGGTCCAGTGAGACGACTCAAGCCTGTAAACAAGGCAGGTCAGCTACCATCAGAATGAGATGCAATCCCACAGTGACTGCTAAAGACCACATCATGCTGCCAAGGTACTATACATCATGACCTCGGAAGAGTGAGCCAGACGTTTGGTTTGACACAGTGTATTTTAACAGTAATACTTTTTACCAACATGTCACATATTAAGCTCTCTGTATCAAACAACAAAGTGACTCCTCTGAGCTATTTTTTGTCAGATGAAGTTTGTAAACATCTCTCTTACTTGGTTTTTCTCCACAGTAACTGTTCAGAGGGAACGTGTGATGGTTGTAGTTTCCATTTTTTGTGGCAGAGCCAGCATGCATGTCCACTCTGCACCAAAAACCACTACAAAGAGATTGTCAGTGCTTGTGTCCAGGGAATACAGGTAGTGCTGCACACTGACAACAACAACAAAAAACAATTTACCTCCTCTACCACACAGACCCATCACAGATACATCACTAACCCGTGCTGTGTGGAAATAAATACTTAGAGGTTCTAATATCAACTATATCAGTCCAGATTTCAGGAAACGTTGTCTGAAATTTTATACCATATCTTCAGATTTTCAATTTCATGTGATACTTTAGCCACAAACGATGGCATCTTGCATTTCAGTTATGGTACTTTATATGATGGATATGATTTAAATGTACATTTACACAGTAGGAACTCTTCCCAGGAACAGGAACCTTTTTGAGGAACTTCCTTTACCTGTGTTTCCAGAGGAACCAGAGTATAAATGTAGTTCTAAGTCCTTAGTTCTGTGACTGTTGTGACTGTTGCACTTTTTATACATCAGTGGGCTAATTTGCACAGTCTTGCAGGGGCCTAGGCCCTGCTGTAGAAATGTGAATCACAATTCCCTCGAGGATGGCAGGGAAAGTTCCTGGATTTTAGTTCCTGGGAACCTTCAAGTGGAAGCAGGTCTTAAGTTCATTTATATCACACAGATACACTGAAGCACATAACATATTTTATCTTTGTATCGTGTTGTGTGCTTTTTGTGACCATTTAAATGAAGTTTCATTTATGGATTAAACAAACAAGATATAACATGCTGATTAGTGAGTATTAGAGGTGCTATTTAATAGAGCCAGGCCTCCTGTTTCCCTTTTTCCTGTGTTCATGCTAAGCTAAGCTAATCAGTGCCTGATTGTAGCTACATACATATTTGATGGACAGTTATGAGACTAACTCTCAGAAAGCAATGACAGTGTTTCCAAACATGTCGAATTAACTGGTGAGTGACAATCAATCTCACTATCTTTCTGCGTTTCAGAGAACCACCTATGTGTGGCAGCAGCCGCTGCAGTGTTACGGAGGAGAGTCCCTACCAGCACAAAAAGTCAGCGCTTGTGTGCCCCTGGATTTGTGGCTCAAATTTGGTGTTTCCACAGGATCAATTGCTGCTGTGCTACTTGTTAGTATCAGCTGCTATTTCTGGAAGAAGACACGCAAGTGAGACAACAAGCTTTACATTTTGTGTGGTGTTTGTTGAGGCGTTTATATGTGAAAGTAGTAATTAAAATTGAACTAAACCAAAGACAAAACCTGTAATCTACAATGACATCCTCCATCTGCAGGTTGCAGTATAAGTACTCAAAGCTGAAGATGACCACTGGGGGTAAAGAGTGTGAGCTTCCCACTGCAGACAGCTGTGCGATAATGGAAGGGGAGGATGCAGAGGACGACCTCATGGACCTCACCAAGAAATCCTTCTTCACAAAAATGAGGTCCTTCTCACGAGAGGTTAGTAAACACTTTATCCTCACACATATTGGGCTACAAATACCACAGCTCTCCATGCTTCATGTTATTAATGTGTTTTCAGAGATCATCAGATGGTTTTGACTCAGTTCCACTTAAGTCGTCATCGTCACTCCTGCAAAGAGAGGAGGAAGACTCTGACGAAGCTTAAACCGGAGGGCGAACAGATCCATCAAAGAAAAACGGTTTTCAATTTAGATGTTTTAAAATCAGCTCAGTTCCAGCAGGTGTCTTTGAAAACAGAAATGGTCTGTGAATGCATTTTATTTATTATGAAAGATTTAGATTTACTGAGGGACTTTCGAAGTAGAGTGAAAGTTTTATTTAGTGTTGTTTGTTAAATTGTTAGGTTTGTAAACCTAATTTTGAAATACAAAGTCTCCATATTGGGGATATTCTGTAATTTCAAAGCTTTCAATGTGTCTTTCATAATGACCTAAAACCCAAACTGTGGATAAAGTTACACTTTTTGTACATGTGTGAGACTGTATTTTACTTTTATTACATGTTACATAACTTTAACTGGTGTGTGTTTCATTTTTTTTCACCCTTTTTAATTTTATTATTATTAAGTTATAGTTTTATGTTTATTTTCAATACGTGAATTATATTGTTACAGCCTTTGCAAATGTTTGCTGCTGCACCTAAGAATATGATATAATCTTGTTTTATTGTGCAGTAAAAACATTATCTGCAATAAAACAACAGAAGATGTGCATCTCAAGGAATTAAAAATGACACTTAATGCTGCCTTCGGGTGCTCTACATAAGATGACATTGCAAAGCATGAAAATAATTGTATTACTTCAAATGTTACCTTCGTTTTTAATGCTTTTTTCATGAGTTTTAGAATGAAGAAATGGCTCCATATCAAGTATTTCTTTGTGGTTGTTGGTTTAATTAAGAAAAGTATAAGCAGGGTACTCAGAAACAAGAATGTGCTCATGCTATAGATGTTTGAATATATGCTAACGATTGCTGAACATACAGGACATTAAGTTGAAGTGAAATACATAATACTAATAATCAAAACTATGAATTGGACACGAGTTCTTTTATGTAAATTGTCATGGATGAATAAAGTTTTTGACTTATGAGACATATAGCACCTTGGTAAAAATAGTCATATGGAATGGAGAGAAACTGATAAATAGATTTGCAGATAAAAATTTTACTTAAAAAATGTAAATCTAAAATTATCTCATAAAATCTCATTTATTATTTTGGGCTAATTACCTAGCAGATTGGAACGTTGTTAAAAATGAACTCCATCCTGAAGCATGTACAGCATTTAAATGCTTTCTAGATGTTAATGGATTACTAATAGTCATCCAATAATACACTGACAATAAATGCCACGGGCCATTCTGCTGAATTGTAAATGTATTTACTTTTGATACTGGCACTACTTACATTCAAAATCAATACTCAATACTCAAGTTAAGCTGCACATATTTGCCTTACTGAAGTATATGCTTTAAAATGTACTGCAAAAACAAAAATATGCGTAGACTAATCCACTAAGAAAACAACGTATTTTACTTATTGAATTTGATGCGGTCAATAACATAAATGTATCGGTCTGATCGAGCTTTGTTGGACAAACTTTCAAAGATTCAAAATATATTGGAACTTTTCAAATGAAAAAAGGATAAATATCTCTGTCACTGTCAAAAATGCTTGCTGTGGAACAAAAACAGGAGCTAGTACAGGTGAAGCTGATTTAACCACTTTATGTACTGATCCCATCATCATTTATTGCATTTTTATAGGAATCTCCATCTCCAAAAGTAATTAGGCCCTAAAGCTGTGAAATAAATGTAGTGGAATAAAAGTACAATGTTACTTTCTGAACAGGAGTAGAGTAAAAGTAACTATAACACAAAGTACATAGTACATTTTTGAATGCTGAACTTTTAGCTGCAGTATGTTTACATTGTTTTTGTGTTACATTTATTCTAGTAAATATCTGAATAATCATTTCACCTTTTATTCATAAGTAAAAGTAAAATTCTACATATTATAAATACTCAGATATGAGTAGAAGTTCTGTCTCACACTCTTTTCATTTTTTCCAGTAGCACCTAAACACAATACAACGGGTTTCAGTTTCTGTGCTGTTCCCGTTGGCTCGGCTGTTCTCTCGCGAGACTTTCTACCGTGTTGCAAGCGGGGTGAAATCTCGGGAGCTGTCTGAGAACAGCGGACAGAGGAACAAACAACGTGAACATTCAAAAGCGTGCAACTTGCAGGCGGCGATTCTGCAGTATTTCACAAGGAAACAGACCCGTAACTTTAAAGTAAATACGGCTCTCTAGCAGCGATAAACGTTTCATGTATCGTCTGCTTGTGTAACTTTGGGAAAGTTTGACTGCAGAGCCACCTCGGAGCGGAAAGTCAAGTCGGTGGTCGGCAGCTGGTTCTGCAGGAATGTCGCAGAAAGAAAGACCCAAGTTTTACCGACAGGAGGTCAACAAGACGATATGGGAAGTCCCGGAGCGGTACCAAAGCCTGTCCCCGGTCGGCTCTGGTGCCTACGGATCCGTGTGGTGAATCACTTTTTTCTGTAAAGTTTGCGTACGTGTGTGTGTGTGTGTGTGTGTGTGTAGCCTGGTCACCAAACTTAACCTCCATTCATTTAGACGAGGCCTGTGCTGCAGATGCTAAAGTTAGGTTAGCCTGTCCTGATTGTTGGCTAACAAGGTGGAGCCACGACATGTCTGCGAACAACAGAACCTGTTCAGTTGTTTTCTGTCTCGCGTGTTTCCACCTGTAAGACCTGTAATGTTCCTCTATAACTTCACCCTACAGGAAACTGCTCACTTAAAATAATTCCTGAAAAGTGTGTCTTTAACTGATCACTGCGCATGTTGCAGTCACGAACTGCAGATCCTGTTTCCAGGGGACATTTTATTGTCGTTTGTTTTGGAAAATACTGATTTAATTGACATTATCGGTGCAAACACCAACAGGTTATGTAATCAGAGTAAGGTAGGATGAGGTGAACAGATACTGTTGGGTGTTGCTCATGTGTTTTAGGAAAATCTTGAGATCAGAGAGTACAAATATGTTTTTTGAGTTGCTGACTTAATAATGATTATATGACCAGTTCTGAAAGGTTTAATTATCAATTAAATCACAGATTAATTGTTTAGTCAGTGAAACTTCAAAAAATCGTCACGTCCTCACTGAGCTGGAGGTGATGTCTTCAGGTGTTTTGTTCAACCAGAGGTTAAAATTTTTAAATATTTGGCTTTTTTTCCCCATTTTTTTTGCCAGAAAAATAACTAATGATTAACTCATCAAAATGTTTAAGTCTTAACAAACTGATTATTGATTCAATTTTGGTGCTGTCATGTACATAGTTAATCTAATGCAGTAAAAAATAATCTCATTACAAGTTTTTTTAGAAATTAGGATCTTAAATGGCTTGTGAGAAACTGTATAAAACTCAAATATATTAATTTTACAATCATAAAGCAGAAAATATAAACAAATTATCTCATTTGACAGACTGGAAAGAGAGATATTTGTTACATTTTAGGGATTAATCAGTTGTTAGATACATACAGATACGTTTTCTGTCGACTGACTATCAGCCGCAGTGGCCAAGAAGATAGATAATTCCTGAATTACTAAACTTGGGTGGAATAATTTTGTGAATTCAGATTTGCACAAACTACAAAAATGTATTGTTTTATCTTCACTTAGCAAGAAAAAAAGTCCCAGTTTGACCCTGGAACTTTATTTTTCAATATATCATTGGCTTTCTGACACTTTAGAGTAAATTATATGTTAATGTATGTAAATGAATTGTTAAAATCAAATAATCATTACTTGCAGGCCTAGTTTACAAACATGTGTAACATAACTGTAATGGCTAATATGACTGGCAAAAGGCATTCAAATCTCATGAAACATGTAGCATCATCAAATACCAATATCATGTCTCATCGAAACCACTGATCTTTCCAGGAGCTGTGCAGTAAATGTTTTCTGTAATGATTGACAATTCTCCATTAGATAAGCTCTTGTCTGTAGATTTGTGCTGCTTATTAGAGGATCTTGGTGGAGAGTTGAATTTCCTTCATGCTGCTTGGTGCCAAAAGAGTAAACCTCCACAGGATGAATCTAATGGATAAAATAGGCTGTGTGATACTATCTAGGACGCAACATTGTCAGCGGTGCACTTGATTTAGTGAGCAGATGTTTGTTTTGCAAATGGAGGCATGCAGCTGTGCTGTTGCTGGGCAATAGGATAATCCGTTGCTGGTCAGATTACTGGCTCCTCACCAATGCACTGACTGTGGTTGTTTTTTTTCATGGCTTATAATGTCAGTGTCTACATCATGGACTCCGCCATAAGTTTACTGTGACTCACTGACCAGTTATTATATAGTGGAGGTGTACAGTCTTCATTGGTGGTGTAGAGAGTTGGGACGGCACATACCAGGAAGTAGACCAGTTTATAAAACATTTAGCTTTCTCAATTAGAAATGGACTCGCACCATAAGCTTTATTTACAAATATCCTGGTAAAAGGATTGAACCACCAGCTCTATGATTAATCTCTCTATCAAATGCATATTTTTGCCATTTTTAGATGATTTTTAGAATTTAGTTTTGTGGAATTGTCTGCTTCATGTTTTAATAGCTTAACACGTGTACACATACATTTGTATAATGACCCTGACAAAAATAAAAAAATGTTGTAGATTTTGGATTCAACGGCTCATAGTATCACACGCTGTGTCAGCAGCAGTCACAGGTGGCTGTCCACTGATCATGACTGGTTAGATGATCAGAGCAGGAGATGTGTTAGTTTGGAAACAGTCAGCCTTCAGAGTGCAGGACAGCCCGGAGGCAGGGCATCTCCCAATCTGCTGAGGAGATGACATTTTCTGCTGAAGTTGCCCTTTTTCCAGCCTTCAGCAGCTTGCACTGCACTTGATTTGGTTTTGAAAGCAAACTCAGCCCATATGAAGTTTCTGCTTAAAAGTGACAAGCTTGCTTTTCTAAGGTTCATTTCTAGTTCAAGGTGTTCAGTAGTTTTGATTCATGTTTCACTCTGTGCTGACAGAGACTGTGAGAGCATCGGCAATGATTACATGTGGTATTGATGAGATTTGAGCTTAAATGTTTGCTCATCTTCTCAACAGTTCTGCATATGATATGAAGATCGGTTTGAAGGTTGCTGTGAAGAAGCTCTCCCGGCCATTTCAATCCATTATTCACGCCAAGAGAACATACAGAGAGCTGCGGTTGCTTAAGCACATGAAACATGAAAATGTGAGTCAACTTGTTTCTCTTCCTTTTGTTTTGTCTGGTGGCAAGCATGCACAAAAAAACACTTTGAGTTTGCAAGTGGAATGTGAAGCAACAAATAATAGTAAAACTGCTGCTGCAACAAAAAGCAGCAGCAGCAGCAGCAGTTTTATTTAACATCTTTGTTGTTTGTGTTGTTAACTTTGCAGTACTTTTTGTATTTCTGCAGGTGATTGGCCTCCTAGATGTCTTTAGCCCGGCTACTTCCCTGAAGGAATTCACTGATGTGTAAGTTGAATGTGTTTGTTTACAGCAGTTACCTTTATACCAAGTTTCCTGCTCTTTGCCCTTTAGTTCGTGGTCAGGGTGTCACCTGAGCAACACTTGTGCATAATTTAACAATAGTGTTCAACAAACTGCAGCCTTTAGTTTCTCAGCAGCAGACAATCCTGGCAGTGGCTGGGAAATACCTGGAGGCAGGCCAGCCGACTGAGAACACTGGAACATTTCTGGCATTACTGTCCACGCTGTTGGTTACTCATCTAGCTGCTACAAGAGTTATTTCACCACTAGCTTCCTTCCCTGTTTTTCCTGGTTTCAGGCTTTGTGAAACATACTTTAGCTGCTGTGCTGCTGGCAAACAGGTAGTTGTTGTTTGTCGATATTCAAAGTTGTTAGAAATGGGAAGTGGCAAGCTAGACGGTGACTCAGGCCTCAGATGTTTGTGCTGCAACCTCACTGTGTGTGGCATGTTTGACTCTTCCTCTACTGTATCTGCAGAGGGACGTGTATCAAACTTAAATCATGACAAATTGTACTTTATTCGACACCAAACGTAAGAACGAGTCTCAGCTTGGAGTCATGTTTTACCTCCTCGTGTTTTATTCATTTCATACTTTGTCCATTGCTTTATGATAAATTATTCCCCTGCATTTGACTCACCTAACTATTTTGGAGCAATGTTCAGTGTAGCACGCAGAGACCCACTTCATATGTGAAGCCTTGGCTAACAACATTGTCAGGATTATTTCTAATTTCTAACATGTGTGTCATTTATTGTGAGAGGAAAGCCTCAATTTACATCTTTGTGAATTAATAGAGCACTACTGCAAATGTGGGGAATTTTTTTTTTAAAGGCTTTTGTGCCTCCAGATAGAGCTTAAGGCTACAGTATTTTCTAACTATGTTACACACCCTCTGACTGAACTGCTGAATTAGTAGGTTGTGTTGTGGGTAATCTACAAGTTGGATATTGACAGCTAAGAAGAAAATGTAAAGCAGTTTCACATTATTTCGCTAACTGAAACAGAACTCTGCGTAGAAATATACTGTAAAGTTTTTCCTCATACTTAATGCAGCCGTGATTCTGTTTGCTGTTGAAATGGAAAGCTCTACTCTCAAGATGCCCCACTCTCTTCCTAGACTAGCGTAATGTCATGGAGAACTGAAGGCAATACAAGGTCATGCATGTAAACTGGGCTAGACTCCTGAGGGAAAGCAGAAGAGGAAAGTTGGCCACGTGGAAACAGAAACTCTTGTAGCAGAGTTTCTCTTGCACTATGTAGAACAACAAATGTTGTCAGAAAGAAGTATAGCTGTCTTTATCTGCACGTCTGCTGGAACATTAAACGTGTTCTGCGTGCAGTGTGATATACGGGAAGCAATCTTGGATATGCAGGTGTTGGACTTGTGGTTCCCCTCAGTTCTGGAAATACAGACATAGTCATAAAGCTGCTGTAAGGCTCCTCTTTCTATAGGGGTGAAAAACAGAAGTCACTATTTATATCTCTTTTTTTTTTCCAAGGCAGGATGAACTTAGAGAGTGTCTGTGTCCCTGTGTGTTCAAGCGTTCCCAGAAGCTATTTTAAGGCATCGCTCTCTGTGCTATGTGAGAATAGAAGAGTATTAATGAAGTGGGCATTTGTTGAGCAGCAGACTGACGAAGCAGCACATGGCTCTGAGTGTTTTGGCTGCAAAACTGCCACTGTAGCATCCTGATCTTTCTTTCTTCCATAACTGCTGTTGGGCATTTTAAACAGCTCTAGGATTAGACTTGAATTATTTGCTGATGCAGTTCCCATTAAGCCCATTTATCTGGGTGTGTTGTTAAATGACACTCAATTTGTGAAGGGCATGGCTTTTCACTGCCTCTGGAGAGAAGTGATAGTGGAAAGAAGTAGCAGCTAAACCAGTTTAAGCTCACATGGGCCTGTTGGAAATGTGTTTCAGACTGCAAACAACTGTGGGAAAATGTGTTGGAAGTGCAAATATATTTGTTTATATCCTTCTGGCTTTTGATGAAGTGAGGAAACATGCCTTCTCATGTTTGTGCCTTTTTAACCTGTGATGGGAATCTTTTCTGATTGGCAGGTATCTTGTGACTCACCTAATGGGGGCAGATCTCAACAACATAGTAAAATGCCAGAAACTCACAGACGACCATGTGCAGTTCCTCATTTACCAAATCCTCAGAGGATTAAAGGTGAGAGTATGAAAGGACTCTTTTTCCAGTGGAAATCACTTTGTCTCTAAACTGGTTTTGTAAGTTAATGCACTTTCTCTTCTTTTCTAGTACATTCACTCAGCAGACATCATTCACAGAGTAAGTGTCCTGTTTGATTTTTCTCACTTTGGCCCCAATGTAGGGTGGGGGGGGGGAAAGTGTGTCAGGGTTTATGACATTGTTCTCAGCAGAGTTGAGCTTGTGTAAACACTACAGGGAAGGGAAGTTGTAAACAGGACCTTTACTTTACATGGCGTTAATGGTGCAAGGCTTTTATTTTAATGTTGGCAAAGAAGTGACAGATTTATATTTGCTCATGAAAATAAGGGATATTTCTCCAGAACAAAATTACTGTCTCTACAAAATTATGCTCCTCACCTAAATTACACTAATTTACATTTATGGCTTACCTCCCTTCAGGATTTAAAACCTAGTAACCTGGCAGTGAATGAAGACTGTGAGCTGAAGGTCAGTGAACCACTTCTCCCATTCAAAATTCGGTTTCTACTAAAATCTGACTACTCTGCCACCAACTTTGCTTTTTTGCACATATATTAGATTTTGGACTTTGGTTTGGCGCGGCACACTGACGATGAGATGACTGGGTACGTGGCCACTCGCTGGTATCGTGCCCCAGAGATCATGCTGAACTGGATGCATTATAACATGACAGGTAGCTGACGCTGATCACCATCAGTGACTTCCTGCATCTCTACATAGAGCTGTTTGACAAGTGAATCTTAATGTTTATGTCCTGTCTTTCTGTGTTTCAGTGGATATTTGGTCAGTGGGATGTATAATGGCTGAACTCCTCACTGGAAGAACTCTCTTTCCTGGTACTGACCGTATCCTTTTAATTTGACAGTCCGGTACATCCAGAGCTCACCTAGCTGGTGAGAGTCTGATAAACCATTTGCATTATAAATCAAACATGTTGACGATTTGGAAGGACTGATTTATTATTTATTTATTCTATTTAGTCTTTTTTTATGGCACAGTAGCAGATGCTGTTTTACAATGCTTCTTTTCTTTTTTCTATGTAATGAAAACCTGCCAACATGACGCTGCCCGAGGTGTCTTTGTATAAAAAATTTAACACAGATGGTACCTGTTGCTACACTTCTCTAGCATGACCCAAACCCTATGCTTTAATGTTTTCACTCTTCCTACACTGTCAGTATGCATTGTTGGCTCAGGTCCAGTTTCTGTCTGCACTACTGCCTGTCTGTGTATGGGCTTTATCTCCCTTTGTCAGTGTTTTCAAAGTACTTGTGAGTAGGTCTCTACGCTTTACCTATTGTAAGCTGTCATTATAAAAGTCTTTCTGCTTCTGTAAGTTACTTTTCAAATACTTTCTCTGCTCTTGTCTGTGTAAACATTTGCTTTTGTCAAATGTCTTGTGGGAAATCTAAAGGTAATGTAATAAAATTCAGTATCACAGGTGGTTTTTAAGTGATACAAGTTTCACAGGGAGGTCAGATTACAAATTTTCCCTCATCCAGTGTCTGGACTTCCTTTACCGACTGCTGGTAGACATTGATCAGTTGAAGCTAATCATGATGCTCGTCGGAACACCAGGGCCTGAACTCTTGATGAAAATATCTTCAGAGTCTGTGAGTTCACAAAGTTATGCAAGGCTTTTCTCTAACTGTGTTTCTGCTCTTAACCTGCCACTCTGCTGTGCTACAGTTTATGTAGCTGTTTCCTAATTGACAGCATGTTTTCCACACTTAAGCTTTGTGGTTGTTAACCTCTTTAACTGGGTGAATTAAATGGTGTCTGTGAGATTATTGTGACACAGGTAATTGAATGCTGGCTCTCACTGTCTGTAATGCAAAATATTGTGTTCATTTTTTCTAAATCTTACAATCACTCCTCTATACCTTTTTGTCACATTTTGCTTCAAAGCTTGAAGTTTGCATCTCAGTGTAACACTGTTGTGTATCTGGTTTTTAGCCACACAGTGTTAGGTTGACAAGCAGCTTCTTAACCAATTTTGCTCTGTCGCCATACTCCCCTTGACACAATCATCATAGATATAAACCAGCTTCAGCAGATAATGCGTCTGACAGGAACACCCCCAGCATCTCTAATAAGCAGGATGCCCAGCCATGAGGTGAGCAGGATCTACAGGTGATTTCTTTAGACCAGACAGGAGACTGGGGTGGGAGGACAGTCAGACCTGCTTTAACACTCTCTCCTTTTTTGTTTTTAAAGCTACACAGATTTGGCTCAGTATAAACATAATGCAAACAAGATGTTATTAGGCACTAATAAGAGTTCAGGACTCTTAAGGACTTTGGTCAAGCGGGGTGTAAGGAGCAGCTCGGCCTCTGGG
Organism: Sandelia bainsii; assembly: GCA_032362345.1. NCBI lineage: Eukaryota > Metazoa > Chordata > Actinopteri > Anabantiformes > Anabantidae > Sandelia > Sandelia bainsii. The sequence continues at coordinate 12,440,757 of JAUMHL010000028.1, read as the reverse complement.
GGCCACAAGCAGGAGTTTAATATTTTTCTATTTTTTAGTTTAATCACAATATTTGTGTGACGTGCTTGTTGCATGTGATTGTCACGTATGCCACGTAAATCTTTGTGGCAAAAGCATTTCTGAGTTCCTCTTTTCAATCAAGCTTTAAAATGTCTGTGTAGAATTAAACAGAGGAACTGTGCGGAAGCTTTGCTCTCTGCTGGTGATAAAGTTACTAACAGCATTTCCTGTGCTAAAGATTCTTCCTTCTGCGGTTTTCTTCCTCCTTCTGTTTCTGGAAACTTGCTATCCTGTTTCTTTCAACATAGTTTATGTGCAATTCACAATATTTTTCACTCCAAAATTCAGAATACGTGTTAGTCTACAAACTACATCTATCTTTCTGGCCTTTTTTTCATTATTTGTGTTGAGTCCTCACTCACACAGAAGAATAGGACAGTGGGATAATTTCTTTTTACAAGATACCTTGGGCTCATTATTTTAAAACTTTACCTAAATGCATGTCAAACTGCATACATGTAACTTTTTGCTTCTAATTGAACACATTTTGGGCCTTTGAAAACATAAATATTGTTCATTTTTAACTTGGAACTAAGATGTAAACTAAGATAACATGTTTCCTACTTCATCATGACACCAAATCTCATTCTATATCTGCTTATTAGACTGTTATTAACTTCAGAAATATTTGATTGCACAAATCATGAATGTGCACATCTGCAAGTTGTAAGATGTGCAGAGAATCTTTAGTGTCTGTGCACAAAATCATTCTGAGCAGAAACACTTAAATAAATAACAGCAAAATATATTTTTGATTGAAGGAGGACTTTAAACTGGATGCCTTTACCCTAATTCTTTAAGGAGAGATGTTTTTCGTCTCGCAGCTCAGATTTCGAGCACATTAAGACGTCTTGATGTTGCTTGGCAACACATAAGGGCTGTCTATCACATGTTTGCTGCAAGCTACACATACAGTAGCTATGAACCAGGGCCGGCCCAAGCCTCCATGGGGCCCTAAGCACAATTTTGGGGCCCTCTATTACTGTCAATAATACTGATTAATGATCATTCACATACCGTAAACTTATTTCAGCAATACATAGTATACAAAACCTCACAGTTGCAGCAGTGTTGTTTACATGCATGTTTTTACCCATATATGGTTTTTAATCTGAAATGGTGGTAAACTCAGCTACAAGTGTTGCCTCGGGTTGATTTCCACGTAATATTCAAAGTGATATAGTACTAACTGGGATACTGAATGTTATAGACCACTAAAAGTAACAATGAACAGAGAAACCGAGACCGAGAAAAATATAAAGGAGAGAAAGAAAAGCGGCGAAATTGTGAGTCAGTGTGACCAGTGGCGGCTGGTGAAATTATTTTTTGGGGGGGGTGCACTTTTGCAAGTCGGTTGTCAGATGTGCTCTAACCACATATCACCACTGGTATAAACCAATGCACCATTATCATGCAAGATTAAATTATTATTATTTATTATTATTATTGTATGTACCCTCCAGAGTTACATTGAAAAGAAATGTTGTTGAATGGCATTGAATTATAGCTTAATGACAAGTTACTTCAATATATATATATAAATTAATCTTAATGTATAACTACATTATAATGCTA
>JAUMHL010000028.1:12388275-12432039 GCA_032362345.1 Sandelia bainsii | reverse complement strand
TGTGAGTGTGCATGGTTGTTTGTCTCTATGTGTCGGCCCTGCGATGGATTGGCGACCTGTCCAGGGTGTACCCCGCCCCTCGCCCGATGACAGCTGGGATAGGCTCCAGCACCCCCCGTGACCCTTACGAGGACAAGCGAGTTAAGAAAATGGATGAATGGATGGTATAACTGATTTCTGCTAGCAGTTACATTAGCTGCTTTGTCGGGATCAAGGTATTTGCTATAATATGTGAGAACTATTTTATTTTCCTGTAAAGCAAACATTCAACACAGTATGGCTTGTGATTGTGTAAAACTGAGGGGAAAACCTTTATATTACTAATATTAGTAATAAAAATTCCCCCCTTGGGGAAATTGTTGTTTGGACAGCTGCTAGACCTTTGGGGGGACTGGGAATCAACCGCTCGCCCTTGAAGACGACTGCTCTACCCACTGAGCTATCATGCTGCCCCAAGTTAATATTATAGTTATATATTACAGTTAATATACAGCAATATTTCAACAAAAAAATATGCGAAGCCTGGACTCTGGATTCTAGGATTAACTCCTTACCAGCTGACCTACCGGGGACAACAGTTATCTGACGTTGTGGTGATTGAGAGTATACAATCGTGATCGTCTGTAGTAGGCTTGTCCCAGTCTGTAAAGTGGCCATAAATAATACATTATAAACCGAAGCTGCGGGCCGTACCAAATCTGGGCCGGACTTTGGACATGCCTGGTCTATATTAACAATAAGCTACGATAGTTTAGTTGTAAATATGTTTGTTTAATGTTATGTTTAATTTGGTCTGTATTATCAATAAGTTAGTTGTAAATATATTGTGTTTTTTTTTTATTAAAATGTTTAGTTTAACTTAATCTTCGAAATCAATAAAGATAAAAATCAAGAGCGGCCGCGGAAAGTATGTCGAATATATCGCCCCCTTCAGTTCCGGAGTGCAATAGTGCCAATTCCATATATGGTATGGGTCTGACGTCTGACCCAACCCCCGTCCGACGCCGCCCCATTCTGTTTTCTGCAGCCAGGTCCTACTCGATGGGCGGGGGAGTGAGCTGTCGGCTTAAAGAGGTATAAAACGCACATGCGCTAGGCGTTTTCTGGGTGGGTGGGGGAGTGAGCTGTCTGCTGTGAGAGGGCAGAGAAGCGAAACTTGAAGCGAAGTACATGCCTATTTAACGTTAGAATTTATACTTGACAGTCACGATATAGTCATTTACTACATCGCACGTGGAACAAGTCGAGATACATCGAGTATATTCGATATATCGCCCACCCCTAGTGTGTGCTATTATATTTATTATTACATATATATATTATATTGCTATCTTTTGCTCTGTTGTTTTGTCTTGGGACCAGTTAACTGTATGCTTAGAGTTTGAGTGTGGTTAAATTCATAAGGTGGACAGTAATGGAAGTTAACTGTTAACAAACTCTGGAGAATAAGTATAATAGTTCTATAACCTGAAATGTTTGTTAAATAGGAAAGTATTTTTATAATTAAATGACAGATAATTGGTAAGAAGGTCAGTTCTCAAGGACGTCTGTGCTCAGATGCAAAAGAAGATGTCAGGGACTTCCTAATCGTTGTGTATGAATGTTGGTGTGTTTGCCCATCAGGCAGCCAGCCAATCCCAGAGCTCGACAGCCACCCCAGCAGGAAGCCTCGCCTCAGGAGCCTGAGGAACCTGAGGAGATTCTTGGCTCTGATGATGAGGAGCAGGAGGACCCTAATGACTACTGCAAAGGTATGTCTTACAGTTTGTGAATAACCAAGCTTGAATGGATTTGAGTGAAGAAACTGCCTCAGTTGCTGAGTTATGCCTATATAATTTAACTCAGTTAAGGTATTTATTGTCATGATATAAAGTTTAGTGCCTTGATTCATTTGTAATCAGTTATTACAGCACTGCGCTTTGATTGTTTAACTATCCAGTCAAAGTGCATTTTCTTCTCTTCTAGGTGGATATCACCATGTGAAAGTAGGAGACCTCTACAACGGAAAATACCATGTAATCCGGAAAATGGGCTGGGGACACTTCTCCACCGTGTGGCTCGCCTGGGACATCCAGTACGAGAAATAATTCACTACATATTCTTACTGCACTGTTTTGTTTTTGAAGGCTTGGTACAATAGCAGCTGACTTTGAGACTGTTGTGGTAGGACCTTGTACTGTGCTTCCTGTTGAGGAACGTTACTTGCTCTGTGGTTTCAGGGTGAAGAGGTTTGTTGCAATGAAGGTCGTGAAGAGTGCGGAGCACTACACGGAGACAGCAGTAGATGAGATCAAACTCCTCAGATCTGTAAGTAGCTGAGTTAATTGCATAAAGTAGAACTATGTAGTGATGACACAGCGTGGATCACACAAATTACTATAGTAACAACACATCATCAGTAGGGTAAAACTAACCTGTTTTCATAGCAACACACCTGACACAATACAGTAGGACCATGTTTATACTGTAAACCATTACAAATGGTCCATAATGTATTACAGTTTTGTGTTAGGCTTGTACATGTACATGGTTACAGCTAAAGAGACAATATGCCAAATCTGTATTCATCTAACATTAGTAAGTGAAAATCCTCATTGCAAAGTTCCCCTTTATTGTCCTCAGGTGAGAAACTCAGACCCCAATGATCCAAACAGGGAGATGGTGGTCCAGCTGCTAGATGACTTCAAGATCTCTGGTGTCAATGGAACTCGTATCCTTCACATATATTATTGGATGTGCTTCCTAGTCTTTTATTATTCAGATTTGATCTGTTCGCCGCCTATTGGAAAGAAAAAACCTGTTATAATACAAGGAAGTAAAGTAAACTGTTATTATTTCCTTTGGTGTCAAATTTAGCTGGTATTCAAGTAAACAATAGGTGACCTTGTGTGTCCTGAACTGACCTCCACCTGTCACAGTGCTGGGTAAGATCTCTCAGTACCATAGGGATTCCTAGAGCCATAATATGACACTGTAGTGTTTCCATTTCTGTGACCTGCTCACTTTTCAGTGTAAATAAGGCCCCTCCTCATGTAGGTGAATGACCACAGGGACACAACATGGCTAGTAAATAGTTTTGTCTTTACTTATTGAATTGTTACTATCTTGACTGCTTTGATCGTCAGATGTCTGCATGGTGTTTGAGGTGTTGGGGCATCATTTATTAAAGTGGATAATAAAGTCGAACTACCAGGGGCTGCCCCTTCCGTGTGTGAAGAGCATCATACGACAGGTAACGTGACACTCGGTGTCACACCTTTTGTATGCCGAAGGATCAGTCATTGCTTCCATTAGCTTACAAGAGTCAAGGAGCCTCCAGGCTGTGTGATGGGTGGAAGGGCAGAGCATGTTTTTAAAACTTTATAACATATGAAGTATGTGACGTTTGGCAATGAGTAACTGATTCAGTAATAATGATAAATCATATATATTGGTTCAGCTTTGCTCTTTATTAATGCCTCCATGATTTATTTTATAATGTAATGTATGTTTGTGTTCCTGTCAGTCATTTATTCTATATACAGTATTTAAACTGTGGAAAACCAAAGGGGATATTGAAATGAGAAAAGTGTTTATCTCACTTCAGCTTAAAGTTTAGTTTAGTTTAGATTTGACAATCATTAATTATTTTCCAGGTAGTCCAAGGTCTAGACTACCTGCACACAAAGTGTCAGATCATCCACACAGACATCAAGCCGGAGAATATCCTGATGAGTGTTGATGAACCTTATGTTCGGAAGCTTGCGGCAGAGGCCACAGAGTGGCAGAAGGCTGGGGCACCTCCTCCCTCCGGTTCAGCAAGTATGAGACACACACCCACCTGCACACACACACATTTAAATGTACATTCATAAGCATATTTTGGTAACAGTTTGTGCTCATCTGATATTCTCTTTTCAGTAAGCACAGCACCCGCTCCAAAACAGGTACAAGGCTTTTATTAACTTTTCGCATAGCACATCAGCCACCCACATTTTCATGTGTATATGGCAGTTCCAAAAATATGAAGTTATCAATAAGAGCATTATTTTATTTTCTATGTTCATCTATGACAGACAGGAAAAATGTCAAAGAACAAGAAGAAGAAGTTAAAAAAGAAGCAAAAACGTCAAGCAGAGCTGTTGGAAAAGTGCATCATGGACCTGGAGGAAATGGAAAAGACCACAGAGACACGAGAGGAGGAAGATGATGATGAGGAGGATCCACAGTCTCCAAAGGGACGAGTGTGTGCTCCTCTCAGACAGGTGTCTCTTCGGGAGCTAGGAAATGAAGAAACAGTGGGTAAGCAGACAACATCACAATAGTAATGTGCTTTGTGACAGCTGCCTTTCAGTCTGTCTTTCTGTTGATAAATTTCTGTTATTGTAATACAGTCACAAAATCTCTGGTCAAGAGTAATTTAAAAACACCAGTTATCTTTCCTTTCCTGATATTGGCAGAGACCAATGTACATGCAGATCTCATGAATGAGGGACCAGAGGGCCTGTTGGAGTTGAGCTGTAATGGCCACATAGAGGAGGAGCAGCAGCAGCAATGCCAGTGGAGGGACGAAGACCAGCATAATGGCAACGCAGACCCCACAGAGAAATGTGCCAGTCAGGAGCAGCAATACAAGGAGTCCCTTGACTATTCCATGTGCAATGGTGTAGACTCTGCAAATCTCCATGAGCTGGACACAGTGACTGAAGGCAGGGGTGCTCACAGCAGTGGAGTAACTGAGAGACACCTTCCTGCTGGGCTGGAGGAGGGAGAGCTGGAGCAAAGCATTTTGCAGGAGGAAGGAGAGGAGGGAGACGACGAGTCTGACTGTCAATACAGAAACCAGGAAAGCCTGAGAAATGGTCAGTCAATTTTGTGGTTTGTTTAATAAAGATTCAGCCATTTGAAGTTTAATTTGTATGTATGAGTCTTTGACTCCTACAAGGGATGTTTAGTCCATCCTTATCTCTCTGTCTCTTTCTCTGCTCTCACGTAGATAAGCTAACAGCAGGATCCCTGCTAGTCAACCCCCTTGAGCCACTCAATGCAGACAAGATCAAGGTCAAGATTGCAGACTTGGGAAATGCCTGCTGGGTGGTGAGTCTGCTAATGATCTGAGGGATTTCCTGATTAGCATTGAAGCCTTGCAGCTAGGGACACATCCAGTGTCATCTACCTACGAAAATAGAAATCTTCCAACTCTTTGTTTTGACACAGCAGCATGATTGAAGTTTAGATTTTTTTTAAACGGGTACAGTGTGTTGCACAGTCTTCAGGGTGTGTTTCCTACACGTGTTAGGAAATGTTGTATGTGCGAATGTAGATTTGTTTCTTTTTTTCCTTCTCTCAGCACAAGCACTTTACAGAAGACATCCAGACACGGCAGTACCGATCGTTAGAGGTGCTCATTGGTTCTGGATACAGCACACCGGCTGATATATGGAGCACAGCCTGCATGGTAAGAGAATGCACTTACAGCTAAGTTGAACTCTTAAAATCTAAAGATAATGAAAAATGAAGTCCTGTGTACTTTGAAAAGACCTTGCTCAGCAACTAGTGGGAGTAGATGTATCCCTTGAGACATTTATTTTCCGGTGTTTATAATGAGTGTTATGTCTCCTCAGGCCTTTGAGCTTGCCACAGGGGACTACTTGTTTGAACCACATTCTGGGGAAGATTATTCCAGGGATGAAGGTATTCCTGTCCATTCTCTGTTTTATTCTGCTACAACTGAACAGTATGAATTATTAGTGCTATATTTAATGATATCTTTAATGTTTGCTTCACTGTTATGAGATTTTTAGGATTGTTAGTGACTTTGAACAGATATTGTTACAGTTTAGTTTAGTTTTTCTTTGTTAAACTGGCCTTTATAATTTTTTTTATCACCATCGTGCAATACATAAATATCTACAGTGCTGTGAAAAAGTATTTGCCCTCTTCATGATTTAATTTTTTTTTGCATATTTATCACACTTTAATGATTCAGATCATGAAACAAATTTGAATACTACACAGAGATAACCAGAGTAAATACAAAATGCAGTTTTTAAATGATGATTTCATTTATCAAGGAAAAAAGCTTTCAAAACCTGCCTGGCCATATTTGGAAAAAGTAATTCACTCCCGTTGCTAAATCATGAACTGTGATTAACTAAATTTTTTTGGAAAGTTGAATTAAATTTCACTTCCACACTCAGGTCTGATTACTGCCAGACATGTTAAATTAAGAAATCACTTCAATAGAAGCTGTCTGACAAAGTGAAGCACGCTTAAAGATCTCAAAAAGCAACACATCAGAAAATCCTGAGGGAGAATGTCCGACCATCAGTTCGTTCAAATACTTTTTCACAGCACTGTAGACATCTAGAGAGATTCACAGTGAGCTTGGCAATTTGTGACCTTCACTTCAAATTACTGTACTGCTTGTACAGTGAGCTGTAATACACTTTGCTTAATTTTCCACAGTTTTAACACTTAAATGAGGTACTCCATTACAGTGATTTCAAATCTTCCCCCAAACTCAGAAGCAATGTAGATATGAATCCTGTGATGACGAGTACCAACATTCCTGTGTTTATTTCCTCTCTAACATCTCAAATCACATTTTTAACAAACATGTTTTGGAGACGGGGCCCATCTCTACCTTTCCTCACTCATCTTTCTTCTCCTCCTCATCACTCATGTGCTACATTTTCTTGTTCTCCTCACACTTTATGTAAACGTTGGCTGCTGCTTAGCTTGAGGTTTCTGTACTGACTTGATTCTGCTGTGGCATGTCAGGTATGTGCTGAGACTAAACCTTTAGTTCACTGGCAGATGTGTTGCAGCTGTGAATCTGCTTTCTCATCTTCAGTACAAGAGCTCATGAGCTTATTGCTTAATATTCTCTTACTGCTTTTGTATTTACGGGATTTTCACTAATCACTCATCAGAATCTGCAGCCGTTTTATTGTTTATGGGTCTTCATGATTTGTTTGCGTAGATGAAAGTTTTTTTTAACTTTTTAATGTGTGGGGGAAAATAAACAATCCATACCAGAGCATAAGTGAGCTTCTCATCACTAGTCTGTCATCATCCATTGTTCCTAATACATTGTTCCACATGACTGTTTTCCATCTCTATTGCCATCTCATCCTCTCTCAAACTGTTTCCCTGTGACTTCCTATCCTCCCTTTTCTCCCCTGATGTGCCTCATTTCCAGACCACCTTGCTCTCATGATTGAACTGCTTGGTAAAATACCACGTCACTATGCTCTGAGTGGGAAATACTCACAGGATTTCTTCACCAGGAGAGGTATGCCACCCTTCTGTCTGTGGCTCCTCTGGGACCAGTGGTGGACGGCTGGTGAAGGCTAAAGGTTTCTGTCAGCACATTCAAATCTTCCAGAGCTGTCAGTTTGCCCAGTCCAGTGGGAATAATATTGAATACAGACCAATAAATATCTGTTACTTTAAACAGTGTCATCAGGCATTGATTCAGGTGTCAGTAGTGCTGCCAAAGATTGTCTGGCAGAGGTACATTCAGTACCTCCTTAGTTGTAGGACTTGGCTGGATACTTAATACTTTACTGATCCCTGTTCTTATGACTTTTTTCCGTCTATAGAGGAGCCAGTATAAGGTCGGCCACAGCAGTGGTCTGATAATCGGTTCATTCAATACACAATTTTTTATCTAATAGAGTTAAAAATTGTTTGTTTGTTAGTTAAAGGCTCAGTGTATATGATTAGAGTTTCAGAATGTTAAATATTATAAACATTAATAAGTGTAAATGTTAGTGTTAGTTACAATAATATCGTGATCATTCAAGACGCTGGGAAAACACTTTGATTATTTATATGAATAGTTGATCAACAGAAAATTGACTCATGCAGTGCTGTGAAAAAGTATTTGCCCCCTTCCTGATTTTATTTTTTTTGCGTATATATCACACTTAAATGATTCAGATCATCAAACAAATTTAAATATTACACAAAGGTAACCTGAGTAAACACAAAATGCAGTTTTTAATGATTAGTGATGGTTTTTAATGATTTAATTTATTAAGGGGAAAAATCTGTCAAACCTGCCTGGCCCTTATGTGAAAAAGTAATTGCTGTTTTGTTAGATAGAAGCTGTCTAACAAAGTGAAGCAGGCTAAAAGATGTCAAAAAGCAGCACATCATGCTGCGATCTGAAGAAATTCAATAACAGATGAGAAACAAAGTAATTGACATGGAAAAGATTACAAAGCCATTTCTAAGGCTTTGGGACTCCAGAGAAAAACAGTGAGAGCCATTATCCACAGCTTGTTTTCACAGCACTGTATTTTGATAGTTAATTTTTTAGTCAACTTTTTAGTTTTTGTTCTTTTAGGCAAAAACACCAAAATGTGCTTTTTCCTGCTCCTCTAGTGTGAGAATCTTCACTTTTTATCAATTTTATATCACTGTAAACATGGATATGTTTGGGTTTTGGAACAAAACATTTTGATTGTACAAAACATTTGAATTCGTCACCCTGGGCTTTGAGGAAAATAATCTATATGTTAATCAGTACTGGGAATGATCATTAGCAGTAGCCTTCGAGCCTTGAAAACACAAACTTTGCAGTTTTAATGCTTAGATTTTTATCCATCATCATTTGAGTTTAAAATAAAGTTCATATCTTTAGTTGTATGCAGTGACTTGTAGTAAGCTCTTGTAATGTCAGCAGTGTTTGTCAAGTTTATTTCTAAATCTTGGTCTGTGCACTCGATCCCTGGAATTGTCTGGCGAGTGAATGTGCTGTCAGCCTGACCCGTCTCTTCCTCAGCCCTCCACTCACACACCCAGAGTGAGCCTGTGACCGGGACACTGTCTGATCAATCTGTTGTCTGTCTTGTCTGTCTTCCCCTTTCCTCTTGCAACGTCTGCTGTACAGACCATATAGCGCTGATCATTGAGCTGCTGGGGAGTGTCCCACGCAAGCTCATAATGTCCGGCAAATATTCCAAGGATTTTTTCACCAAGAAAGGTAAAAAATAACGTATCTCTGTCAAGATTAGAGTGAGTGTTTTATTTTTGTCCTTTGGATCTTGCCCTAGTGTCCTATACAATCCTGTGTCTCATTAAGTTAAAATAGTGAAAAGTTTTATATATATAACCGTTAAAAAATGTTGAGATAAAAATATTTTTTATATGTTAATAATTCATAAGCATGATGTTTTCATAAATGTCCTTTAAAACTTTCTGAGTTCACACATTTTAAGTGTTTTATTCCTGAATGTCCTTCTGATGCAGTGCTGTCTGTTGTCTGCAGGTGATTTGAAACACATCACCAAGCTAAAGCCGTGGGGCCTCCTGGAGGTGCTGATCGACAAGTATGAATGGCCCCGTGAAGAAGCCGAGTGCTTCACTGACTTCCTGCGTCCTATGCTGGAACTGATCCCTGAGAAGAGAGCTACAGCTGCAGAGTGCTTGCGCCACCCATGGCTCGCCCACTAGTGGAGACCTCCAGCCTTTGCACCTCCCTTTCCTCCCACTTTCTCCAGAGACTGCAACAGATCACTTTCCAGTTTGGGCATATCAGATGAATATTTATTTCTCTTTTGTTTCGTTGTTTTGGATTTCTTATGTTCTTGTTATTGAGCTAATGCTTCTGTGTATGTTTGCTTTGTATTTGTTGGTTCTTCTCTTGGTGTGATGACATCAGGAATCCAGTGGATTATATTACTTTGTGGTCACGTTGGCTCCAACTGCTGTGCTCCGTTCACCCACCCAACTAAGAAAACCTGTTATTGTACTGCTAGTGACTCATCCTTGTTTGTTACACTCCTGCACTAAATCCCAAACAAGTCAAGGATATGTAGCCTTTATTGGTCATTTTTGTCCCCTTAAAGGACTCGCTTCACTTTTTTTCCTCCTACATTTTCATTAGTGCTGTGTTCCTTTTTTAAATTTTATCTTATATTACACATGTAAGGTATACATTTTGTATTTGTAAAGTAGGCTTAGAAAGCTGCACACTGGGTGTCATTTGTAATGTTCACAGCATTTCTACAGACAGACTCTAGTTTTTTAATGAGACATCCACTGTCTGATAAAGTAGGTCATATTATTTAGCCACAACAAAGCCGCTGTCACATGGTATTTAGTGGTTAGTTAGTAATAATAAATTAGATCTTTCATTCTCATGGGAGGCTGGTATTCTCATACACCTATTACAATTCAGGAATATAGTGTTATAAAGGTTTCAACAAGATGACATATTAAGGAGCCCAATTTAAAGGAAAAAAAAAAGTGAAAATAAACTGTATATATCTGTACCAAAGAGTTTGCCTTTATGTATATTACAGTTATGTACAGTTTTTAACAAATCTTATATCTTAGCTAAAATAATTTAGCTGGGTAGCTGTGTTTTAATAAAAGTGTACAGAAGATGTGCTCAGTTGTATGTATGGCCAACTGTTAGTCACAGGTTTTACCACAGAAATGGTGAGACCTGATGTTATGTAATGGTGTCCCAAATTGATCTTATCAAAGTAACTTATGTGTCTGCTGAGTCCTAGGTAAAAACATAATTTACATGCGTGTCAGATTCAAGAACTGTGTTTACAATTTACAAAACTGTACAACACACCATACAATAAAACAGATGTTCATACAATACAAAATGACTGTATCAAGCTTGTTTCTCTGAGTTTATTAGGTTTGCAACAGAGAACAGAATTAAAACTCTGCAGTAGGATGTTAGTCTACAAAATTATATTGACCAAAAGATGTATACCAATACATCTTAAACACTGCAGAAAACATAGAAAGCACAAAAACAGTCTGACGTAAAGTGCATCAGGAAATTTTGAGATGCTTCTGTGAACAGTGTCGGTACATCTCCATCACTGTGGTTCGTCAGGGGTTTTCTGTAAAAGAGGAGAAATAATACTGGGTCTTTGTTGGCTAATAGCTAACTCGGTGCTTCCAGTTCTGCAAAAAAGTGGTTATGCTAGAAACAAGACCACATGATTAAATAAATCCATATATATTCTATGTATAGTCCATTTTTGTTTGAATCGATTTAGAAAAAATTTGATTTATCTTTGTGATTACCTCATTTATATCAATGATGCCTGGTTAAATAACAGAAAAACCTCTGTATAGTATAGTACGGTTCAACTCAACATTAAAATCAACCTCATCACCTTTGTGAAGGGTGGATTTGTTGCATTAAGACTGCATTAGTTTTCGTTAGATGTGTCTAATAAACTGGCAACTGAATGTAAGTGCAAAAACAGATTTCGAACATTTGAACACACGTTTCCTATGATATGATCAAAAGCTGCTAACTGCTGTATCCACGTTCAGAAATGGGGTTTGAATCACAAAACTTTTATATTTCTCAAACCTCTGATATGATTTGTAACAGGCGTTTGACATCTAAAGTAGGAAAATCATATGTGTAAATAATCACAGGGATTAAGAGTAGCTCAGTTTAGCTGCCTCAGTTTTAGGGTCTTGGTGCATCTTGTCTTACTCTTGTCACGCTGTCATATCATATTTTAATGTATTTGAATCATCAGGGCTACAGGATTTTACAGGCTCCAAATACCAGTTCAAGAATAGATGGTTACTTCACTGCCTCCTTCTACACACCAATCTCCACCCATTCGCATTAACCCTCACCTGCTCCGTCCAACTCAAAGTCTTCCGGCAGCAGTTTGTCCTGCCGGTTTCCGAGAGTGAAGGACAGAAATGCCAGGAGGAGGGCATCCAGGATGCTGATGATAGCTAGGATGTAGGCCCAGCGCACCGTGCAGTTCCCCAGCGTGTACTTATCAGTTCTCTGGCCACACATCCTCTTCACCTCTGGAGAGTCCCAGCCGTCTGGGTAGATCATGCAGCCCATCACCATCAACACAGCTGTGGGGAGAGGAGGTAACAAAAATGACAGAGCTTTACAATAATTGCCCTTTGTGTGCTCTTGTTCTGATTAATAATTATAAGGAAATGTTTTGAGCCCCAAGTGCAAGATACATGGCATGACATACACCCATAAAGTGCCAAAGGTGTATTTTATTTCTGGTGCAGCAGGGCACAGGTGCTCAGTGGTGACGTTTGTGTGAAATACTGTAATGAAAGTTAAATGTTAAATGCTCTTTATCTGGTTAAGTTTCCTCAGGGTTTTTGCCAATGCAATCATATGAAAAATGTATACAGTGGTTTGAAGAACACTTCTTACCTTTTATACCACTATATGTCAGAGAGAAATCTCTTAACTTTTACAGCACTATATGTATTTGAAAGACCAACTGATCACATCAGAAGCTTCTAAAATCTATCACTTTTATAAGATGAAGCTAGTGGTTCCCAACACTTTGGCTCAAAACACTGTTACAATGACAGGTTCTAGCTCCTTGTTGAAATGTTTCAGGTATCTGAGTCGTTAACTGTTCAGTCAGAGACATTTCTCCTCTTAAGACAGACAGAGTCATTTAAATAACTGTTGGAGGCCCAAAGAAAGAGAAAAATAGGATCTGGAAAAAGAATCTTGCTGCCTTGTTTATCATGTCACAACCCTTTAGATTATCTTGTGACCCTGATCTTTAGGTTGTATTGGTAGTTTTTGCCCATCTTTAGTAAATGATTTTAATGCTTCTACTGCCGCTGGTTAAACAGGTCTTTATCACATACTGAATGTCTAGTTTCGTTGGCCAAAGTATTTTTCAGGTGCAAGTTTAGATCAGTTAACAACTCCAACAACACCTGATCTACTTGTAACTGATCCACCTTCAGATGTGTTAGAGCCTGGGGTGAAACTTGATCCTTTATTGGCTTCCACCGTGAAAAACAACACATCGTGAACAAACACATCACACCTGAAATCAGATAGGTGAGAAGGTGGCTCTTGACAGGATCAGTTTATCACCTTAAACGCACAGAGTGAGCCTCACTCATAACTCATCACATCAAGCTGACAGTTAAGCAAATATAAGGTTGTAAAAACTAGAGTAAGCAAAATAGTAATTTGCCTATTCAGTGTTTCTGCACAGGCTATGACCTTTGACCCTCATCTAGATTTTCATTAAGCTCTATCCAATAAAACGAGCATTAACAGACTTGTTTTTAAACTCAGACTTTTGGCAACATATAATTTATGGTGCAGGTTCATACCGATACCGAAACACTGTCATAGTTCTTTTTAACAGAGTACCTCAATATTAATAATATAGAGTTATTTTATGTATTATTATTTGTTACATAATTTTTAGGGAAATTAATAAAAATGTGTGAGTCAAACACATGAAAACATTTACTTCAGTCAGTTAAATTCTGTTTTTCATTTAATGCTGTCTTTAAGACAGGAATAAATATCTGTTTTATAGTTTATGTATTTGTTTATCAGTCAGATAACACATACAGGTAAGTAGTGCCACAGATGTGATAAAGCAAAGTAAAGTGCATCTATCAAATATCTAATGAAATAATACAAACTTATGCCATCATTTGCTATTTTTACCTTAAGGTATTTAAGTTAAATTTGGCATTTAATGGCAGTGAAAGACATTACTTCTTATGTAGTGTAGTAATGACTGTAATGAATATACATGTAAAAGTGCTGCATCAAAAAAATACATGTCTGGCAAAACTGGCACCTACACCTCTGACATGTAGTGCAGGAGAGGTTCAAAGTAAGAGAAAGAGGAAATGCTTGAGTACATCAACATATTGTCACACTCTCACCTGAGGCCAGCTGCATCCATGCACAGATCCTGTAGACGTTCCCGGCGTTGCAGAAGAAGAACAAGCCGAAACAGACCATGGTGCCAACAATCAGCAGCATGGAGGTCCCGACGAAGAACATGGCAGTCCTGAAGGCCGGGGAAGGGATGGAGGCGAAGTCCAGCATGCTGCCCTTACAGATAAGCTCCGAGGTCAGCGCGTTTCCGATGCAGTAGTAGAAGAGGCCGAAGTAACCAGCCTGCGGGGTGTTGACGCTGTCCCCGATCCAGTAAGGCTGGATGAAGACCACCACGGTGATGATGGCGAAGCAGATGGTGAACACGCCCCACATAACGCCGATTGCCCGAGAGTTTCTCACATAATTGGTGTGGTAGATTTTGGCTGCCTCTTGGGCTGGAAGCAGATCCATGTCAAATTTGTGTCGGACTTTTTCAACTTCCAGAAAACAGCGTTAACTTTTCTCTAGTTCTCTGTATTTTTAGATCTGTAAAATGTTTGGTTTATGTAGTAATGTCCTGAGTCTTTATAGATCACAGCAGTCACACCTGCTGCTTTGCGCTGAAAGACCTGGATCAGGATTCAGCACCGCGGACAGCACCTCACCTCACCTCACCTCACTAATTAATGACGTAACTCTGATGTCAGACGCTGATAGGTGACCACGATGTGAAATCTCGAACTAAACACATTAAGAGTTGGATTATTTACTAATTATTTTGTTAAGAAAGCTACTCAGTTTGGAAGATCATCTTAAGGCACGTGATCTAAATTTGGCCTATTTTCTTTTAAAATAATAATATAATCTGTACAACAATATAATATATAAAGACTTAGAAGATTTAAATAAATGTGTTAGAATTGAGACGCTATAATTTTTTGTTATAATCACTGAACTACAGCTTAAACTAGAAGTAATAATAAAATAATGGCCTGAATAAGAGGCATTGTGTTTGGTGACAAACAAACACTACATTTCAACTCAAGAAATGTAGTACCCCCCCCTACATTTCTGTATATATGTAGGGGGGCACGACATATATACAGGTAAACCTGAACGACTTGATGTCATTGATTGATTGTCATCATTATCATCAGTGAACTGAAGCTCAATAGAAAGTGAATCATGCATTAAAACAGTTCATGCAAGGAAGCCAACCAACATCCCTGAGTAGAAGCTGTTCTGTAAGGAGGAATGGGCTAAAATTCCTCTAAGCCGATGTGCAGGGCTGATGAAATTTTACCGGAAACAGTAAGTTGACACTAAGTTTTTACTGCAATATAGGGT
This sequence comes from Sandelia bainsii, assembly GCA_032362345.1. Classification (NCBI taxonomy): domain Eukaryota; kingdom Metazoa; phylum Chordata; class Actinopteri; order Anabantiformes; family Anabantidae; genus Sandelia; species Sandelia bainsii. The sequence continues at coordinate 12,417,077 of JAUMHL010000028.1, read as the reverse complement.
CACACCAATTACAGAAGGCATGGGCTCAGATACCTTTGCCACAAATATTAAGTTTGCATCATGTTCTCATTTATTTAATTGGATTCCCTTTATCTAGTTTTATGACTTGAGTGAAAATGTATGCAGAAATATATACAAACAAATAAAAAATTCAGAAGAGGGTTCACAAACTTGCAAGTGCCACTGTAAATTAGGTGGTTATTTTTATGAGCACACTGCAGTTTTACTGCTGTTGTTACTGCTGTTTTAATTTGGTACAAACTCTCCTCCAATATTTCTAAATGTCATGATGTGATATTTAGTGAACTTCAAAAACCCATAGATATGGATCCTGTCTGCAAGTTTGCTAATGTATTTGGCTGATGCACAGGATGCTTAAAATAAAGGTTTTCTGATATCAAATTCCAAATTGTTCCAGCTGAATCTTCTTATTGGAGTGATGCTTATCTGCAAATATGCTGCCAGTGACAGGAACACAATGAGGATTTTATTTTGATAAATAAAAAAAGGAACCTAGATAGATTGTGGCTTTTGATTGTTGTTGCTGAGGCTGTTGGGAGTTCAGCTGCGTCACAGTGCAATGAAAAACAGTGAAATCTGTTTTAGCTCACATATGTGAAAAACCTAACACTACACACACACGTGGGCAGCTTCAAATCACACAGCACACTAATGTTTGCCAAAAGCAGCTGGTCTGGGATGCTCGATAATGCTGATGAGTCCAACATTTTCTGCTCTCTCTCTCTCTCTCTCTCTCTCTCTCTCTCTGAGTCACTGTTCCACTGCTGATAAATTACTCCAATCAACACCAGAATTAAATTTTGGGCAAAAACTGTGGATCTGATTTGCTGCATATGGTTTCACGTCTCTCAGTGTTGTTTTTGTGTGTGACATATTCAGTTTGGGATGACAACTATGGCTCGCGGCAGACGGGGGCAGCCGGACAGAGCATGCCACCATCTGTGACCGTCATCCTCCAGTCAGTGTTGGTAACAAGCAGCTTGAGGGCCTCCTACATGACACTATGCCATGTGTCCCTGATGGCTTCCTGCAGCTCAGGAGGGACATTCAGCTGCCAGCAGGGGGTAGCAGAGAGGGAAGCATCACCAGTTTTGCCTGGAAGACAGAGAGAGAGAGAGAGAGAGAGAGAGAGGAGAAGGGGAAAAGACAGTTTGGATAAGAGGACTAATCAAAACCAGTATGTGAAAGAAAAATGTGGGAGAGCTGCTTTTGAGTGGAGCTCTAATAAGGCATAATCTCTGATACATGTGACAGCTTCTGAAGGGCCTGCAAGATTTCATCAAGCTCCCTATTTCTGCAGGGATGCCTTGAAGAGATTTGTGGAAAAAAGGTTGAAGTCGGACTCATTGCTCCACGCACATCCAAACACAGACATACCTTACACTTTCACGAAAATTAATCTCTTCAGTTGTTTTCTGGCATAAAACCTTCTGCCATGCTTGTGTGAAAAATAATAAAAGCCTCTAGGAAGATGAGAGTGAAATCTTAAATCCACTTGCATACAGTATCCTTCGTTGTGAATAAGATAAATTAGTCTGCTTTTGATTCAGTACAATGTATAGTTCCCGAATGCAGATGAAAAATTATGTCTATTTTAATGGTTGATGTGCTGGACTTACATCATCTGTTAACACAAATGTTTTCCAAAGATGTTTCAATTTTAGAGCCTCTTTCATCACAGACAGTAGCTGACATTAGCAAAGAGATAAAGGTGTTTAACTGTCTTACCATCTTCTCACCTTATTACTAACTGAGTTGCTCTTGCAGCTTTTATTTTAGAGGTGCCACAGTCTCCTGAATACAAAGCTGCATTTGTCTTTCACTTGACTGAGAGGAATGAGGCTTTGTTTGCAGTGGCTTCTCTGTTATTCCATCATCTGTCATGCTAAAAAGTTTCTTAGCTCTTTTTATACACTGAAAAGAACAGAAGAGCTTCTCTTTGTTTTACTACCGAATTTGGATTTGTGCCACAATGCAATGGAGGACATTTCAGGCAAGAATGATGATGACACACAATGTAAATGAACTGAACACTCTTACTGTAGGTCTTATTCTTTTAAGGAACTGAATTTGAGATTTAGCCACTACTTAATAATGAAAAGTAATGTTGAAACTAAATGCCACTGTTTCATACATTGAAATTTTAAATTATGTGGTGTGAATTCCTCTCATTAAAGTAGTAAATTAATAGATTCAATGCACCCAGCAGAAGTCAATTAAGAGTTCTGCTGCAGATGCTGCAGTTCTGTGAAGCTGTGTTAGGCACAGCTGTGTTTTGAATTAAATGACAATATTAGCATTTCATGCTCACATTGACGATATAATACTGATTTTAAAACAAAATGAATACTGATTGTAAAAACGAAACTGACCTTCTGGTGGTGCTAGAGAAAAAGTTGTTGGCTGCCAAAGTCAGCAGGGTTATTCCTCTGAGCACCACAAATGTTTGCATGAACTTTCTTGACAATTCATCCCATTATTTCAGCTTTTACTGAGGTATTTATGTCCTGGGTTAAGTGCTGGACTGATATCCTAATTATATTTTGTCAAAACCTCCAGAAAACAAACAGTATTCCTACACTGTCGGGCTGAGGTTTGCTGTTTGTTAAATGCAAATTTAGCAGCAAATATGCACAATTTAACCAAAGTCAATAACACAGGACTGTCAGATAATACATCCTCAGGAGCTTTGAGCAGTGGTCTGCTTTGCTCAGGTGGAACTTCTTCAGAGCAGAAGTCTGCCCTTTTGCCTAAATGTGGATCTTTTAACTGCAACCAACTAATGAGGAGACAGAAAATCAATGAATCAGAAAATCATCACAAGTTCTATTCAGACACATAAAGGTTGTGAGACAATTTCCCTGTATTTTTCTACTTTTTGTTGTATTTATAGTAGATATTTGATAGTTATACAGGGGAGTGAGAGAGAGGGGGTAACATAAGTCAAATGTCACCTGCTGGACTTGGGCAGTGTTTTGACCCTTAAACCAGCACAATGCTGGAGCAATATCCTGTTTGTTTCTAGTAATTACTGGTACTGTAATGTCTCAAAAGCTCTGAGCTCTTCTGCCTTGTCACTCTTAAACCTCAGAGAGTCAGGTTTGTTTATCTGTTTGTTCAATAATTCCTGTGCCTCACTGCATTTCAGAGAGGCTGTTGAGCTGATCTGCCAGTTTAGTTTCCTGTGCAGCAAATTCACAGTGTGGAGATGCATCCGACTGAAAAGCAAAGAGCAGTATAGGTAAACAACTTAACTCAGCTCTCTGCCAACTGGGGAATGAATCAATCACAGCTTTGGGCCTTTTGATAGATTAGCAACAAGGTGAAAATATCCTGTTGTGGTAAGGTTTAATATACAAGATAACAGGTTTGCACATTAAACTGTAACATAGACTGTAATGCCGTTTTTAAAAGGACGTCATTTTAAATACACGTAGCTTAGTTTAGTTACTGAATGTTTATTTTTTAATTCCTGCTGTGTGTTACTGTGTTTTCATTTTTATCTGCATTAGTACTTTGCTTTGGCAAAAACAACTTCTTTTGTATTTAAAAATAACAATATCATGTTTTCACAAAATTCATATTTTGGGACTGATGCCAATTGCTATTTGAGAGGTTAAATTGAAATGATTGAACTGATGAGAATGTTGATAAATTGATTAATATGTTTTTTACGAATGCAGCTGTAATCAATATTTGTATGTCAACAATGGATCACAGTTGTATGTGAATGTGGTCGATCGGAGTGATGGACCTGTAGAGAATACAACACAGCACTATGAAGCCTTTCACAGTATTTCAGCTTGTTGAAGAATATTTCCCTCAGGACTTGGTGAAGACCAAAAACAAAGCTCAAAGGAGAGTGCACATGGGACTTGAAGTTTATCAGTTTATCAGAAACACAATTCCAGAGAACTCTTAATGTTGGTCTGTGTCTGATGGAAGTGAAAATAAGAAATTTACTTTACCATATCAGGTTTTAAGAGCATACAATATGTCAGTGTTGTCTTTATAGCTGGTGTCCATATGACTTATACAGATGTCATGTCTGCATGTTTTACATATTTGTGACAAACCACAGCAGGTGTCATTTATATAGGAATTAATGTGTATAAATGGATTCATTCACAAGCCATTAAACCTCCCCTGGTCCTTTGTAAATGGGCAAGTTCTACTTCCTTGGTTCATCATATTTCTCTCCATAATCTAATATGAGGTGTGTGAGCTATTGTAAAATGGCCTGTGGCAGTTCTAATAACCTTGCCAGTTTTATTACATTTGTGGCCAACTTTCATCAAATGAGCAACATGCTTATTCCTTAATGTGATTAAGGTCTGCTGGGGAGATGGAGAGCAGAATACGTCATAATGTTTAAAAAAAGTGACAGATGTTCTATCATCGTCACGTTTTTTTTCCTGCTGTATTATAGTTTAATGTTATGTGACTCATATTCCTTCCCACCAAGGTGTCTGCATTTGTAAAGGACACTGTTTTTCAGGCTTTGCATTTGTAAAAAACAACCAGTTCTCAACATGTTTGAGTAGATATAGATGCCAGGGCCAGTTAGCAATAAAGAAACATTTCATCTGACTATTGACAGCCTTTTAAACTCAGGCACTGTTTTTTATGTTTGGCCCAGAGGAAGGTGCTGCCTATTGATGTTGGTTTAGTTAGTCCTCTCTACTTAGTATTCTGTTTAATAAAACACTCCAATCAGTATGCAGGAGGGTTGTTACAGGAGGGCAAACTGTCTCTAGCATTCCTTCATTTTTATGGTTTTAATCTCACTGGGGTTGTGCATATTGTAATATCCTCCCAAATACCCTCTTGTGTTGCATCAATAACCTTGACCCTTAGCTCTATTGTGGCTTTGTTTCCCTGCAGCAACAATGTTTGAAGATAATAAGCTCTCTGAAATTAGTGCAGGTGCTGTAATGATTGCAGGAGCTCTGACCAGGACAAGACACGAGTAGTCACATTTTTGTTCTCCTCTCTGAGCAGCAGCTTGAGTCCTGGAAACAACTCCAACCTTATCCTCTCCTCCCTGATTCCTGACCCCGTACTAATGTCATCTCCGATTCATTATGGCACTGCAGCTTCATAGAGGCCTGTCCAGCCAGCTCAGAGACCAATTTTCTTTCATCCCATCTGTGTTAGAATCAGCATGACTTGCCAGCAGAAGGAGATCCAGACTCAAACAGGCACATCTTGCTATTTCAGAATGGAAAGAGAGGAAAGAGCACAAAGGACTTCACTGTGTTTGGGATAAATGATGCAGCTGCTATGGTCACAACTTTTGGAATCATCATAGACATTTCTTCTTTTAATAAATAAATAAATGAAAGTATTTGTCCCAGTGTTTGTGAGCTATGATTTCCTTGATGAAAATATATTTTATAAGCCAAGATTGTCCAAGAGGGGGCAGTACGCCATTAAGTGTATTGAGTTATTAGAGTTTATGCACAGAGGTTAGATTAAAAATACACTCCTCTGATACTTGAAGTCAAAGAGCCAGACAATGAAGAGACTGTCTGCTCACATGTTTATTTACATATAGAATCACTTGTGATAGACAGAAAAATGTATTTAAAAATCATTATTTAGCATACCTTTTGAGAGTCCTGTTGTGTTTTCTTTCTTGCAGGATATGCCTATGTTATCTTTTGATGTTAAAAAAGGACCCTGGGTGTATTTTACATAAATCCTTTGTGGTGTGATGTTCTTTGAAGAGGCTTCTGAGTCCTCCAGAGTGATTGTATGAATACACAAAATCTTCAATCACATTGATTTTCATATTCAAACATCTGGCTTTAGGAGTCATTCCCTCACTGCCTTGCTCGCTCTCTTTCTTCCTCGTTTGGATCTGTGAGTAATGTGTTTATCTCCTGGATGTCTTGCAGATGCACCTCTGTTTCTGTGTGAACACGTTATCAAGTGTGAGATGGGGGTCATCGTTCAGTCCTTCTGACAGACTGAATCCCTGTGAAAACACCGCAGCTGCCTCCCCTACACATCTGCTACTGGTGCGACGACGCCGGCTTCGTCTACGAGCTCACGCATGCTGCATGAGATATCAGGTAGAGGTTCAGTTATGCAAGGGCACGCGTGACAAGGAGGCATATTTATCTCTGGGGTGAATCTCAGAGTTATTCTTTCTAGCCTTTCGCGGCTGACTTGATGCTGTGGAAACACCTGAGGTTTTTGAGCTTTGATTGTGTGTGTTTACTCTCACTATAATATGAGAGGCCCTCCAATAAATAAAGACACCACACCTATAATTTCAATCACGATGTGCAGTGCACGTTTGAAACGTCACCATCAGTAGAGCTGATAAGAGGTGAAGGGAGGCAGGAGGATGCCGCACAGCAAGGCATGTTCTCTCTATTCTTTTAGGTTTATTTGTGATGTCTTGTCACTGCATGTGTCTGAGAGTCTGTTTTCAGTCAGGTTTGTATAAGTGATGCTACAGCAGTTATATAACCTTGTAGCAGAAGTGATAGAGGGAGGATCCCCACGCCCCTGACAGTAAAATTTGGTGAGACGGTGCTGTGAGAGCTGTGTGGAAATTCTTGCTGTTAATTGGACTGTGAAGGATTTTTACTGCAGATTCAGCCCACTCTCTATCATGTCACTCTTGTTCCTCTGCAAGTTCACATAACAGATTGTGAAAGGATGCTACTGAACAGCATGTCCTCTATTTCTCTGTGTGTGTGTATGTCTCAATTCCATGCAATAATTGAATTTGTTACATACTAAGTAATGTCCGTATTACACAATTTCTGCTTTTGTCAAACTAGACAATGGTGTAAATTAATAAAAAATCTAAATTATTCACGTTTTTGGACATATGCTTATTTTTTTTGGCTGAGAGGTGAGAGCCTGTCAGAACAGTGTCATGTTTGTCCACAGCATATATTCTGGAAATGACTATATGAAAGTGGAAAAGTTAATAATTAACACCTAATATCTTGTTTTTTTCATGCATCATCATACATAAAAACTGTATGTTGTTGTTTTATGGAGGGTTATGTGCTGAGCTATTTCTTGTCTTGGCACAGTGACGTCCTGCAGTCTTGTTGTTTCTGTGAAGTTATCTGTCAACTTGCAGACTTCACTCGATGTGCTCCAGTAAAATTTGGAGGTCAGGGTAGGTGGATTTTGAGTTTGACTAGATTTAGTAAAAAATGTTAGTATTCTTTGTATCATCTGGGCCTAAACATAATTCAATAGATTTACCCCTTGTCCAATTAGCATTAGTGACATTAATAAAACACTGAGTTCATTAGATTTAAGATAAGAGTGAATAAGAGTGAATGCAGTCATAGAACATAATAGGGAAGCTCTGAGTCTAACTAACTTCTGGTTTCAGCTTCAAATTAACTGTACAGACATGACAATTACATTGTTCTTGTCATCTAACTTTTGCCAAGAGCCAGTTTACAAAATGTGGGACTATTCATTTAAAAATATTGTTTAGCTTAGATTTAACACTTTAGTTTTAGTTTTTATGCTCTTACAAGATCTGACTCAGCACCATTGGCAATTTGTTGTGATGTTTTGCAGCTGCTCCTCTCTGTGTTATTGGAAAGCTGTGTCCATCAACAGCACACTCAGGAATGAAGTGACTTTAGAAAGTCTTGTACTATCTTCACTGATATCTCTTCTTCACACATGCACATGTTTCAGGAATGTTGTTCAGATAAATGTAATCTAAACATCTAAACAAACATTATATCTATAAAATGTGTTGAAGATGTGAATAGTGATGATGTCTGTTCATATAAACCAACTGTGAACCCAGATGAAAGTGACTGATGAAGCCTGAATGCTTGCTGCTTGCTGCTTGGTGTGCAAAGATTTTTACTGTTCTCTCTCTACATTTGAGATTGAGTAACATTTGGCACTGCTATTGTACATTTTCTTTGTAGTGCATTTGGTCTCTACTACTTTTCCCTGGAGTTACAGTTTGTATTAGCTTGTGAGTTGATTTATCACAGTGACGGAGGTGCAGCCAGAGAAGAGCAAAGAAAAAACAGATTAGTTTTAAATCACTTCACAACACAGGTATTTAGCCATTTACTACTTCTCTTTTACCCACAGAGGAAAGAAGAAGTGCTCCATCACATAAAGCAGTGGCTCTGGATAAATACTAGACAGCATGACTGGGGATCTAAGAACTTTATTAGGTACTTGCTGACCCAGAACAAGCCCTGGATATTTAGCTTGTCTGTTTATTTTTCAGTTACAGTCAGATATCATTACGTATCTACATATCCATTTATTAAGCATTAGTTTGCTCACAGAAACACATGCTAAACACTTTCTATACGTCCATCACATAGGGTATACATTAATGGTGATGTAAATGCATTGACAGCATTAACTCTGCCCAGAAAGGTGACAATTATTTGTGGAAAAGAAATTGCAAACATTATGTTATTGCAGAACAGTGTTCATAGTAAGCCAGTAATGAGTCCCTTTCACTTCATCACACATTCTATCGACTGGTTTGATTGTGTCATATAATGAAATCAAGTGAGTTGTCATTTCTATGGAAATTGTCAAGTGGCAGCTGCTGGTTGTGAGGTGGAAAGAAATAGCTGAGGGGGTTAAAGACTGCTGGAGTTAATGACACCACAGCAGGCCTGTACTGGGCTATCTGCACTTGACACTGATGAGTTTTTTTTTCTTTGTTACAGACAGCGATGACTTCCCCGGGCCTCGGTGAGCAAGTGGATGCCCATCAACTCCTAAAATCAAGCTGCTCCTGTAATGTGGAAAACAACAATGGCAAATCCTGCTTGGAGCGTTCTCTGGCTGTAATGGTTGCACCAGAGGACATGTGCAGAGAGAGCAGGGGGGGATATGTGTGCTTCAGCTGGCTTCAGCTTTCCTCATTATCTAGATGCGAGTGCCATGAGGCTTCAAATAAAGAGGGTGTGGAGTCAGAGCAGAGGCAGGAGTTCATGCCTTTGTGCACTAATGCTTTGAGGATGTCAGGAACTAGTCTTTTCTCTCACTCAACATCAGTTGTATTAAAGCATATAACACAATAATCTGACATTGTATTCTTCTACTTTGCTGGCAGATCACACTAACATTTGGAGACATGTGGTGTAATGGTAGTTCTCTGTTGTAGCTGAGACTCATCTGCGCTACCCTGCACCTGCATCTGATCTTTGTGTGGGAGGAATCCTGCTATTTCTCCTCAGTGAGCCATTGGTGGTGCATAGTGGCTGATGTGAATCTTACCATGGTGATGTTCACATATGCCTGACTGTGTACTCATTTCCACCCATGCTGCACATGGTGCACAGGGGATAAGTGCAATGATTTGCATGGATATAGCTTTGAGAAAACACTGTGATGAAAGTCTCTCCCGCCCATGATGAAAAGCAAACTTTGATCAGGGGAAGGAGGGAAACGTGTCCATGCCTCCTGGCATCACAGAGGCAGGAAGCTACAGGGGTTGAGCATTTAAGATTAGAGCCACTCTCTATAGGTTGTACACTAGTCTCAACCGTGATGAAGATGCCACTGCTTCTGAAAGTTTTTATTAAGCATCTAAATCATTCTTATTTCATTAAATATGAGCAGTAGAGCTGCTGAGTGTCAGACAACACAAACTAAATTGCTTCAGTTAGCATTCTGAGGTAGAATGATTAGTGGGTGTGTTGCTGTTGCATGAAGAAGCTGAAATGGAAAATTTAGATGGTGCTGTGGCCTGGGATTCAGTGGAGGAACAGATGTATATTTGTCTCAGGTTGCTTGCCTCTGAGCTAATTCACTTCATTTTATTTTATTGATTGACACTGGACACCGTGCAGTTTGTGGTTCATGCAGTGATAATGAAGGAATTTCTTCCAATTTGGCTTCTTGAAAATAAATAACTCTGTGGAAGCTGCTAGGTACTAGAAAGAGTGGGTTTTTTTCAATATGAGAATGTTTTTCAAATAGAGGAGATTGTGCGCACTGTTTCCAGGATATTTATGAGGGCTAGTTTGGTGTGAAGGTTATTCATGTATTTGTGATGTTACAGTGGAGAAATACAAATATAAGTGTGCACTGTTGTATGTTTATCTTTGTGAGGATCAATTTGAGTTTAAAATCTTTAACTTGAAAATATTTTAGCAAGGCTTAGCTTCCTTAAAAAGCTGTTTAAGGATTAGCAGTTGTTAGTTGCACATCGACATCACATTTAAGATATGGTGAACATGTTAGCAAACAGTTGCTTATTTACACATTTATTTGAGGTTGTATAGTATTTGTGTCCACCTTGTGAATGTATCTGCTCAGTATAATGCTACACTATGGGCATTTGGAGATGACTAGAGCCATCAGAGTCACACAAAATCACAAAAAAAATCACAAAACAATAGGCTGAAATACAAAATGTGTGTGTGTGTTTGTTTACAGTCTGTCAACTTTGTGTTGCCTTTTTTTGTCTTTCTGACATTTTCCCTTTTTGCAGCCTTTTGAAGATGGTCGGACTTTTTCATTAAAGCTTCTAACATGTCTGTTTCTGTCAAACGTCAGACTGGAATAAGAACAGCTCTCTTTTAATTTGCAGTGCCCTGGGTATAAAGACTGTTTCTGGGTGTTTTGACTGTTCAACATAATCAGGTCTAACCACTGAGGTGCCTGAACATCATGACTTATGAAATGTGACCTCAGGTGTTTGCCCATGCTTCCTGGGTAATGATTTCATACCTGTGAATTAATTTCATTTTGAGGAGGTGACTGCCTGAACTTGCTTTAATTTCTGAACATGACCTCCAATCTGAAAGGGGCACTCCATTGATTTTGTATGTCAAAGTCAATCTACCAGTCACAGGGTGTACTCAACCATATCACTGTCTGATATCGACAAGGACATAGATATTGGATAGCTCTGCAAAACTCCAAATTCAATAACATTCTTTGCATCCATTCCAACCTTTTTTACAATTCTTCCTTTCTACAACATCGACACACGACAACTTTGATGTGGTAAAGATTAGGGAAAGCTTCTGGTTGCAGTTATTAAGATGTCAAACATTAATTGCAGGTCCGTGATGGGACACAACAATGGTTTGTCATGAAAGACAAAGAAGATGTACCAAAATACACAATCAAAATACATATTCAAAATGCACCATCAGAGGTTCAGCATCTAGTGTCTTTGGGGCTTGACCCACACTGTGGATAAAGATCAGGGCATATCAGTCTCTGCCACACTGACTGTGACCAAACTCTGAAAAGTTTTTAATGTAACCAGCAATCCTGTATCTGGAGGACTGTTTAACGGACTACAGTAGAAAGGGAAAATGCCTGCTCTGAATTTAAGTTTGGTTTGGTCTTAGTGTCTTTTTTTTTTTTTTTTTTACAGGGAACAGTTTACAGAATAACCAGTACGTTTCTGGACTGAGAAGATAACAGTAACACGCACTGAAGTAGGCAAGCATACTTTTTAAGTGTATTTTTTAAAGTAGTCAATCATGTCATGTGTTCTCTGGAGTACTACTACTACTGCACGAGCAGCTTACTTTACCAAACCTACTGTACCACAGTGGGTCACAGGAACTCATCACAACCCTAATTTCAGTGACCACAGACATGGCAGATGACAGCCAGCATTGAAACTGCACGAAAACAACTGCAGCAGTGCAATGAGACAAAAACACGACAGGCAAGACAAACGCAGCCCTATGATCTGCCATCAGATGATAACAACTAATTAGAGAGCTTTCTCTTCTGCTCAAGGGGCTGTCTTATGATTTGCAGAGCCCAATGAATATGTATATGATGTGAGCATTGGGATGGCTGGATCTGGGTCAGGCTGCTGGTGGATGATGAGTTGCCTGTGAAGTAAAGAAAGGAGACATGTGGCAAAACTATGGTATTCAGGGAAAGCCTCAAGATGCATGCAGATGTGAGGGACCTTAACTTTTACAGATTATGTCTCTAACAAATTGATGGGCTCTTGGTATTCAGAGGGAGTTGCCTCATCCAGCTGACAAGCCCTAAATGATGTCTCTGGGGATCATTTCTGTCTGTTAGAGCTTGGCATTTAAGTAGAGGAACTCAATGCATTGATTAGCCTATCTACTCATGTGAAATAAATTTCTATAAAGATAGTGCAGTGATGTCCAGAGATAGTTTCAAGTTTGTTGGAGTTTGTAAAGAGAATCTGTGAAGACAAATGATGGGAATTAATCAGAATTAAAAATGAAAAACTAGAGCATTAAAATAAAGGATGTGCATAACTATTGGTAATGTTTTCAGTTGTTCTGCAATAACCTCTCTCTCCAGCATAATTAACACAAAGACACCTGACTAATTAAGTTTATTATAATGGGGACGTAACAGCAATGGCCTAGAAATAAGTCTTTAGAATTACAGGTGGCAACAGATGGGGAAGATCTGACACTGATGCATAAACTGTGCCACAGTGTGGGAGCAATGGAAAGTGGTCTGTCACATCTAGATCACAAATTAAAAGGTTAGAGCTTTTAGCTGGCAACACACTGTGAAGTGATTTAAAAAGAAATGAAAAAAACCATTAAAATAAACTATATACTGGATTTAACTGGTAAACAATAAATGGAGGTCAGCGCTGAAGAAATGTAGATTCTCCTTCTGGTACCGGTGTGAAGTCTCACTGCCGCATTTTGAACTAACTGCAGGTGAGCGAGGAACTGACTAACTCCCACATAAACAGAGCTGCAATAGTTGCAATACTCAAGACAAGGAGCAAGACTGTTACAAGACTGTTTCCAAATCTCCTAAAGCTAAGTTCAGAGTTAAAGTCTGCTTTGGATATAAGGTGGAAGACTGTGGCAGCCAGCCCAAAACACAGTCGAATCCTCCCTGCTGTCACAGATGCCTAACCAACAGATCTATCAGAGGATATGAGAAATGCCCCCAGTATTATTTTCTTTTATTAAAATGCGCAAGCTTTTTCTCTTACCACTTACAATCACACTTGGGAATTATGAAAGATTTTGTGGTTCCTGTACAGCTCCTGACAGCTCTCGATATAAGATTTCATTGATTTTTCATTTTTTTTTGGAGAGAAAACTATTTGAATGAATTACCCTGAGTTATGTGTAAAATGTGTCAAAGTAAATCCACAGAGAGCTAACTCCGTGATCCTGAGCTTTTTAAAGCATACTTACATAACTGCAACTGTACCTGTGACTGTGATGCACAACCTATTATCCCACCACAAAAAGTTTGAATGTGTGCTTCTGCACCAGGTTTCAGTCAGAACATACTGTACAGTCAGTCAGAAATGCTGTTTCTCCACTGCACTCTATAACAAGAAATACCTCCACTTTATGGTACTGTGAATCTCTCTCTCAACATAATGAACTCTCCGACAAGGAAGTGTCAGAGCTGCACCACAGTAAAACATGGCTGTTTCCTGTCGCCACCAATGAAAACAGCCATGCTGTAGTGTTTTAGTGAGGGGAGCGACTGCCGACACCACATTTCCTGGTGTTCAATCACTGAAACTGAGTCTCTGCTACAGACAGTAATGCTGATACACAAACAGTATGTGTCATTTATATACAGTACACACATAAAGAAGCCCAGTTTTGTGATGTCCTCAGTTTATCATCTCTTTTTTGCTCTCTAAAGTCCCACACTCTTCCTAATTGTATGTTTCATCCACCTCACATCAGTGCAGTGGTTCAGTGTTGGACTACGCGCCACTTCTCAGCTGCGTTCAATTGTTTATTTGTTCTCTGCACTGTTATGTATGACTGAAGATTCACACACTGATCCACTCATTATCACTTGAACATTGTCATGCTAGAAGAATTTAATGTTCACTGTTTCCGCCCCTTCACAGAAAACAAAGTGCTGGCAAAGTGACTGGATCATCTAAAATGGAGAATGACAAATGTGTATCCAGCTCAGCACAGAGGCATTGTTGATTTATATCATGGAAGAATGATTTGCTCTTTTTAGTGTTCATGCTTCAGGCACCTTATTAAAGATACTACGTGGAGTTGAAAGTGTGAGGTTTTGCTGCTGCTACAGTATAAACATACTGACATGTACGGATTTTTCTTTTGCATATACAGTAGCTTTTGTTTAGCCATTGCACATTGTCTTTACTGAGATTATGTTTTTTGTTCTCTGTTTCCTTGCTTACTTTGTTACTTTGTTTATGAGGCAGTACAAGTTGTAGTTGTTGCTGCTGCTGAGGGGAAAATCAACAATACATTTTTAAACATATCTGAGCACAGAATACTGGTCAAATCAAATCTACATGTTAAACTTTACTTTTATCAAAAAACAAAACAAAACAAAAAAGACAATTGCAGCAAAAACTACCTGACAAATCTGTAGCACTGTTCTGATCAGTTTTTGCTGATATTCAGGTGTGACTTTCTCCCAGGCCTTCTGCACCATTTCCCAAAGGTCTGCTACAGCTCAATGGGGTTCAGATCTGGCCACTGAACTGGCCAAACCATCACAGATGTTATTCCAGCAGCTACTTTCTTATCCAAATAACTATTACACAACCAGATTGAATTCTTATGGTCATTGTCTTGCTTCAACATTAGTCGTTGCCCAATGGGAATGGCATGCCTCTTAGTATGGAGTGGTATCCATAATGGTTCAGATCACCCACTCTCCCATCACCATAACATCCCCAGGTCATCACGTTTCCACTTCCATGCTTCACTGATGGTGTTTCTCAGCGTCAATCATCTTTTTATGAGCTCTGTGTCTGAGCTGTGTATTGTAACTTTTCTATCGATTTACCAACATTAGGGGGGTGTATTTTTTGGCAACTCAGCCCATGGGGAACAGCTCATCTGAGTCTCATATTTTATCCAGACTGATTGAGTAGTAAAAGGTAGTAGATTTGTAAAAGGTCATCTTTGAAGTTTTAGATTGTATCTGCTGAAGTTTTCTTAATCAGCCAGTTTTTTAGAATATATATATTTTTACTTTTCAGTGTGAAAATCCAATAGCGTCTTGGTGTTTTCAAACGTTTCCTTGCCAGTGTATATGAAACGTTTCTCGACAAAGTCAAAGAATAAAAACCATAGTTGGAGCAAACAAAGATTAACAACAATAATATATGTAGTAAATATATAACAGCACAAAGAGAGCCTCCTACAAACAGATACCAGCATCTGTTGCAGAAGAAGTTGTACTGTCTGTATGTCCTTGTAATGTTGCACTGCTCCTGTTTGGTGCCAGTGGGCTGCAAATTTGTGCCTTCAACTGCTTAACTCTGTGTTTGGGCATTATCACACCATTTATTCTCAGCAGGAAAAGATAAAGTAAGTTAATTCAATCAGTAGTCAGTAGTTTTGTGCACTGAAACACGAGAAAGTTTGCCACAAATGGCATATTTGTCCTTGAAGTGTATCTGCTTCATGACACACTAATGAAAACCGAAATAAAATGTAAAACTGAAACAAACAAAATTCCACTTTTAGCAACAATCGTCTAAAGAATTTGTATCCATTATTTCTTCCATGGTACATTTACAGTAGCATTTACAGTCCCTCTCATGAGATGATTTTGTGTATATCATAATCTTCAGTGGTAGAACAAGTATTCAGATCATTACTTTAGGAAATTTAGCAGTACAACAGCAGAAGTATGCTCAATTATGCAGTTAAATAGAAATCCTGCATTCAGAAGAGCACCTCAGGCTGCATTTAAAACCAATTTCTAAAATTGGAAAAAGGGGCACATGGCAGTGATAAATTATCACCCATGTCAGCAGCTGTTTGGAGATTTTGAGTCTCTTTCAGCTTATTGTTTTGGTTTTTGTGACACATGTTTAAGTCTCACTACTCTACCCTGTTTTTATAGTGAGTCCAGACCAATGTCAGTATTTATCAAACTTATAACAATTATACTTAGGAATGAAGTATTAAGAGTAAAAAAGAATATTGGGAGCAGCAAAACACAACTACAAGTGCTGTTATTTAGGATCCTACAAAATATATTCCATTCTTTAAAAGAGAACAAGAAAATCACAACTTAAATTGGTGAATTATTTTATTATACATAGAGCAGGCTTACTGTATAACAGCCTATTTGTTTACATTGTGGAAATTAAGGTAGGTGATTATGCAATTGCAATGGCAATTATCCTTTATTGAAAAAGACAAAAAGGACAAAAAACAACAACATTGATGTTGGTTCTGGAGTTAAAGAGCACCTTTTCATAACTTCTAACTTAGTTTATGCTTGTTTCTTTGCAGTGTGCAACAGAAATGAGTGCATGCTTCTGAGCCAGAGTCTATTGAATATAAAAATAGTTTCACATTTAGGCCTAACTAAAATATGACTCGAATTGCACCAACTGTAAATGAGTGTAAATGTTGGTAAAGTTTTTTTAAGTAGCCTACTTTCACCTCCATGAACTGCAGAGGTGGGTAGAGTAACCAAAAATTGTACTCAAGTAAGAGTAGTGTTACTTCAAAATAATATTACTCAAGTAGAAGTAAAAAGTAGTCATCCAAAAAATTAGGTAAATGTAACGGAATAAATGTAACTCGTTACTATCCACCTCTGATGAACTGTATGACTGTCGGTGTTGCAAATGCAATGTGATTTTAGGACACCACACCTGTACCTGTTCCCTTCACCTCAAGCAGTACATCACCTTTTTTTTGAAAATTTTGTGAGCAGAGACCTCCCTAATGGTGGCAAAAATGGATCAAATCAACTTGTATGCACCCAGTTAAAGAACAAATAACCCAAACCGCCCAATCTGGCAATTCAGCATCGAACACAAACAGTGGGCAATGGACAATAAGTTTGGCTTCATTTTTCTTAAATAAATAATGACACTGTGAAAAAATGTATATGTCCTTGTTCATCTGATGTTGTATTTGCCTAATGTTAAGACCCACTACGATTAGATGATTTTTATTATGTTTTTTCACAAAAAAAGCACACTAAGTTTGGCTTATGACTGTAGGTGCTACACTAAAATTTGTTTGGCAACTCTGGAAAATACAGCAGATACTTAACAATAAATAGAAAAATCAATGTTTTTATTTTACATGAATGGGATCAAGTTTTAAATAGCAGAAAATGGAATTACTCAAGTGATTACTCAAGTAAAAGTACATCAGAACTGTATTTTTTTATTTAAAACTGTAATTTGTTGTTTTTGCAGTTTCAAAATGTATTCAGTAATACTCTGAAAATAACTACTAGTAACTTTAATCTTTTGTTCTTGCTGTTGTAGGATAATTGTCACTCCCTGCAGAATACCAGTGGTGTTGGAGTTTGTACCCTATCATCTGGCCTTCTCTCCCTACTGACACTGAGCAGGTCTATATGGTACCACTGCTCACACACACACACACACACACACACACACACACACACACACACTCTCCCTACAGAGAGAGTTCGTACAGCTGTAATTATACTCCTCCCAGCTATAGCAAGTGGGGTGGGGGTGCGGGTGGGGGCAGTGGAGATCCTCTCAGCAGGTGGTGTGGAACAGTGCATTGAAGGGAGCTTAAAATCAGCCAACTAAAGGCCACTGAAGGGTTTAATTACCCAGTGAACATGACTAATAATGAATCTGTGCTCTGGCGGTTCTGTGTCCAAAATATGCAGCCTTCATTGCCCAATCAAGTCTCACTTCCAGATGCATACATGTACGTGTTTATGGACCTCCCCCAGTGCTTACTGCTTGGGAAAAATGCTTGAAGGGTGATGGACAGCATGCAGAATGCAGCATATACAGCATCAGTGGCTACATGCTATGACATGACATATGAGGAGAATGATTCCCATATGTCACTAACTGAGGCTGCTCAGTTTACCCGTGCATATGTACATGATTTGGAGAGAGTTTATTTATGGTTTCCACATGAGAGCAGCTATTTGCCGCTGATAACTTTGTGGATGCTTTCAGGGGACATGGGCGGTGATTTAGAATGATTTTTAAGAAGCCTTCTGCAAGACAGATACAATCATTCAAGCACAGCCACCCTTTCCTTGGAGATTTCCCTGTAGTTGGTCGCTGTGACTGATGGGAGTTAACACACACACACACACAAACACACACAACAATCTCCACAGCAGTTTACCAGTGATGAATATACAGTAGGTGTCACTTTTTATTGGCAAAACAAGGAACAAGGCTGTTACTGAAGCTGCGGGAGTTTGAGGAGCTGTCCAGATGCTGAAAGCGTATCAAGAAGCCTTTCAATTAGTAATAAGATCTGTTGGATCTGGGGGAACTGATGTAAATTTAACACTTGGTGAAAATAAACCATTCATGCATTGCATGTGACCAAGGTTCAGTTTGGACATTTTATGCGGTCGGTAATTTGAGGTGGTTATTTTTGCTTCTTCAAGGAACCCGCACTGGAGCTTTCCTAAATCAAACCAGCGAGAAGAGAAAATTACACTTGTAATAGCTGGTTCATTTCAATCAGAATACAATACCTGTTCTAAAGGGGGAGGAGGGAAGAGAGAAAATACAGTCCAAGGCTATTCACGCGCCTCGGTGCTTGTTTATTTTCTATTAGAGGCTGTTTGGACCAAAATGATGATCCATCCAGCCATAGATCAATAGCTTCACTCTGCAGCGAGTGCCAGTCGCAGCCCCACATGTAGGAGAATGCAGACAGGAGGGGTGGAGTTCACAGCTTTTACTTTTCAAATGCTCCTGTGGCAGAAGGTCTCATTCTTTGGCCGGAAAACAGCGGAGTTGGCGCTGATACGTTCTGCCATGTGATCCCAGTTTAGTCACATACATCGCCTCGCCGTTACAATCTCCCACTAAACTTTCCATGCTGTTGCTTGTCCAATGGACAGCACTTAGAAGGTTCGTCTGGACCATATCCGCTCCTGCACGTTCTCACGCTGCGCTCCTGCTCTCCACCGTCGGCTCCCCAGGTTTAGAGGGACTCACGCGGCCCGGTGTGCTGGCCCGGGTCTCTCGCTCTCATGGAGGGAGACGTCATGGACAAAGTAGAGGCCACGGCGACGGTCCGTGACTTCGACCCCATCAGTGGGAGCATCCCGGCCACTAAAGTAGAGATCACCGTTTCATGCAGGTGAGTTCACTCCGGTGCTGATGCTGCTCTCTCTGCGTCAGGGTTTGGGAAGCTCCGCGCGCTTTGGGTGCGTTTTGCTGTGACAAGACTGGACACTGCAATGAGTTTAATTCCTAAAAGCAGCACCTAAGGCTATGTATCATTTCCTTATGAAAAATAACCACATATTTTGAAGAGTAAAAACTTTACAAAATGTGAAATGCCAGCACTGTGTAGGTATAATCTTCACAGAGATCCTCGCTCTGCTATAAACACCTAAAACCATACATGACATCGCTGAAATACTTCCAGTATTTTCGTCATAATTTCAAACGAACAACTCAATCAGCATGTAATTAGCGCTGCAGCAATGTCCGGAATTCTCTCAATCACAGTCAGGGAAGTAGAGAACATGCTGCACATCAGACCATCCCCAACCTTTTATGCATTTTTTTTTCTCGTGTTTATTTTAAAGATTTAGGCTTTGGTATGTATTTAGATAATTGTCCGCGCGAGAGTGTCTCGTGGGTTTACAGCGGTGCGTGTCTGTGTTTTGTGCGCGCCGAGTCGCGTGCCACAGGAGATATAACCATCGCATCGCAGAGTTTGTTGGCGTGCTTGCGAGAGTTCCCCTGAGGCCACGATTCATGTGTAAAGCTATGTAATCGCTCGGCAGGCTCCGAAAACGATGCTAGATTTTTTACAGAAACGTGACGACACAAGGAATTAGCTCTAAACGTTCGCCCCTCGTTGACCATTAGCCTTTAATGGATTCACTCTGGCCCCAAAACCTGCACAATACCACGAAGATCAGGGTGGGGCAGCGCTGATTGCAGGTAGAGTCGCTTTATACAGAATGCTGCTGCAACAGTGACATTATATATGCTGACAAGTACAGTTTTAATTAATGTCATCATGGAAATTAGTTAATTTGTGTTTCCATGTGATCCCCAGCGGTGCCTCATTTTGTCATAATCCACAGTGTTTAGCTCATTGTGCCTTTTTTCTATATTATTTTTATATGCATCTAAATTATGTCTTCTTATGTTCACTGCTGTTAAAACCGATTGTGTAGCCGTTTTGGAAATTAATAAACTCAAAGCTAGGGGCCATAGATTTAATAGCCAAACACCCTGCTGCCATAATTTTCCTCTCTCATCTGCATTCTTCTTCAGATCTCCATTTGTTCCATCAGTTATGTAGAGGGGGAACTAATTGATTATCCTGCTTCGTCAGCCACTTTGAAATTGTGATCATGTTCAACAAACCCATCATTGCTGTTGCCATGTAGGCTATCTTATAACCATTTTAGATATTAAGAATTCACATTGCATCACAAATCAGTCAAGCATTAAGAAACAGACAGGTGGAGGAGGGTGTTTCTATGAGGAGGGAAACCATTAAGTCCTACTTAAGGATTCTTTGTTTATGTAATTAAAATCGTTCGTATGTAAAACTGAAGCATGAGTGAGTAAGTGTGTGTGGTAAGGTTGACATATGGAGCTTATGCCGGATCTGTGTGGGTATGTTTGATGTTATCTATCATGGGACCTTTGTTGTGAGTAGCAGCTGGACTCGTGTTATTTCCCTCTTGGTATACACTTGTTTTTTTCCCCTCAGCCCTTCATATTTTAAACTGGGATCTGTGTTGATGCCCCCAAGCTATGTCACTCTGCAGCTCCCCTGTC
Organism: Sandelia bainsii; assembly: GCA_032362345.1. NCBI lineage: Eukaryota > Metazoa > Chordata > Actinopteri > Anabantiformes > Anabantidae > Sandelia > Sandelia bainsii. The sequence goes on along the minus strand of JAUMHL010000028.1, from coordinate 12,396,340 downwards.
TGTCATTAATGTCTCGCCAAACAAAGACTTGCTCTAGGCTCAGTTTGACAGAGAAGAAATTTTTTTTTTTCCTCTCACTGGGCATTGAAACATTGTCTGCTTTAGATGCAAAGACTTCAGGTCCTGTTTGTTCTTCTGAGATTGCTACAGTAGCTCATGTCTGACCTCTGAGGCCAATTTCAAAGATCAGGAACTGGACTCAGCTGAAAAGTTGGACATATATGAAATACACAGCCATGCTTGCTGCCATTCTTCCCACATATCAGCAAGTGTGTACTTGGTCCAACCAACAGAAGCACAATGGGTGTTATGCGGGTGAGAGGCACAGGCTCCACAACTCTGTGTAATTGATTTAGTAAGCCTGAAAGCTCTGAGATTGCAGCGCACATGGAATTGAATTGTGGCGTGCAGCCCTACAGGCATTCTCATAACCCTCTGCCAATACTGCAGCAACCCCCCTGACAAACTGGAGGGGCTGAGGCAGACAACCCCTTATCAAAACAAGTGCATATTGCTGTGATAGCACATTGTTCCCCATCTATGGCTCTGATTGGTTTAGCTCACAGGTCAGCCAGTGAGCCGAGCCCAGAGCATCTGCTTCTGAGCTGTGATGCTACTCTTCAACTCGGCGATAAGATGGTTCTTTAAACTCAAGTGGCCTCTATTCCTACGTCTGCTCTTACCAAACGCATGCCAGTGAATACAGCTCAGTGGGTTAGGGTCAGTGGTCCCCCGATGTTTTTAAAGGCTTGATCACATCTCTTATGTGGCACTAACAAATGTGTTCATTCATTAATATTTAAACAGCTCTGATGAATATTTTAAAAGTTGTCCTTGATTTGCTACATCACGCTTTAATTATAAACAAAGTAAATGTGAATCCTGGATGTGTCCCCTTTCTATATCTCGGCATACCAGTGCGCCTCAGAGTTTCCATGTACAATGACTTAAGGGAAGCTGGGGCTTTAGCGCTCTGGTTCCACTGTGAAGCACATTTTTAGTAATGAATGTTGTAAAAAATGTGCAGACTGAAAAAACCCTCAAAGCCCCGAAGGCTTGACACATGGATTGTAATGAAATGATTTTTTCTTTATTTCTCTTTTTTTGTCATAGATTCATATGTAGGATGTTTGTAATCATTTGTAAATACGCAGTTTACCGTACAGCATGTGCCTCTGTGACCAAACTGAGGAATGCTGATAAGCTTGACAGGCCTGACAAAGGTTTACAAATCTTATCACAACACAGCGAGGGGAAAAATTATTTCTCGCTCCTAAAAGATTACTCTTTGGCATCTAATTGTTTGATAGTTTCACCCAGAAGAGAGAGAGGAGAAAGAAGAGAGGAGAATGACCTGATGAAAGCCCAGATTTGGACAATGTGTCATTTTTAAGTACGGGAGTTTAGTCCGTCAAAGCCTCAAAGCACAAGGATGTAACTTGAATTTTTATTATATTCCCTTTCAACAACAGATCAACAGAGGGCATATTATAAAAATGTATTGGTCCTTTGAAACATGTCAAAACACACCACGGGTATGCAGTTAAAAAGTGAAATCAGCTGACAAAGCCAGCTTCCCTTTCCCTGTGCTCAGCCTCCCACCTGACAGCTTGAATGTTAAAACTTTATCAGCCCCAGAGCCAATTTCGCCAAGACGCTGCATCTCGTCCATCCTCTCCTGTTCTCTGCTGTTGCCGTGGAGCTCGCTGTGACTATTCATTTGCTTTGATAGATTGTTTAGAGCAGGTCTGCATCCAATCAATGTATTCCATAGGTCGGTTGTATCTAACTCAACCAGACCACTCAGCTCCCAGGGGATTCATTACCAGGTGAAACACAAAAGAGGTCACATGACTGCTAGCATGCTGAGACAAATGCTCGCAGGTAAGGATCCCTGACGCACAAGGCCACTGATTGCTGTTCTCCGGGGTTAGTCTGAAATCTTGTGGCATGCCCTTTTATTTGAACCCTTCCTGAAGCAATTATTGCAGCAAGGGGGAGGCCTATGGAAATCATCATAGTGATTAGGATGTAGAGGATCACTGCTCGATCTGTCAAAAGCAATTGCTTGAGCACAGCAATTGCGATTCAAGCTGTGTAACCAGTCTATTGTTTATTCAAGTGTGGCGATGTGGCCTGTAACTCCGTGCTGTTGTTTTTGTGTTAATAGCTGTTGTAGCTGTTGATCTCATTCACTCTTGGTTACCCATTCAATCAAACTATGTGACCTGCTTTTTCCTTTTGTTTTGCTCTGGCAGAACAAAATGAACCAGTTTGCCTTGTACAGGAGCATAAAATATTTATAAAATATCTGTCTGAGTAGGAGAGAAATTTCAATTTGCTATGTTTTTACTGTGCTGCTCTTTTCATTTTGTGTTTTGGGTTAAGATTGACCTGGGGCGAGCTCGCAGCCTTTATCTCACAGGATGGCTTGTGTCTGTGAGTGATGTGTCACATCTGTTTTGGGGATCGAGACTGAGAGACAGGAGGGTGCCAAGAGGAGGCAGATTTTTTTTTTCAATTTTGGGGATGTTAAGTGTGCAGCAGGCAAGTTTCATAGGTCGATGAAGCGGATAATTATGCATGAACCTCTGACACAGTGAAAATGAGTTTGTGTCCCAGACACTTGGCTTGTTGTGGTGTCACTTTTATTAATATATTCTCATTTGGGATGTATGACAGCTGAGGGGGATCCCATGGAAACACAGTTGTGGTGCCTCATTGTGGTGTATAACACTCTGCATGCTGCCTATGTCATCTTAATGTGTTGATTGGAATGACAGGAAAAGTCAAGAGTGTGTTGTAGCAATAAGAAATCAAAGCAGTCCCTCTTGGCTCTGAAGTATCAAACTGCTTTTGTCACTATTTTCATAGATCCTTAAGGATCAGTGGAGTATGTTAGTGGATTTCTGTGTCGAGAGATGTTTGACCTAACATCACAACTTGTCTGGGAAATGTGAGCGCTGGTGGCAGATTTGTAGCTAGTGTGACAGGTTGCTCAGTGAAGATTTCATCACATTATGTTGTCTATGTTGACAGTTTTATCCGAAGGGCTAAACAAGCTAATTATTGTTAGGGTATTGTCATATCTGTAGACCCATCTGAGTTAGGAACTTTTCTGTTAGATACATTAGGACTTTAACCAAAAGAGACATTTCTGCATGTGTGTGTGCCTTTGCTGCAAGCCAAAACATCAGGCTTGATAAGTACAAATACTGATAATAGTCACAATAGGTAAATATGTGTGTGTTAAATAATTGTAACCAAAAGTTACAAAAAAGTTATATGATTCTTGGCCTTGGTAGAACTTGTGACTTTGATTACAAGTTTGTTTCAAGTTTATTTTCAATTTGTGTTTGATATCTTCAAGTTTGATGTGTTCATATAGCATACAACGACCCATTTCTTAGTTAGTTGGTTCATATTTAAACTTAAACACCCGTAGTCTGTTGTTGTGCTCATTGACCGTATACAGATGTTGTTTGGAAATGCTTGCATGTGTGTGCCTTCTATGCTTACAAATAGGGGTAATGATCTGTAAAGGTAATAAAGAAGTAATCATAAAACATAAATTATTCTTTACCTTGATAACTGTATGAACAAACCACTCAAATCTGTGAAACAGTCGTGAAAAAACTTTTATGTGTCAGTGTAGATGCTGCAACACCCTTTTCTGCATACATTCACAAAGACTTTTATGTGCACCTCCATAGGTTAGGAGAAGTGTTTGACCAGTCACAGCCTAGAAAAGAGAAATAAGCAAGTTGGCTTTCTGGATACCAGACTGCATGCATTCAAGAAAAAACCTATCCATTTATGTTTCTTTAAGAAATGTGGGGGAAAAAAAATCACTAGCACAGCTTTAGTGTCATGAAGTCTAACAAAATGGCAATTGTCTGGCTGTCTGTTGAGGAACCTTATCATATTTATTTATAGCCCAGTGGTTACATTTCAGGTCAATTACTGTATGTGTATGAGTGAATATACAGTATGTCATTAGGTGGCCTTACCTCTAAATACTTGTTTGTTAGTATTTTCTCATTATAGTTGCCACGTACCTGCTGTGTTTGCTTTCACCTTTTGAGTCTCAAAATTAGACAGCTCCATTGCCTTGTTTCCATTCTGCACATTACAGTGGCAGATATCTCACCCCTCACTAACATCATTCAGTGTTCTGAGACAATTTCTTTCCATGCTGCATTATCCTGATCACTATTAAAATTGACCCTGCTCTCACCACTCCATGCTTGACTGAATCCACACGGTTTCTTTCCTCTGTCTCTATTTAATGATCAGTTGCTGTCATTTCAAAGTCAAAATATGTATGAGGTTAGAAATAATTTACTGTGCCTTATTTGTTCTCAGTGTGCAATTTAAAGTGATTTATGTTGCCAGTATGTGAAATACATGGTTAGTGTGTGTCTGCAGAGGTATTTGAAGCTTGAGCTTTTTTTTTAAATGGAATGGAGAGATGGAGAGATGGAGAGATGAAGGGAAATGGGAGTGAATTCACACTAGTCTAAGTGCAAAGTGCTCTGCCAGGGTTACAAAAGCCATGTACTATCAGTGTCTGCATCTCCCTCAGCTCCATGCAAAAAAAAGGCTTTCTCTGCACAAACCCCAGGCTGTCACAGTGCGCAGTTAGCAGTGATATTATTCCCAGGTCGGACATTAGTCACACACCAAATGCCAGTTTGAAACAAGCCATAGTGTATGTGCATTCTCATATATTATACTAGCAGAAGCATAGTTTTATGACTGAGGTTCTGTCACTGCCCATGAGATGGCCGCCAAGGGAGTGCTCTGCAGCAGGTATTGTCAACCTGCAGAGTTCCCAGGTTGAACAGAAACTGAATAATTAAACAGATGGAGGAGGAGAAGCCACCTGGTGCCATCACAGTGAAGGTCAGCAGATGGGTCTGTCACTAATAAAGGGAACAGATTGCACGCTGAATGTAATGAAGGGGTGGGTTTTGAGATCCAGATGAAAGCAACATTGCTTTGTATCGTCACCTGTTACCATCCGAGAGATTCAGTTATGCAATGCAGGCAGAGATTTTCAGTAACTAAATGCAGTAGTGCATCAGATTTTTTTATTTTCATTTTTTTATTTTAGCAGTGGAGACCTTTACATGTCTGTATTTGATAACATTTCCTGTATAATATACTGCACATGTGTTTGTTTATGAATTACAAAAATACTCTCAAGAAAAACTTAATATGTCAGTGTTGAAAATTGCTCAGATTTGTAAAGGGCTGGCTGACCAGCATATTTCTCCAGTGTGGTTCTCTGACACTGTGACTGCTGAGAAGCTGCCTAAGGGTATATCAGACAAAAAGTAGACCTACTGACCCCAAAGTGTGTGAGTGGAAAGAAAATGTCTCTCCTCAGTCAAAGAGTAGAGGGCCATAGGGCAGAAGGGGAAGTGAAGTGACGCTGAACAGAAAATGCAAACCATCACTTTCTCCTCTGAGCCATCTCCCATTGTCTCTAATGAAATATAGACTTTCCTTTCTTTAACCCAGTCAGATATGTAACTTTCAAGCTTACATTTGTCGCGTTCTTTTAGGAACCAGTGAGGCAGCAGCTCCTACTAGACTTGGCCAGCCAGATTCAAGACTATTTAAAACCACTTTCCACTGATTTAGATGCTGTTCCTCCAAGGTGCCAATTATGACTTTGACAAGTCTCAGAAAATGGAAGAAAATTAAGTGCTGACAATAAGGCACTGAGGGTGCTGAAATTAATTCCCACATTTCTTAGTTTAATAATCAACCACATGGACCAAAGAGCTGCTAAAATATCTCCAGGGATTTGACCGAGAGGGAGTGGTGCGTTCCTAATATATTATTTTAAATTAGAGTTCGGCTGCTAGCCATGTTTTAGAGGTCAAACCTTCTTCACACTTGACTTCTAGTGAAAACATTTATCAATATTTTAGCCCAATTAAACACTTTTCTGACACATTTATACAGCTAGAAGGAGCTTGCAAATTTCATTGCAGAGCACATGCATCAGTTTTATGATGTTAATTCAGCATTTAAAGGTTTTCCTGCTGCTGCTTTCTTTGTTAAAGTATGCATAACCAATAACTTCAAGATTATTTCACTGACAAACAAAAATACTTTGTTTGGGATGGTTAGATTTTTTTTCTCAATGTACCCTTTTTGTAAAGTGTTACCCATTTGGTTAAATATTAAACGCTTCAGTGATGCAGATATCATTGCACTCAGTGTTTAAATGAAGGTAGTGAGATAAAGAAGAATAAGAAAAGTGATGTTTATCATTTTCATTCACGCATTTCCAGTGAGATGGTCATAGTGATCATAGTCATCCTCAACCTTGTTTCAGGTTGGTAACATGAAATGCGGTGTGGATGAAAAGTAGCTGAATCTAATTACTTTTGTCCTACTTTCAGTGAGCTTCATCTTCAACAACAAACTTTCTTTACATCAGCTCTCCAGATAATGATCTTTTCTTATCCCACTGAGATTTGTGAAGAGTATGAGTTAACTTTTGAAAAAAAGTGTTAGTTCAGTGGAAGGAGACGGACGGATTGGAGATGTTAATAGTCATCCTGCAGCATCATTGCATTTTTTTGGGCATGTACACACTAAGATTGTCAGTTAATATGTATTGTTGTATAAATCTGTAAGGTATTTGTTTCATCTTGAATAGACATGTTCTGCAAGGGAAATGTGACCTTCAGCAACTCAAAATGAAGCATTGTTTTCTACAGTAACATTGTTTAACAAAGTGATTGTTTTTCTTGTGTCACACGTTCTCTTTTGCACTGGAAGTTATGAAAAGGTGATGGACAAGTTAACTGTTTGAGGATAATGAATGCCAGATAATACCAGGTAGATACAAAGAGACAACCATGTATAGCTTTGTTATCCCTAATACCAACATTGTTCCAGCTAGAGTCAGGTCAGTGCAAGGCTAATGCTCAGGGAAGCTACATTTGTTATCCCCCCACGTATCCCTGTGAGAAGATTTTGTGTCTAGCAATGCAGAATTACATGAATGATGTCCTGTTGCTTGGATTCTGTCCTGAAATCTCATCTATATTCATTGAAATCCTGCTGTCCCCTAAAGGGATGAGGATTGTTCTGAACTGCACACAAGTTATTTATTGACCCTGTTTTCCAACAGGAACCAGAAACAAGACATATTTATGTCTTTGCATTATACTGATATGCTAATGAGATAATTGAAACAATTTGCTAAATATTTCTTATCTGAAATGTTGAATGAAATGCTTCATGTTAGCACTTTCTGATGTTTTAAAGGTTATCTTCAAATAAAGCATTTGATGATTGGGAAACCCTCAGGTTTTCCCTCAAAAAATGCACAACATCCAGTATGGAAGAGGGTAAAAAAGATGGCATGAATAATATTAATGCTGATTGTGGCTCTTATCTTGAATAAGTCAGTGAACCAGTCAGAGTGCCTGGCTGATTGAAAAAGTGTTGGATGATGATCAGAACTGGATGCAAGGTCCTGTTTTATTTGATGATGAAGCATGGGAAATGCCAGAGTAGTTATTCTGACATGCAAAAGTAACCTTTTTTCTTTAATAGTGGTTCAGACTGAGGCAATTGAAAAAAACATGTTGCTGTACAAGTGCTGGATCACATTCAAACTCAGCAACTTGGCACACATGGCCCAGAGAACGTCCTGGATACTCTCACAGTTGCTAAAAATCCTTGTGTCGCGCCGACCCACAATAAAAAGGGGGAATGATGTTGTTTTCAGCACTGCAAAACTTACAAAAAGGGATGTTCAAAGAAGCAGTTCAGTTGGCAGGAGTAAGTGCAAAAAAATTGTGAAATTTATTAACAAAATATTAATTAAACAATGGGGGAAAAAATCTCCCGGGGAAAACAATCAACAACTGAAGCAAAAAGAACAAAAGAAACACAGGTTAAAACTGCAGCCTCACAACAAACTGCCACCTCTCTCCCCCTCAATCTTCTCAATTGAGTGGCATTTTACCTTCTCAGCCTCACCTAACTGGGACCTACCACCTGGCCAGGTAAGCATGGGGTGAGCTGAACAAAG
>JAUMHL010000028.1:12371470-12388175 GCA_032362345.1 Sandelia bainsii | reverse complement strand
AGATAAAGAAAATACAGGACAATTATATTTAATGAACAAAACAATATAAATGTAAGGGAATTGGGTCCAGTGAAAAGTAACCTTTTCACACCTTGGAATATAATTTATTCCATGGATGCATACTGACAGACCTGTTCAGTTTATTGATACCATGTTGCTGTAAAAGGTGAAATTGGAATTTGTGTTCTGGCTTGTTGCTTTCTGCCCTGAGGCCAGAGTCACAGGGGCAAAACAGCCATAGTCACCTTCAGTTTTCACCACTATTAACCTGAGATTGACCTGATTGTGCTTTAAATGTCGTATTTCTTCTGTATTCTCGTGGATGCATTAACACAACTGGATACTGACTGGATACTGTGTTCCAAGATAGCACACTGTATTTTATTTATTCTGATAGAAACAGTTCCCAAACAGTTCTTTAGACTTTTTGACCCATATCACATATATACATATATATATATATATATATATATACATGTGTGTGTGTGTGTATATATATATATACACACACATATATATATATATATATACACATGTGTGTGTGTATACATATATATATATACACATATATATATACACATGTATACAGTTAGAAACTGAAACTCAATTAATTAGACTATTATTTTCTTGATTAATAATTTTACCATCTATCATCTACAAATTTTGTCTAATCAACAGTGCAAGTTGAAAATATGTCCTGTCAAGACAAAGAGAAGCACACCTACACATTTGACCAGCTTTGCACATAACGTTTGCCAGTGTTGCATGAAAAATTATGAATTAAATAATTATGAATTGATTATTAAAAAAAGTTTTTGTCATTTAATCGACAAGCTTTAATTAGAACTCTTCTCTGGTTGAGCTGTGTGATTCCCTGCAAATATGTTGATTCAGCTTTTTAAATTATTCTATACCTTTAATTTTCTTAATTGTATTGCAGCCTTTTGTAATAGTTATTTGGGAAAGGGTTATTTTTTTGCTCATATCTGTTATGTGGCCTGTATTGACTGATCATTGCACCAAAAACTGATGCACAGAAAAACAAAATATAAAACCTTCATTAGTAAGACCTAAAGGAACTACATGGCCTTGTTGTGTTACATTGCAGCAACATCTATCATCTGCTGTCAGTCCTCTTGGGTCCTGTTTTTATTTCTTTTTTGTTTGTTTCTTAGCATTTCTCAGCAAAATCTAGTCAATAGAAAAGGTTCCTATGCATATTAAAATCAAGTGCACATTTTTTGTATTTGTGCATTTGTTAAAATGCTTTGTTTTGAGATGGAAATTTTTGTCCTGAACTCCCGAAAAAAGCTGGCATGTGCAGTACATGCCATGCTTCTCTGTCTTTATGTGTTTTCAGACCAATGAAAATATTTCTCATATTATAATGAATGTAAGGATTGTGTAGCCTTGGCCAAGATATGCACTCGGAATGTTTTGTATTTTCAAACGGTTTTATCACTGGCGCCTCTACCCCTGTGTCCTCGGTGTCCTCTCACTGAGCTTTAATGTTCTTATTGTACTGCTCACTTGGAAATGAAAATCAAGGACAGTATGGTTTATGTGAATTTAAATGTGGTTATGAATTACCATGAAATTATATAGTAGTTGTTTGAAAAGGGGATTTAAAAAAATTGACCTGCATAAAGGAGTATTTACACATTTATACAAAAAAGATGGGACTTCCGAATGTTGCATTATTTTTGCACAATCCTAAAATTCAGTGAAAGTAATTAGACTAATATAAACATGTACTGAACTTGTATAAGATTTTGATATGCAACTGTTTCCTTCTCTTACAGGAATCTTTTGGACCGAGACACTTTCTCCAAATCCGATCCATGTAAGTTTGTATGATGCTCATTGCAGCTTAGATTTCATTGCTCATAATATGGTTCACTAACACCTCCTATCTTTTTGCAAAGCTTCACATTGTACTTTTGCTGAGCTTAACTTTGATTCAGTTTACTCTGCTATTTCAAAGTGTTACTTCAATAACTGCATATCATTTGCACAGTAATGTGACAACCTTCCCACACTGAGACTTACATAAAGTACCTTAATGCATGCAGGGTATAAACAGCAGCCTTTGCATACAAATGGGTGTCTTTTGGTGAGACACACGGCGAAGCGCCATAAAGGCTTTTTCTTTCATACTACCTGCAGGCTGGTGAATGGAGGAGACATTTAACATAACTTTGAGGAGGTTCAATCCCTTTGTGTAAATTAGCTTCTGGAAAAATATACTAATCTTGTGTTGTATACACCTGCAGATGAACCTCGGGATTTATGACAGGTCATGTTGTGTTTGCCTGCCTCTGCTTCATTTGCGTCTCAAAGTAAAATAGGAATTAGGAGAATCCCACTGTTAATAAATTGTGTTTTGATTGTGCAGCTTAAATTGTGCTCCAGGAGCTTTCAATCTTGCTTTAAAGCTTTGTTTTTTGCATGTGGACATCGTACCCAGAATTTGATGCAGCGCAGCATCATCAAGCCTGGCACTTCATTATGCTGTCAGGACAGGCAGGATAATTAATGATGAATGTCAACAAAGAAGGAACAAAATAAACACTATTCTAAGAAGCAAGATGCTTGATTGAGGCAGTTTAGTGTCAATGTAATTCTTTTCTTCTTTCTTCCTTTTCTCTCTTCTCTCCCAACCCCACCTCATCTCTTCTCAGTGGTTGTGTTGTACACCCAGGGCGTGGAGTCCAAACAGTGGAGAGAGGTAAGAGCTCCTAGCTGTCCCCCTGACAACACACCTATCAATCTGTCTCCTCTGCAATACAGCCCCGCTTGCCACTCCTCACTTCCTCACTTTCAAGGTAAATGCTGCAAGTGCCAATCACTTGCAATTGATTGACCCTTAAAGCATTGGTGCCCTGGTCAGAAGTATGTTAGCTGTGACTGATTAAGGTGACAGCTACTCTATCACTAAAGATTTGCCACTGCATTGAACTCAGAGCCACAATAGAGGAAAGTAGAAAGTACAGCAAGCAATGAGGTCCTTCTGTGAGTATTATTTGTAATTTATTCTCTGTAATTTAAACCATATATACATGCTGCCTGAAAGATACTATTCAAGCTCAAAATATTTAGCCTCTGCTTTCATTTGATTAAATATTAGTAGTCCACAGAGACATTGGTGTCATGCTGGTTCAACACAACAGATTAATAGTATTCAATTCAGGTTATTGTGGATTTCAACATCCAGCAGATGATAAAGCTAAATCTCACCATCACACAATGCAACACACAGGCTCTTGGACCATTTTCAGTTGTGAGGACCATCACTGACACTAACCCTCAAATGTCAACATAGCCTTAACCTAAACCTTACTCAAAACTTTACCCTAGAAGAAGTCTTAAAGAAATATTTGAGGAAATATTGTTTCTCACTTTCCCAGCAAGAGTTAGATGAGAAATTTGACTCAACTCTCATGTCTGTATGGTAAATATGAAGCTGTAGTCAAGAGATTTGTTAGCTTAGCTTAGCTGAAAAGACTGAAAGCAGGACTCCAACAGCTGCCTGGCTCTGTAACATGCTCATCGTTTTTCATTTGTACAAAAACTGAAGTGTAAAAACATCAATTTGCGGTTTTACTGGGGTTATACAATATGCTGAACTATTGGCTGGGAGCTGCAACTTGTTGGAGTCTCCGCTGGTTGCCTGGCAACTGCTTGGTGACTCCAGAGTACCTCATCTGCAAGTGGGTGAAGAAGTGTATTTCCCTAAATGTCAAGTTATCCGATTAACCCTCACACAAGTCTGTGGAGAAGTGAGGACTGGCCAAGATGTTTGAAGGTTAACTCAGAGACACGTGTATCACATTTAAACCAAAAATGTTGCTTTTTATTTAACTCATCTTGAGAATTGTTTTTCCTTTAGTTATTTAAGTCTTTATTTTATTTTAATGTATTTGGCGTCCTCTGTGTGTTTTGTTGGTGGTTACTTGTCTTCTTTTTTTTTTCTTGTGTGTAATGTGCCTGTGATTGTTGTTTCTACTAATCTGACTGCATAATGAATTTTCCAGCGGAGACAATTGAATGATTGATAAATGCATAGATTGGTTAGATGATGTGAGTGTTTCATTACTTTATTCAACAACATCCTTCTGCAGTGTTAATCAATCTAAATAAAATAACACTTAAGCTTTGTGCCTGCTAATTTTTTTCCTTACATGTCTTTCAAGGGCTGTCAGCTGGCTTTGGCCCACAGCTGCTGGCAGCATATTTAAATTCAATTCTAAATCCAGAGAGTAGTTTTACTGATTAACATGCAAATGTAGACATGTCTATCATGAATGTAGAATGTATCGTGTGCAGTCACACCTGTCACGGTTACACTATCCTACCTTGAGCTTACATACGGTGGGTGCAGCCTGAACTTCGTTCCCTGAAAGAGATGGACTCTATGTTGTTGTTGCAAATGAAAGCTGGCTTTGTTAGCAGCACAGTCAGCCTGTGTAGTATTGATAAAACTAAGTGTCTCTTTTGCCCCACTCTCATACAATGTGTATTTGTTCTCCCAAGAGTAGATATGGTTGGTCAGAGCACATTTCATTGTGCCATCAATAACCTGTAATCCAGTTACTGTTCTATGGGACAAAATCCTCCATCGGCTGCCAGTCATTCACATTCCTCCATCACCAGAAGAATATTAAATGAGATGTTATGGATAAATTGTGGTTTGATTCTATGAGGATGTTGCCCACTTTCACACAGCTGAGCAGCTGATCCAATATAACCTCTCTAAAAAAGCAAAGTCTGCCTGGACTCTAATTTCTTAACCAAGATTAATTTTCTGACATTTCAGCTCACAATTTATTCTGGTTAGGGTTATTGGATGGGGAAAAGTGCACATTGCCAGGGCCCAGATATCTCTATGGCCAAGGTTTTTGGGTTTTTTTAGTCACTATTAATTGTTGTGCTATTGCAACTCTGGCTTTACAGACTAACTGTGTGGTTGCCAAGGTAAGAATAATATGTGGACTGGGGGATCTATTATGTCCTTAGGTGGCTGTTCTTTGTTCTGGTGCTGATTTTTCTCCCTTTGTTAAGTTTGGCTTGCAACCAAAGTGAATATGCTACTGGTCCCCTGGTGCCACGTTCAGCTCCCATCACTGAAATAGGTTCCCGTTAGCCTGGTGCAGATTTCACCTCCTTTGCATTTACTGCAATGGAGCACTGACACTTTCTGACAGGAGGAGCTAGTGAAGAGCTGGTACCACATAGTAGTTAAACTTTCATAGGCTTACTGTAGATGTCCTTTTATGTTTGATGTCAGGTTCCACTCTCTGAGGCTGACGAGTCACATGTTACACACACAACTGTTTTGACAGTTTTTGCATTGGCCAATACTTCCATCTGTTATTCTGCTACTGTAACGTCACTTTGCGTAGCTCCCCTGTTAAGTCCCAGTTTGAGTTTTACTATCGCTGGATGTAATCACAAAAGTGTGAACCTGTAATCCTGCTGTTTCATCTCCTCATTAAGTCCTAACACTATTATTAATTCACTATGTCAGTTTATGGCAACACTTTCTTCTGGGGACTTTTTATTTGTGCATCTCAACATGAGCTCTCTGACTTTGAATTATTCATTTTGGATATAATTAATGTGTGTGAGCTTGTGAGGGTGTTGAAGCATTTTCTGTGTCTGCTGATTTGTTTATCAGCAAATCAGCTCATCAGAAGGTCTTGTTCTGTAACAATGACTTTTTCAGTGTCTGTGCTGGTAGGTTCTCATTTTGCTCATAATGCCGTAATGTAACAGGAGATAATTCTCAAAACTTTTGACAGTTTGCAGGTGTAAATACAAGTGACCAATATTTCTTTGCTTTTGTTTTGAAATTCTCTGGCTCTGAAGGCCACGGTGGCGTGAATGTCATATTAATAAAGTGAGCGTAATTGCACAACAAAGTGCTTTCTTAGACTTGCTTATTCTTAGCACAATGAGAAGAGGTGGTGAAGAAGAGCTGACACTTTGTGGTTGTTGACTTGTGTTAATGAAATATGAACTTATCTGAAAATGTGAATTCACACGGCTGTCAGGAGAAGATAGAGGAAGTTGGGTGAGATAATAGAGCAATAGATGTAGTTTTTGATTGACTGCATGATATGTTGTCATGATAAGTTATGCATGCACATCTTCCTAATCTGTCTTGTTTCCCTTCTCTCCTGGTTCTGATCTAGTTTGGAAGAACTGAAGTGATAGATAACACGCTAAACCCAGACTTTGTCAGGAAGTACATCCTGGACTACTTCTTTGAGGAGAAGCAGAACCTGCGCTTTGACGTGTGAGTTATTCTGTTTGATTCGCTTCTCTGAGGACACACACAATGAGGTGTGGGTGTTTCAGATGTGCTGGCCTCTTCTAACCCAGTCTTCCACTTTCTCCTTGTTTCCACTACATGATTAACATTTTCTATCTTCTCTCCCTCTTCCCACATCTTTTTCTTCATCCTCTCTCTCTCATTTTCCCTCTCTGAGTCAGCCTTCTTCTCCTTTTCTCTCCCTCAGTTGTCACCGGCTCCTGAGAAATAATTCATCTGTGCAGTGTCTCAGTAGTCATTTGTTGAAGAGAGAATGGTATAGGGGTGATAAATATTTCATATAAAGTTTTATCCTTAATCTCCCTGCTGCTAAGCAAAGCAAATGTCTGAAACCAAGTCCCATAAAACTCACAGAGACCCTTGTCCCTCCCTCCTTCACATATAACTGCCTTTCTTCTCTTGAAAAGGCCAGCCTAGTGAGAGGGTTAGTAAGGTTCGGTTTCATTTTGAGATCTCCCAGAACAGAGTGGGGATCATTTTCTCCCTGTCCTCGAGGAGAAGAGATATGCTTCCAAAAATCAGCTATTTCTTCCCACCCTTCAAGCATAAAGTCCCTTGTGGTCTTCCAGGATGTATCCAGGACTGTACTGTAGGTCTCCAAGGATTTTTAGACACTTAATGAATTCATCTGGTGTACTATTATGATACAACCCTGGAACAAGAAAGGAGGGAATGCATCCCCACACAATTAGTGTTACTCATTTACATCTCTCTTTTATCACAGAGGTGGGAACCAGGGCAATACTAAGGTTTAATTACTTTTATGTTGAGTTTGACTGGCAGATACTCAAAAATTTCTCTGCATTGGTTTATTGTTTCAATACGATCCCCAAGGCGTGGTACAATAATTACATTCAGAAGCTATAGAATCACTTTCTTAATTAAGTGTTGCATTATTGCTTATATTTCTCCCTGCACCACACCCTTTTGCTTCTCCTAGTGACCCAGGTGTGTGATTGACATTCAGAAAATATCCACATCCTTGAAGCCAGTACCTTTTTTATGACAGTCAGTAGCGATTTGTGACGTGTTCTGTTGTTTTGCTGACATCTTTGCCTTTTTGATTTGAGATGTCTTTGTGATTTCAGGTATGATATTGATTCTAAAAGTCCAGATCTGGCAAAGCATGTAAGTAAAGAACTTTTCTCTTTTTGTGGACCAGGGCTGTAATTTTATCTTTTACATTTGCTTGAATTTGTTTCAGTAGTGCATGTCCTGAATATTTAGGTTCTGTGCAAACCAAAGTTTCTACATGCTCAAATATATTTTAGAATAATGAGTGAGTTGTGCATATGCACAAATATTGTTTATTTTTCTTTACTTTCCATCTGTTTGAATTTGTAAGATGATATGTTTTATTACTCCAGAGCAATAATAATCAAAGTTTCATTGGCATCTGGCTTGCTCTCATTACCTTTTTTCAAATGAGAAATGAGGCATTATGCATTATTATCAAAGCTTTTCAACGCATTCCCTGTGTGCTCTGTAGTGTTGTTTGCAATTTAGATGTTCATTTTCAATATAGCATACAGTTCAAAGCAATATACATTTATGTTAAAATGGGAGCTCTGTCTGGAAGGGACAGTGTTTTATTGCACAACATATATTCAGCTTATTTAAGGTGAATGTATGCATATCATGAATTACCCTGAAAGCTTTGATAAACAAACTAGTCATACTATACAGACATATTGAGAATATATTTGCAGCACTTTGGTTTGCATACTACCAAATGTTTCATTGTCAGTTATGCTTCTGTTACTGTGATGCTTTTATTATTACGTTTTTCATTGCGCTCCATGCTCCAGGAACAAATAGTTTCTTTCTTTTATTCACTTGTGCTATTTTACTTTTCTCTTCCTCTGAGACTCTGTGACTCTTTACCCTCTGCTGTTCCCATTCTGCCTATCTGCTCTTTCACATATCTACTTCTGCTCTTCTTTCTTGCACTTGGTTGATGACAGTCTGGTATTTGAGTCGTGTGCCTTCTGTTCCATGATATGCTCTGTTGTGTCACTGCCGCTGCCTGGTCTTTCTCTCTTCCTTCTTCTCCTTCTCCACCCTGGAAGCCAACAGACTTTAACGTACGTGTCTGCTTCAAGATGTCCTAATTTATAACTGTACAATGCTTATAATAATGCTCAACTCTTTACCAACTCTTTGTGTTACCCCTCCGTAATCCACTTGAACACCCCCATCTTTTTCCCCAACCTCACTCCATCCCACTTCATGCTACCCACATGGCAGGACTTCCTGGGACAAGTCTACTGTACACTAGGAGAGATTGTGGGCTCACCTGCCAGTCGCCTGGAGAAACCCTTGGGGTGAGTTCATTTCTGATTTTGCACAATTATGTGGCAACAATAAGCCCCACTCAGAGCTAGAAGGTGTTTTTTTTTACTTCATCTGTCCTCTCAAGGAGACAAATTGAACAGTTTTAGCTTTGCAAATACAAGCTTTCCTATATTATCAGATAATGAAAACTCAGTGCCACCTCTCAACGCATTCAAATGTGACATAGCTCTGCTGCCAGATTTCACACGTTCCAGCAAAGATGAGGCGGTGATGAATATGTCTGCCTTCTCAAGCCTTCTGTATCATACATTACCCTGGAAGATTATACCCATGTGCTTTGATGGGAATGGGTAATTGAACACGACCGGGAGCTTCCTCAATGCAATTACTGTCATTAAGGAGACGATCTAGCACGTAGAGTGGATTGAAGTCAGCATGAGACACATGGCACTATCAGCCCTGCTTCACTGTGAATTGGGAGATATGAAGCCCTGAAGC
This sequence comes from Sandelia bainsii, assembly GCA_032362345.1. Taxonomy (NCBI): domain Eukaryota; kingdom Metazoa; phylum Chordata; class Actinopteri; order Anabantiformes; family Anabantidae; genus Sandelia; species Sandelia bainsii. Next base: position 12,379,048 of record JAUMHL010000028.1, on the reverse strand, counting down.
CATTGACACCCACAGACCTGTGCATGGTTCTTTGAGTTATGTGTGTCTTTTTTAAGAGTAAGAAGGAGGTTTTGACAAACTACAGAGCTTGTGTTTGTGTGTGAAACTGCGGAGTGCAGTGTGAATACTGCTATGTGAAATATGAGGCAGCGCTAGGCCTGGCAGTGTGGGGTTTGTGTGAACGGCAGGGCTTTGGTGTCGACCGTGAACTCTGCCAGCGACTGGTGGCAATGGATTATAGAGCTCGGTGCCCTTCAGTGCTGAATAAGAGGATGAGCAGGATCAAAAGACAGTGTTCACCAGTGTGCTGTAAACTAGACTTTACACCCCACATCAGAGAGAGGCAGGGGGCTCAGGAGCCCCAGGCAAACATGGTGGACAAAAGTATTGATTCTTCAGCTTCAGCAGGGCACCGTCATCACTGCTGAGACTCTGCGACAGCAGGTGATTATGATGATATTGTTGTTGTAACAATAAAAACATTTAATAGCTCAAGTGTGTCTATGGGTAATGACGTTTCCATATCATCCTGTGATGGGAAATAGCAAAGAAGTTGTTTAATGGCTTTGTGCTCCATTTCCTTGTCATGCATCCTGATGCAGCCCTGTCTCCTAAAAATTTGTTTGTATACAACTAAACTGCAATCCCAATTACGTTTTTGTAGAGAACGTAATTGCGACCCGATTACGTTTTCTGTTAACATAATGATCATATGTTCACAGTTAACGTATCTTTGTCCGCCAAAATATCCGATCTGCATCCGGTTTTCTGTCGGCTAAAATATCCGATGTTACATTTCAACATCCAGATATGTGAGTGTAGCGACGTTAAAGTGTTTTATGGTGGGAATCAGACATCACAGCAGTGGGTTAGTGTCAATGAAAGGCTGTGGGCTGGTTAATGGACAAAAATGTCATTTCACACAGTCAAGCAAAACACGATCTTTTTTCTAACCCTAACCTCAGTACTTTTCTTGCCTAAACCCAACCTCATGGAGGACTTTGGTTTCGAACTCTGGTCTCCTGCATGTCAGTCATGCACAGTACACGCCCACCATCCACCCCATCTATTTCCTCACAAATCTCTGTGCATTAATAAATGTAGCGCGTCATTCATTTATTCACAAAAATAAGTTTCAGTACAACGTGACAATTACGTTCTACAAAAACGTAATCGGGTCGCAAATACGTTCTCTAGGAAGACGTAATTGGGATTGCAGTTTAGTTGTATATGAACGTAATCTTTGGGAGACAGGGTTGCCTGATGTGGCAGTACCTTTCTCAGCTGTAGCTTTGAGGAAGTTCTCCCGCAGGGACTGAGGAAATCTGTTAGCCATGCTTAAACAAGGCCTCCCTAGGCACACTACATCCAATGACCTGCTTAAGAAGCACATCAGCAACTCTTTCCCTATTTTTCACACTTCATCTCTCATTTATTCTCTTCTTCCCTCCACAAGATTCTTTTTTTTCTAGCTTGACCCCTTTTCTCCTCTTTGTGTTCTGTATTTCCTTTTGTTCCGTCCACCCCTCCCCACGCCTTCCTTTCATTTTCCTCCTCCATCCAACATACACACAAATGCGCACTACTGTACTTATGAGAACACTGTACTGACTAACTGTAGTCTCACCTTAATATTAACATAAATGCTGCATGCCTTTCAAACCCAGTCATAATTCTATCCTTGATCTTAGAGCCTAAAGTCTTAACCAGTATTTCCCCAGACTTTATTACATATATTTGAACAAGTTTTCCTAACAAGGTGGATATAAAAATTCTGCAAAATATGTTTACACATTATACAGTACTAAAACTAATTTGTTTTTTCTTTATAGATTTGTGAGGACTGAGATTTGTAGTGAGTGTTCACTATATGTGGAAGTATTTATGTTGTGGAATTCATTGTACCCAGATTGCAATGAATATATTGTGGTCACAAACTGCTTTCCCCTTCTTGTAAGCAGAAACATAGCCTGCTACGCTCAATAATGTACCCCAGTCACATCTGAATTTATATGTGTTATACACCTGGGGCAAACGTAATATTCTTACATTTGCTTCAGAACAAATTTCCACATATGCGCTTGTCTTTGGGAAAAATAACAGGCCACATGAAATGTATAGGCTTTTCCCATCTGCCTTTATTATCATCTGCAGAAACGTATGCCAGTAGAAGAAATGTGAGCAAAGAAGCACTGAACTGACAAAGTGGTACAAATCCTACCATTTATAATGTGGTTTTAATGAGAGGCATATGTCAATGTTATTGGTAGCTGAGGAAATGCAAAGCTTAATGACTGATGTATGTAAGATGGCATGTTAGCTCGTGGTTCAGTCTGTGAAAAAGTATTTGTCAATTTTTTATGCATATTTCTCACACTTAAATGATTGAGATCAAATCTAATATTACACAAAGATAACCAGAGTAAATACAAAAATGCTGTTTTTAAATGATAAATTCATTTATTAAGGGAAAAATATCATCTCAAACCTGCCTGGCCCTATGTGAAAAAGTAATTGCCCCCTAAACCTAGTAACTGGTTGTGCCACCCTTGGTGACAACAACTGCAATCAAGCATTTGTGATAAATGGCAAGTCTTTTACACCACTGTGGAGGAATTTTGGCCCACCCTTTGTTGCAGAATTGTTTTAATTCATTGGCCTGTTTAAAGTCATGCCACAGCATCTGAATTGGATTTAAAAATAAGGTTTGGAGGCCACTCCAAAACCTTATTTTTTATAGGTAGGGGTAATGGAGTAGGAATGCTTTTACACATTTGTACAGTTTAATGTATCACCTGCTTCTTAGTTTACATAAGAGATTAGTTTCTTTGCCAGCCACACAATGAGCTCATAGTAATGTACTACATAAAGTCTATACACTACTACACTACATTACTCCATATGAAAATGAAGTGGAAGTTAAATTCACATAGTGCTGAAATGGACTCTGGATGTGAAAATACCACTGAAACCTGATGTAATATTGTAAGATTTATGCCCGTGGTTCTGTTATCAGTGTGACAGTGTCTTTCCCAAACAGTAAATGCAGTTCAAAGTATGTCATACTTTATATCGTGTAGTTAAATTTGGCCCTATGGCTTAAGAGAGTTCAAGTTCAAGTACAACTTGGTACAAGGGTACTCTTTATGCAGAACTTCAAAATCAAAGGCCACACAGAAATCTGATTTAAGTGAGCTGAGGGGTGGAACTCAAAAATAAACTGATAAAACTGAAGAAGATCAAAGTGTAGTTCAAATTATACATTTTTTCTAGAATTTTCACGTTTTGATACAGACATAATTAGCTTAAAACATGCCAGATTTTACAAAAGCAGAGCCGATATTTGATCAAAATCACTACACTGGCAGTTGAGTTAAGCTTTGCTTTTAACCATTCTCTGGTGTGCTAAGTCATGCATTTACATGTGTCAAAGGCCAAATCAATGTCCAGCCTGCTTTATGATGGCAAGAATTACGCTAGTTTTAAATAATTCATATCAAGACATTTACTTTTTGGGCCCACCGCTCTATGTTCTAATAATAATTGATACTTTATTGATCCCTTAGGGAAATTGTTGTTTGGACAGCTGCTAGATCTGTGCCAGCGCTACTACAGGGTTTCGGTGTCTTGTCCAAGGACACCTCGGTCATGTAGCCTGCCGGGACGGAGAATCAAACCGCTCACCCTTGGGTTGGGAGACGACTGCTCTACCCACTGAGCTATCATGCTGCCCCATGTGCTGCTGCTTTATTTAAGTTCACCCACCCAAAACTGTTGTGTTTCACATCAAAACAACAAAAAAAGATGCTGGAAAAAGTTTATATAAACTATTAAGACTGGAGATTATGTTGCTGTATTACAAATTTAAAAAGATCTTTCCTGATAAGGTTGCGAGACAGTATTATTGTTATTCCCCTGAGGCCTTTTAAGTCCATTATTATGCTAAATGCTATGCTGGAACAGCAATGTGAGTTTTATAAAGACATGATTCAGCAACAGCATGACAATTTTAGGTAATTCGTCCAATTAAATATTGATGGAACTAATAAAAGGTTGGACAGAATTCTTAAAGAAGTGCAGGATTTTAAATCAAGCTTGCAATTTATGAACAGAGCTGCAAATGGAGGAGAAAAGTATCAAAAGTAAACTGAAAGAGTTGAGAGAATAGAGTGAATCAGCAGTTAGCATCATACCGGAGGAAACAAAGGAGCTAATAATAACTAAGATGGATTATTTAGAAAATCAGTCAACGAGGAATAATATTGTGGTGGACAGACTAATTGATGAAAGAGACAAGACTTTGGAAGCTTTGGAGATTGTGGTTAAGTTGCAACATTTTAAAGACAGACAATTAATTATCTCATCTGCCTGAAAGCTGAAAAGCACCAGTGTTTAAATCAATGAGGATTTTTCAGAAGCAATCAAGAAGAAGAGAAAGGAACTGTTATCACAGCTGAGAGAGAGGTGACATAGCTGTTCTGTAATATGTAAAACCAAGAACCACAAACATTTGATTCACTATTACAGGGTTATTAGTTATTTGTTTTAGTGTCGTTTTAGGTGTAGTTTTTTCGTTGGTAAATAGCATTCTCAACTCTTATGTGGATTTCGAAGAATGGCTTTGAATGGCGCACCTTGGTAGCTGGATGGTTACAGATCATATACAGTGTCTCCAGTTTGAGTCTGACTTTTCATATCCTGCTCTCTTCTTCTATGTTTCCAGTCTATTTCTCTACTACTACTATCTAATAAAGGCAAAAAATGCCAAAAAAAATATAGTGCTGGCCACTCCTAATGCTAGTGCTGCTGGCGGCATTTCACTATCTGTCAGCTTGCAAAAACACATTCACTTCAAGCATTGGGCCTCTGACTATGTGTAACATGGGCACCCAACTTTAGAATAGTATATATGTGTGTAAGGTTTAATTGACTGATAACTGCTTAAACCAATATAAATGTTCAACAATTCAAAGTGAACAGAGTGATGATTGATAATAATGTTTTGAAAATAAAGCTTCTTATTAATGTTCTTATTTCATTAAATCAACCATGCTTTAATTGACTGATTCATCTCTTTATCAAAACAAGTCCAAATCTAAAACATCAAATCTTTTCAGTTCTGAAATACAAAATTGCATAAAATTAAATGAATTTGGGCATTATAGTGAAGACTTATTTTATTATCCACCCTCAAGCTCTCATCCTTGTGTTCCCACGGAGGACTGCACATAATTTTAACATTGTATCTGCTCATATATATTTCTAAAGGATGTTTTTGCTGCCTAAAATCAAATTTTATTATTCAAGTATTCAATACAGAAGCAACAGAGCAATGTAATGCAATTCAAAACAATAGAAGTGCAATAAATACTCCATCTGTGAAACCTATAATGTTTGATTTTTGTTGAGACTGAGACTGTCTTTTATAAGTTTAGCTTAACTTATTATTGCACATTTATTGACTTATTAACTTATTGGACATAAATAATGTACTGTAGTTGTAGTTGTTGTTTTCTTCTTTTCTTTCTTTTTTCTGCTGTTCATGGTTCATAAGTAGATGAAGATTTATTTTAAGACAAACAGAACAAAACAAGATTTGATACTTGTTTGTATTTTCAAACAATATTTGTCACCAAGAGCTTTAGAATCAGGATTTGGCAAATGTAACAAGCATTTGAAGAGCAGGACAGTGCTGCTGTATTATTTAAAACTTTGATGGCATGCAGCATGTTGTGAATGTTATTGTTTTAACGTAACATGTGACCGAAAAGACTAACATACTTGAATGATATACTAACTCCTGTCCTTAGAAATGTACTGTTTGCCCACTTTTACACATTTGCTCTGTTTTCGTTTCGAAAAAGTTATTCAAAAAAAATTCAAAAATTATTCAAAAATGCTGAATATTGCTGTTAGTGCAGTTCTTTAGCATGGGAGAGATTAATTAAATAGTCAGGGCCATGTAGTATTGAGATGAAGTATAATGAGATAACCTAATTAAAAATCCAACACCACACAACAATCAAAATTAACTCTTGTTCTCAAATACATCTTTACACGCTCATGCTCACATGATTTCAAACTACTGTGTCCAACAGCAGAGCTGTGTGACTCACCAGACGCTTACTCAGAAAAACTGAAGCATCGCTTGTTTCATCTCGACTTCAGAGAGTCACAGTTCTTTTAAAGTTGTTGGTTAATGTAGTTGGCTGACTGACTCAGGGCTACACAGCAGTAGTTCCTCTGAGATGAAAAAAAACTTATGCTGCAAATTTAAATAATGAGTGGGAGTGAGAGAAGTTCATTTTTTGGTGAAACTAAGAATCCTTAAGCTAAGTACTTTTGATACTGTCAGTGGAGAGATGTACAGTGTTTCGTTTTAAGCCCATGTTTGCCCACATTACTTGGGGAATGGGGAGGTGAGGTGTTTTAGATGGCTTATAGCAAATAAACATCATCTGTCCTGGGACATCACACATAATTAGAGCATTCTGCTGCTTTGCTAAATGCAAATTTAGTCCCCAAGGCTGATAACTAACAGGGGTCCATCTCTAATAATGTGCTTTCTGTTTAGGTGTGGAAAACCCCAGCTGTGCTGATTGTACAAGAACCCTTTTTGTCCAATGAAATGGGAATTTACTAGGCTGTTCTGGTTCCATAAGAGGCAGGAGGCTCTCCTCTTAGCAGTGTAGGCGTTGAAGCATTTGCATCCTTCTCAGAATTATGTTTATGACTCTTCAAGGACTTTGTTGCCACACAAAATCCACTATTTGCCACCAAACTAAACCTTTCTTTTAATATGTGCTATGGTTGCTAAAATCTTATTTTTTAAAGCTCTGTAGATAAGGGGATAGATCTTTGTCCTCACAATTAGAATGAAGGCCTCAGGTGCAAAGGTTTTTACTGTACAGATAAACTTAGCTGATTTGTTTTGCACTAAGGCTCAACAATGTTCATTTCTGTGATAGCAGTGGGCTGTCATCTGCTGAAAAGGTGAGAAAGCGTCGTCAGAGCTTCTGAACAAGCATGCTGCTGCCCTAGTTTAACATTTCCATTTTGTTAAACTATTCAGCAGCTGAAAACAATCTGTTGGCACGTTGATTGCAATCTATAGTCAGCAGTAACCACCACAGAAGAGGCCAGGGCGACCCCATTGAGTAATGGATATTAATTCCATTAGTCGCTCCCTTCGTGAGGTGAAGGAGCTAAAGGTGCCATGGTCTTGTGAGTGAGCAGGGAGAGGAGAATCAACTATGATTTGATGTCTGCACTGGGAAAGCGGGATACAATGCGGCTTACATCGTGTGCAAAAACAAAGAGCATCGAGCATCTGTTTTGGCCTCTGATAGAGAGGGATGTTCTGTAAATAAAATAAATAAAATAAAATTTAAATAAACGATCTATACATTATACAGACCGTGAGTACTGTGTATAATCCGCATTGAAGTGTATCTTAAAAATGTTCTCTCACTCATTTACTGCGACTGAACGGTCGTGTGATGTATTTCCTGTTCCTTTGGGGCGCAAAAATCTTTACCATAGACCTACGCTATAACTGGTGCATGCGCACTGGAACCC
>JAUMHL010000028.1:12348832-12361571 GCA_032362345.1 Sandelia bainsii | reverse complement strand
CATTGCAGTCTTCACATGAAATAATCTGTTCAGAAAAAATACACACTGTTATGCACATTATTCTCACCGTTTGGCTTTAATGAACATGTAGCCCATTAACTGTTCTGTACTGTTATGCATTGAATATGAAAGATCAAAACAATTCAAAAGTACTAGGCCTATTTTATTTTTACTTAGTAATATTTTTTGTCTGGGAGGAGAGAAGGTGGGGGTCGTCAACATGTTTAACTGGTAAAATAGGGGTCCCTTGGGAAAAAGGTTGGGAACCACTGACATACAGTATAACATGCTGAGCAGCAGCTGGTTCCTTCTCAGATCCTCAGATCAGAGAGTCCAGCAGCAATCTGGTTGATTTAATGTAAACCTTTAATTAAACTACACAACATTTTACATAGCAGCAGAAAACCACAGTGAGTTTATTAATTTCTGTTCATGTATTAGTAGGCAGAGTAAGTGTCGTTCAGTGTATATGAATATATTCATGGTAAAGTTTAATCCATTTTATTTATACAATAATATGAATCCCGAATGGACACAAATCACAAAGTGCTCTGGTAGTCAAATGGTTACAGTGCATGCCACATAAATGCAGTGTCCCTGGAGTCCAGCTGAGGATCTTTGCTGCATGTTATATTGTCATACCCCATTCTCTTCTCCCGTGGTTCTCTATTAATATTATCAACTTAAAGCAATAATGCACTAAAAATATTTTTAAAAACTTTACTGAAATCACAAAATTGCTTCAAAAGGGGCATTATAATTCTTATTGCAATTAGACCCTTGTTTTGGACATGGAAAAACACCCCTCCCCTTAAACGTTTTGAACTGTAAGATGTTTTAGCTTCAAACAAATTAGAATTGATCTAGATCTTTCTTTTTCATTCTGTTTTCTAGTATGTGTATGTAAAACTGCTCCTTACACTGACAAAAATCCTTCATCTGAAAATGAATGGAAGTGATGTGTGAAGCATACAAATGAATTGTTTTAAACTCTGATTCACATAATTCTCTGGCTTATGGTTCATTTGGTAATTCACTACAGTTTGCGAGGATGCCATGAGCTTATGTAATGTAAATCAAGCGTCAACTGCATGGCTTCATATTCCTTTGAAAGAAGAGTTACATTTTCTGAAAGTGACAGTGTGCATTGCTCTGCCACTTACCCCATGCAGCGATATCTTGGTTGAGCAGAGACATGGGTAGAAGGATGTAGACTGCACTCAGTATTCCCCTGCTGCTCCTAAACCTCAGTGACTGGAATGAATGTTCTGCCTTTTTACCTACTTAATGAGAGAACACTGCTAGGCACCAAAGTGGGTATGTGTTATCTGTGCCAAATGAAGGCTCAAGGCATCGCGTTGCTATGATAGTGTAATTGTAGTGGCCATGTCAGGGATAAGCTGGACAGCTATAGGAAGGTTCTATTTTTAAGGGTTTGGGTCACTGAGCTAAGCAAACTCTTGTAACATGGTGTGTTGTTTTTATTAATTCAGAAAAACAAACCACTGTAGGAACTTGACAAAGGCAAGTGAAAAGCCACTCTTCATGTATAAACGACACAGTGTATGGCTATATAATATTGTTTATCCATATCTAACTACACAAATTGACATCCTCTGTACCTATATTGAATACTGGATAGAAACACAGGTAATATCTTAAAATGACTGTAGGAAGCCCATTTAGTCACCACTGACTGTCTTTTACTTTGTTTCTGTTTCAACATTTCCACACTTACGATTGGAAACATAAACTGTGACTGGAAACAACAATTTTCAAGAGTTTGCTATGTGTCCTTGTAGTCACATTTATGTTGATCTAAACAGCCACCTCAATTTAATTAAATTTCCTTAATATAGTGCCAAATCACATCAGTCGTAAGGACCTTACAGTAATAGAGAGAGAAACCCAACACTTTGTCCTTGAACAAGTACTAGGTGACAGTGGAGAAGAAAAATTCCTTCAGAACCAGGTTCTGGTGGGTGGGTGGCCATCTGCCTCAGCTGGTGTAGAGAGAAAAGAAGAGCTGGCTAATGGTTAAACAGTTATGGAACTTGTGTTGTACTAAGTTAAACCAGAAATCTAATGGTGACAAGATCACCAAAAATATTATATGATCTTCTCATCAAATTTTACCACAGAAGTCAGCGGTTTGTAGAGCTATATCTAGATCGAAATTATTGCCATTATTGTGCAAGAAAAGAGTAAAATTGATTTAAAGTTTTGTTAAAACCATTTTTTATAAGACAAGAAAATTCATGAGAGTTGTATGTTTGAACTAGTGACAACTGGGTGTTGGAAATATAACTGGGTATATGGAATGTGTAAATGAAATGCTTATTTTGTGTTTGTTAATAATTTCATTTGGAATTTTAATTGTTTGTTTTGTTTGTTGTTTGCAGAATTTGTCTTAATGTCTTGTAAAGTTTAGCAATTTAATTTCTCTTTTGAATGAACTGGTTTTAACTTCAGATCTAGGAGGAATAGTGCATATTCTGTTCTGGTTGTGGAGCAGTGGACCAGTTCTTTAGCTTTGCAGGGCTACTTGAGGGACCATGGGAGTTTGCCGATCCAGTCTACATGTGTTTTGTGGATCTAGAGAAGGTTTATGACAGAGTTCCTCTGGGTATCTTGTGGTAGGGAGTGTGGTGTCGTTGGTGTGAGCCGTCCATTCTTTGTTTAACCACTGGTTGTGTCTGTATTCTCTGCAATAAATCAAAACACATTCTCAGTGGGCTTTGGCCTCCACCAGGGTTGTTCCTTGTTACTGATCCTGTTTGTCGCTTTTATGGAGAGGATCTCAAGGCGCAGCTGGGGGGTAGGAGAGTGTCTGATTTGGAGACCTCAGAATTGCATCTCTGTTTTTTGCAGATGATGTAGTTCTTTTGGCTTTGTCAAACTGTGACGTTCAGCATTCACTGGGATGATTTGCAGCTAAGTGTGAAACGGCTGGGATTAGAGTCAGCACTTCTTAGTCTGAGGCCATGGTTCTCTGCTGGACAACAGTGGATTATTCTTGCTCTTCGGGTTGGGAATGAGTTCTTGCACCAGTGAAGGAGTGGTAACATCGCGACCTGACTTTGGATAAGCGGATAAAAATGGATGGAGTGTTGAATTGTATTTCATATGCACTGCATAGTCTGATCTGACTTTAATAGGGAAGCAGTGAAGAGAAGATAAAACTAGTGTGATGTGGTCAAATTTTCTGGATTTGGTTAAAATTTCAGCTGAAGTTCTGGATTATTTGAAGACATTTAAATCACACAGTTGTCAAGAGTAATGTACAGCTGTAAACAATGGAAATTAATTTCATGACTGTATAATTGACCAATAAGTAATATATAAAGAAAGAAGAGGGCCAAGAACTGAGCCCAGGTGTACTCTAGATTCATGCCAATGTGGTATTATTGTAAGAAAACAAACTGTGTTGTTTCTGATAAGTAGGATTTTAGCCAAGCAAGAGCCAGACTGGAGACTGGACAATTTCGTTTTGAGCTGGTCTACAGAGTATACAATAATCTATAGTGCCAAAAGCTTCACTGATGTCCACTAAGAGAAGCACAAAGGTGGAATTTGAATCTATATTTAGCAGGATATTGTTTAGTGCATTTTCAGTGGAGTGACAGGACCTTAAAGCACACTGAAAAGATGCACAAAGATTACTGTTAGAGCTGAAAGCTATTTGCCTACAACCCCTTCCAATATTTTGAAGAACAGGAGATTAGAAATTGGTCATTGGTAATTATTTGTAATTATTTAGTGACTTTGGATAAATGGCGTGGTTTCTTCAATAAAGGTTTAACCACAGCAGCATCAAAGCCAGTGGGGACAATACCAGTTGAAATTTAAATTAACAAAATTCAGCATGGTAGGTCCCAAGACTGGTTATAGATCTTTGTGCAGTAGCTGGTAAAGGATCAGAAGTGCATGTTGTAGGTTTAGAAGCCGTCACCAGTTTAGATAATGATTCAAAAGATACAGCCTCAAATATCAACAAAACAGAAACTACCTAGGGTCCAACATAATGCTCAACCTGAAGAAGACGGGGAGCTGATTTGATTTTGAACAGAGGCTGGTTTGTGTGTCTCTGTCCAAGCCATAGTGTTCTAGAGCCAGAGTCTAAGTCAGAGGCAGTACACCACATTGATGTGGGTCAAAGCAATCGATAGAGGCTCTGCTCAGCACCTTGCTGATTCAGATCTAATAGATGCACTTCAAAACCCAAAAGCCTTGGAGACCAGCTGGGTAAAAAAAAACTCTTCCTCTTGCTAGTTGAAGGCTCTGAATATCTTCTAATATCACTTGCTTTAACATATGATGAGAACACACTCGACTTGTGCATGTAGTATGTTTAAGGGCAAACCCAGTTTTATTTTCAAGTTCATATACAACATTGAGATAAAGGCTGTCAGAGATGGAGAACACTTTTCTGATGTGGACATGCCTTGTCTGCTGCCACTATATAACCTGATTATTATACAATGCATTATACCTTGACCACAGGGAGGCTATCTGGAACCAAAAGAATTATAGAGCATGTTCATTGTCCTTGTAATGGTAGTGCACATTGAAATGCTGCCTAAATGTGTATAATTATGGTAATACCAACCTTTCTAATGTATCATTAGCTACATTCACACCCTCCACATCCTTTTTGTATACAGCCCCCCTCCTTCATCTGCAGGGTTTTAGAATCCATTTCTGTATCTTTGCATAGTCTCTAATATTGTTACTATGATTATATTCAACACAACACGGTATTTTCAATTTGATATCCCTTGTCCTATTCACTGTTGTTATGCAGGAATTGCATAATAAAGAAATGGTAATGAATGCATTTGCAGGTTTTGGAAACTGGAGCTCAGTGGCTGTTTGCTCTCTGCTCTTATTAGGATTCAGTCAGCACTTTGCTTTTATTTGGTGCTTCAGTGCTTTTATATCTTGGCACACAGCATGTATAAACAAACAACAGGAGGCAAAGAGCGGCAGGAGCATGGATTTACAATGTCCTTTACTTTTTTGTCTTTTCATTTTTCTGACTTTTTCTTTTTTTCTGTAGGATTATGCCACCATGCAATTCTGTGCCAACAAACTGGATAAAAAGGACTTCTTTGGAAAGTCAGACCCCTTCATGGTTTTTTACAGAAGCAACGAGGATGGCACGTGAGTTTGTGTCTTGTTTCTGCTTCTTAGTGGCTTATCAAAGCCAGAAAGAGTGGAAATGAAAGACAATGGGAATTAAGGTTGACCGAATTGAGATCCCTTGCACCCAGCTGCAAACAGATGAATTAATTCGACGTGGCCCCAGAAAAAGATTTTATGATTGTTTTTTTCTTAGAGGTGTATGGTTTATTCCTATTTGCATCTCTAGGTTCACAATTTGCCACAAGACAGAAGTGGTGAAGAACACACTGAACCCTGTGTGGCAACCCTTCTCCATCCCTGTCAGAGCGCTCTGCAACGGAGACTATGACAGGTAGGATGAGTGATGGTGTACAATAAAGTCTTCTGCACATACACTAAAATGAAGTGTGATTTTTTTCAGTGGAAATCAAAACCATGCAGAGTTTCAATGTCTGGTGTATTTATTTCAAAATGGGTTTGGTGCATCAAATTTAGACACCATTGATTTTCTACAGTTACTTTATCTGCTGCTGAAATAGAGAATCATTACAGTCCTATCTCTCACTACATGCTACCTTGCCTGGCTATTCATTGATTTGCCCACAACCAGCAAGAGCCTTTCAGTGCATATTCACTTTTTGATTGGGTGCTTCGGTGGCATTCTGGCCAATCTTATCTGAATCTCTTCAGAGCAAAGGAGCAAAGAGCCTCAAGGGACACCTGAGTAGCAGGAAGAATTTTGGCAGAAAAATAAATAATAAGAGGAGAGACGGAGAAAGTGAGAGGAGGAGGAAGAATGGCTATACTTGTTCTTCTATCGATGTTGACAGCTGGCTGGAACAACAGTGGAGCCCTGCTGTGTGTGTGTGTGTGTTTATGAGTGTGAGTGCAAAACCATGAAAGTGAATAGAACCAGACAGCCTTGAGAGTATGCAGAAGTCATCAAAGAACACGTCAAACCTCGCTCTCTCTACCACACCGGGTGTCAACAAAGGTTCTTCACTTCAATTCCATCTCTGCTGACCTGCCTGAAGAAGCTAATTGGGTCAGAGAGTTGGAGTAGCAGCACGAAAGGCGCCTTATTTCCTATCAGGATTTTGATGACAAGAGCTCAGCAATTTAGTGTCTCCTGACTTTTTTGGTGAAATAGCTATAGTTGTATGTGTGCTGTATTTTTTTACATTCTCAATTTCCAAGATCTTTTTTGCAAGGTCCTTGAAAGTTTAATTTATTTCATTCACTATTTCTCAGCTAAACAAAATTTAAATTATTTGAAATATAATGACTTTGTGATAACTACAACTGGTCTGGTTTTACCCAAAGTATGTGCAGTGATTCTGAAGTATTTTTTTCAAATGCTCATTATCATCTACTTCATATATTTTCCTTGTATTTTTGTATTTTCATCTTAATTTTCATCATCTAAAACCAAACATTTATAAATCAGTCATGTTTTGTAAACTAGCTTTAATAGCAATGAGAAAGTGTTGTCTCTTCTATTCCCACTCAAACATGTAGTGAATGTCGAAGTGAATTTGATCCAGGGATTAATTTTCTGGATCTTTACCAGTAGACTCGATCATGTTGTAGATGGCCCTGATTAGATGCAACAAAATGACACTACATAAAATTGATGGTGACTGACACATCACTGGGGAAATCATCTGACGCACTGACCGTGAGTGTCAAAACATATCAGTTATGTTTGGGTCTGTCAGTTCAGGTTACAAGGAGGATTGGATACTTTTCTCATACTGATTTTGCCTGACTTTTGCATACTGAAATTTGCCTGTATATGAGTATTTGAAAAGAGAAATCAACTGCTTTTATCACAGATTTGCAGTACAAGTCATGTACAGTGGCCTCACTCTGTGCTACAACAAGAACCAAAAACTTTTGTGAGGTGGGGATATACATTAAGTGCAGACAGAATAAAATCAGGTCAGGATAACAGGGCAGCCCTCCATCACCCTATCTTCTCCTGGACCCTCTTGCACAATATTGACAGCAATTGATCTTTCCATTGCACTGAATAGAAGAGAGGAAGTCCTTTCCTCATTCTCAGTGAATTCTCTCATGCTTTCTTACTAAGTTTCTCGCCCTCCAACTTATTTTGGGAAATAGCTAAATATGCTCCCTACCAAGAGGTTAGTTTTCTACCTTTGGCCTGTGCAAAGAAAATGCTTTATCCAAAGATCTGGCAACTCTTTCAAGCTGCTCTGTTTTTTGTGAAAAACACAACCTCACTGGTAAACAATTAATTAAAATTAACTTAAGACTTTTTCCTTTTTTGTGCTTTTTTGATCCAAGACTGACAGAAAACAAAAAAGCTCTGAGACTTTTTATTGGTCTGACTCTTGGTTAAATGTTTAATTGAATATTTGTCATTTTGAGATCTTTAGAAAGATGGGTGCATCTTAAATAGCTAGTTTTGTGCTGTTATTTCAGAAATACTCTCTGTAAAGTTTCAACCTCATTAAAAATCAACATTCACATGAACAAAACTGTTTTACTCTGTTAATGTGTTTTACAGGACAATCAAAGTGGAAGTGTACGACTGGGACAGAGATGGAAGGTAACGGAAACACACACAGGCAGTAGAGGCAGTTTCTCCTTCAACTATATTTAAGCCAATAGCCAAACTATAGCCAAAAGCTTAAAAAACATCTTTTACATGGAGCTCATGGTCATTTTTAATGGGTGTGTCCAATAAAGATATGAAATATATTCATTGTTTGTACATTAATATATTAAGCACATTCTATACTTACTTACATTTTCTATACTTACGACTGATGAAGGTCTGATTAAATTTTATCACCAATTAACAACAAAATATGAACAGTATATGATGCAGGTTTTTGTCTTTCTCCTCCAGCCATGATTTCATTGGTGAATTCACCACCAGCTATAAAGAATTGTGTCGGGGTCAGAGCCAGTTAAACGTCTACGAGGTGAGAGGAGACAGTTAATACTCTTATCATCTTGTCTGTCTTAGACCAAACGGCTCCCTTAAGGTCATTCCAAAGCATCTCTTTAAATTAATACTAGAATTCACATCACTGTGCAAACCTGAACTTCTATCTAATTCTGAAGGTGTAATACTGTTTGTTCAATCAAGATTTCTGTGGAGCCACGCTTAATGTGTTTTAAGTTAAGCACACTGTAGTCAGACAGAGCTGTGTGGAAAGTATTAATGAATGATCTGCGGATGCACCTTTAGGGCAAACGTTATCCTGCTAGGGCAACAAAACAAACCAAAGCTTAATTTCTGGGCGCCCATGTGAAAAAACTACTTTGATTTAAGAGCAAATCAGTGTGCCATTAGGTTCAGCAAGGTCTTGTTGTCCAAAGATTAATGACAGGAAGCTCTCCAGGCCTTGCTTGTTTGAGCTGCGTTGTGGGCATTTGAGATTAACAGCGAACCTCCTCTGTCTTTTCTTTCTCTACCTGGTATTAAACATAGGAGAGGTTAAGTGGTGCAGCAGACCAGATGAGGAAGGGTACTTCTGTGGTGAGAATATAAATGGCAATGCAGCTGAACTATGTTGTGAAGAGTTTTTTTGGATGGTCCTTGGTGGGTCAGATTGGGTATTACTTGTTAGGCGCTGGGGGGCTCCTATCGGTCCCTGCTCATTAAAACACTTGCCATGTTACATTAGTCTCTGAATTAGTCATGCACTTGTCTTAAGGAAAAAATAGGCCCAATGAAGATAGTGAGTGCGGGAAAAGGTGGTGAGTGTAAGAGGATAGGTTCTGTAAGAGACAGCGAAAGAAAGTGACTGACATGCAGAGTTGCCCTTTCACACTGCTGACATGGCAGAAAAAGGCGCATCTATTACCCTTCACCTACCCTTTCTGTATTTTAATTAGAAAATGAAATATAGCAGTTTCTTAGTGTAGTCTTTGCCAGATCTGTGCCCTTCAAACAGTTTCAGGCTTCGGCCAAAAACTACAAGAAGCTGTCCAGTGTTGACAAATAAAAAAACTGAACAGGTTACAGGCTGCAGTGTTTGACTCTTTGCAAATTCCTTTGTACTGCACGAGGCATGCAAGCATTAGCTCTGTGAGTTGAGATGACAGCAGGGCAATATTAATAGAGGCTGGTGTAATTGGGGGTGATGTGTGTGTGACGTAATGTGAACCTGGTGTGACTGAGTGGTGGCCATGGTGCTATCAGGCATCATCTGTGTTGGAGGTATAGCTTTAGAAACCACAAAAGCATAATGGAGGAGCAGAACCTCCTGAGAGAAGAAAAGAAGAGGGAGGGATGCCTTTTACTTCATTATACTGCACAGTTTCCTCCAGGCTTGTCCTTTATGTTTGTGCAAGAAACCCATTGAATCAGTGGATGAGATATTTGACCTTGATGGCTTTTTGTTGCGTACACGATTTTTTTCAAGTTCTAAATGTATCATTAATTTACAGTGCTGTAATCGCTCATAATCAGCTCGCCTTTCTTATCACCCGTAAAGCTGTGTATTTTTGTGTACATATGTTTTAGTATATTAAACATTATTGTACACTTGTGGGTTTGCATACTATGCAGTTCAGTCTACATGTGATTGTCATTTTGTTTATTACAAATAAATGGTTTCAGCAGAGATATGGGACACGTGTTCCACCATCCTCAAGCTTGGTAATGCGAGTGTAAAATGTGCAGCGCAGGACTGGTTATAAAAATCCCCCTGAATAATCTGTGTCTTGACCTGTGAGGCATGATCAATGCTATCTCATTCTCCCTTTTGGATTCAGTCCCTATGCTCCATTACCCTTACAGACATGGAGTAGGAGGACAAAGATGTTTTTATTACTCGCCCACGGGTGGATAAGAAGAATTGTGCTGCAAGTTTACATTACCATTCTTTTCTATTCTGCCTTCATACCAGGTGGTGAATGCCAAGAAGAAAATAAAGAAAAAGAGATACATCAACTCTGGGACGGTGAGGCTGAGTTCTAAGATAAGAGCAAACCTCCTGGTGCACTCAGACCCCTGCCACCCCCATGCTTTTGTATTCTTCAGGAAGTTTCCTCTAAGTGGATTGCAAGAAGCAGTTCAGCTCTGTTAAGGTTTTCTCCCATTCCCAGTCTCAGGGCTTTTGATCCAGACAGTGAATTTAACTAGAGAGGAAAACATTCTCGTAACCTCAAACAGGATGAATAACCAAGTCCATATTAACACATAATGGGACTCTTGTCTGTGTTCTGTTAGTATAGAGTAGTGATGGATGTTTATAAATGAACCACAGCTTTGTGACTGTGTGAGTACTTTGGCTGGTTTTGCTGTATGCAGTGACTCTATAATTAAAATCTGTCTCTAGTTATCCATTGCAGTCAGTCAGTGTGCAGTCACACTCATGTTGTCAGTGATTGTAACAGTAACATACTGCCCAGGTGTCCAAATCATTCTGCCTGGATAAGTCATTTTGTGGGTGGTTAGTTCAATGCTCAGTGCTTATGCGTAGATTGATAAACTTAGCTTTTCTAAATGACCAAACATGACACAATTTGTTTTATTTTCTCAGGTGTCCTTGTTGTCATTCATTGTGGAGTCAGAGCACACCTTCCTAGATTACATCAAAGGAGGGTGAGTCCAGTGTTTGTCTGCCAGTTATGTTGTCACTGTTCATATACAGTATATTTATTTTTTACCTGTGTGCCAAGCTCCTTAGGTCTAAAAATAAAACGTCATATAACAAAATTTTATTTATTTTTTAAAAGTTCCTGTCAACTCAACATGTGGAGGTTTGAGGTTTGCTGTTTAGAATAATGTACCATATGTGCAGAGTTTGATAGTAGACGACTGTCTTCGCATTCATCTGCTGAAAAAGAAAGTTATTCTGTGCTCACCTTAAATCTGAGTTTAATACATGTGCAGTAACTATAGCAGCCAACAGCCCTGCTGTTCCTGATGGCATTAACTCTTTGTCTTTAAAGCTGTTTCAGGCGCCCTGTTGTCACACACACAAGTGATCCTTCTGCTCTGACACTGAAATCCGAATTAAACAAAATACTGGCTTTCTAGCACTCAAGCTGGCATGTCTTGATGGTGTGGGGCATCACAGTGCACTAAGAGAAGTCCTAACTGCCCAATTGTCTCAAGTTAAATTTGCTTGCACACCCTAGCTGAGCATCATCCTCATTTATTTTCTGCCTTTCAACTGTTTACTATCAAACTTATACAAGTACAGGATAAGGTCCTCTGTTGTTATATTTTGGCAGTTTGGTTGACAAAAGCACCACCAGCAGTTTTTTTTAGCACAAAATAGTTTGCATATATAGAGGTCACTTTACTGAACTCTTTCTGTAGTTTCAATGTAAAATCAGTCAGTATTGGGAGTTGCTGAATTTAGCTACAGCAACACAGAGAATATTAGTGTTTCAGGCATTGTAGACCAACCCTGTCTCCTAAAAAGTACATTTGTATACAACTAAACTGCAATCCCGATTGTGTTTTTGTAGAGGACGTCATTGCGACCTGATTACGCTTTCTGTTAAAATAATGATCATATATTCACAGTTAACGTAAATGACAAGTAGCAAATACATTGATACTTAACATCAATGAACCACCCCAACCACCTCCTTGCAAATCGCTTTGCGTTAACAATAGTAGCATGTCATTCATTCACAAAAATATGTTTCAGTACAACATAACAATTGTGTTCTGTAGAAAAACTTCATCAGGATTGCAGTTTAGAACATAATTTTTAAGAGACAGGGTTGTGTAGACATGTCACTGCTGTTACTAATACATGGAAATTAATTATTATTAATTACTGATACTTTATTAATCCCCTTGGGGAAATTCATCTGGACAGGCAGCTGCATTTTAGGCGCCTAAGGTTCACGGTTCAGTGTCTCATCTAGGTACACTTCAACATGTGGCCAGGAATCGTTAGTCGAACCAACCCTGGGGTTTGTAGACGACTGCCCTACCATGTGCACCTCATTCGTCCTTAAATTAGGTAGAAAATCATTGCTGTGAGATTAAATATAGTGAATTTAAATGCATTACTTTGGCTTCTCTGACTCATTCTCCTTCACATCTCCCCTGCTGCCCATTGCAGTACAAGCAAGCGGACACATTTTTCTTCCTGTTACTGACTGCAGTTACTGAGTGGCCTAGAATTTTCCATTTAAGTTAAATGTGGACCCAAAGGAGGTGATTGTGTCCACAGCCACAACTACAGTGTGAGTGAATATGAAAGACCATGATGAAATATGCAGAGCATCTGAGAGCTTAATTAAGGAGGGACAACCTGTCACATATGAAAATATTTCCCAGGGGATCAGTGGCTGCCCTGGTTCTGGTTTTCAGCTGCTTTACTACTGATGGCTGGGTGTCCCAGATCTGTCCTGTTGGTCTCTCCTCAGTTCATACTAATGGACACATACTGTAGTCCCACATACACACACACTCAAAGTAACTTAGTGTTTCCATCCAAGAGGGACGCCTGACAAACAATAAGGTAACAAATACTACTTTTGATCCAGATGTATATATATTAGTTATTGTATTTTTTTTATTTTATGTTAGTTCAATTCAATTCAATTCAATTCAATTTTATTTGTATAGCGCCAAATCACAACATCAGTCATCTCAAGGCACTTT
>JAUMHL010000028.1:12324078-12346586 GCA_032362345.1 Sandelia bainsii | reverse complement strand
TGCTCTCAGTTCCTTCACTCGTGGTCTGTCCTTTGCATTTCCAACTTTAATGTTGTAGACTGTGGTTTGATTGAAAGTGTAGAAACTGCAAAGAGCTTCATCGTAGAAGAGGCTGAGGGCAGTGAGCTCTGAAAAGCTCATCAAAAGTGTCCAGCAATGTCTGAACTTTGCATGGGAAAGCTTTCTGGTCCACGACAATGTGTCTTTGTTTCAGAGGAGGAAGGGATGTCTTGCATTAGTTTTCTCCCGGAATGTAGTGAGGCTGGCACCTTCCTGTGTGAATGACACAAATGTATATAATATGTTAAATTCATACTGTATAACTACAGAATGTAAAAGTGATGATTTCTTTACTCAGAAAATATGATAAAACATACCTTAACAAATCTTACGAGATGGTTGGGTGCCTGTGCTGAGCTAATGCTGTTTCTGGCCTCTTGATGTGGGGGGCAAGAGATGCAGTAGAAACAGAAGAGCGGACATTTCACCATCTCAACCTAGAGACAAACAAAAACATCGTACTTCTGGGTACAGATGCCATTTTATTACCTCCGTGTAGTGGGGGAGATTTTATAGTATTTTTTGAAGCTATAGTGAAAGCAATATCCAAATGATATATGAATAAAAAGTGTTTTACTGGGGAATTCATTGTACATTACTTTAAATTGAACTTACAAAATAGGCAACCAAGTGTTGAATACAAGAGTGTGTCTGTATTTACCTCAGCCATTCTCATCCTCTGTGTCAAAAGCTACCAGCAGCTCATCAGCTCATCATCTAGATACTTCGTCCCCAAACACCATGGAAGAAGTGCCAGCAGGCAATCTTCTGAATCTTTTGATTTTTGAAACACAAAAAAATCACGTGATCAATACACAACTGAAGAAAACCACCAAATCAATTACAAAACACCGAGCACTGTGAACAATACGTGAGCAGCGTTCACAGCACCTGAATCTTTACAAACGAAATGCTTTAATTTTAAGATATACACTAGGTGTCTTTCCCTGTTACTTAAGTTTAGTAACTACAGCCTTTGGCCAGGAACAGATATCGTCAGGTGGTATCCAACCTTCATTGAGTGTTTCGGCCCACAACCACTACACTCTCCAGGTGGCGGGCGGCTCGACACGGGGTGAAACTATTGAAAAGACGGGTGCTAGATAAAGAGAAATGTCGTCATGTTGGTGTTTATATAAAAGAACAACGTCAAACACAGAAAATGACTAATTTACTTACCGTGAAATGTGGAAAACCACGTCAGTCCACGGTTTTCAGGTGTCGGAGCAGGCTGCGGTCGCTGTGTGGAGGGGGCGGGGCTTATGCTGATGTCACACTCCAGGTGTTAGAGCACAGTTTGGAGTTCATAGTCAACGTTTAGAGAGTTAATGTTGGTACAGTTACACTTGCAGAGTTGATTTTAACACTTCTCGTTTTGACACCCCGTTTTAACGACAACTACTTGTTAAGTAGTTGTCCCTGCTCAAATTTGACCAACACCAGGATTTTAACTCTTCTCCATTTGCTGTGTATTACTTCATATTTCCTGGTCTTTCTGTAAGTATCTTTTCTCTATAAGTTGTCACGATGGTTTTGTGCCACTGTTACTCCAATTGTGTTGCTGAGTAGCAACTGGACTGAAGTTCTTTAGGACCTTTCACCTCATCTACAATACTTCATCATTTCTACCTAACTGGCTTGGAGTAGAGCAGGCTCATAAACTCTGTTGTTGTGAAGTCGTTGACACTTTGATGGTCACCTGTGGGTTGCTCTTCTACCTGGCATTCGTGTGTGTCACTAGGTTTACTCAGTTAAAGTGTGAACAATTGTGAAACTGCCTCAGGAGTGATGAAAGTAGTGCATAAGTATATGTTAAGTGTTGTCGTAGAGGGTTGTTCCAGTTTGCCGTGTTCAAACCTTTTTATCTCTGTCTGTGTGGACGTTACTGTCTTCAAAGGAATGATCCTTGTCTTTCCGATGTCAAACTTAATTTGTGCTGTCAAACTTAATTTAAGAATAATATGCTGATATAAATATGCTACATGTAGAGTATTTCCCATCTTAGTCATTTTACAGTCATTACATTAATGAATTGACCCACACATAGCGTACCTGTTTTAAAGTGTAAATGACCTAATTCATATAGAAATTAACTTAAATTTTTCATACATTTATTTTTTATGAATTGATACTTTCATCTGTCCAGTAAATGCAGCTAAGCCACTTTTTTTGCTGTCCTTCACAAATGTTTGGTGGTCCTGGAGGACAATGGTGATTCAGTGTTTAAGTACATAGTACCTTCTTTAAGATAAAAGCCAAGAGTTAAAGAGCACACAAGTCAGTTAACATTAAATCAGAGTCCATAGCCATGATAGGCCTCTAACATTAAAAGCACCTTGTTCTTAAAAAGAAATGTTTCAATTCAGTGTTACTGAGACATATTACGTGTATCCTTGATCTATGCTGAAAGAATTTTCTTCTTTGAAAACTATTTGCAAAGCTGATTTATCTTTTGTCATTCATTTCACATTCTTCTTCTTTGACTTCGCTGTATGTACACATAGGAACCAGCAAACAGATAATGAGAAATCAGTACTAATCACAAAGCAGAAAAAATACATGGATTTATAATATGTAGTATTCCTAATGTTGTTTATAGAAGCTGCATTTACTTTGTTATATCTATTTCAGTGAGGTTGTAGGTAGTGACATTAGCACCTGAGCTAATTTAGCTTTTAGGCTTCTGGGCATCATGAAGCCAACGCATGTAGGCATGTAGCAATTAACAAAACTGAAATGAGTGGATATTTGGTTGAGTATCAGACTGGTAAGGACAGCTGAGTCTGTGCTGTTTATTTTCAGAGGGAGCAGCTTGACAGGCAGCCAGGGCTAATTTCCTGCTCACTGCTCTGACCGAGTCAGGCTGAAGCATTGATACAAGTCACGCTTCTTTTAAAATCTTTGCCAGGAAGCAGGCTGGGCTAATTTATGCACCATAGCACAGAAAACGAAGGCCAATATCATCAAAAAGGCTGCTTATAGCAGACTGTGGTGGATTTCACTTGCTACAGCTCATGACACCACGTCCTATTTCGTTTTCACTGGATTTATCAGAAAATGTTAACACCTGATAACTATTCTTGTATAATCAATGTAATTCAACTAATGTACTGTATATGTTATATTTCTAATGCAGTTTTTTATAGGTGTGCACTGGAAACTGTAGACTTCTATACAGTACATGCACCCAAATGTAGAGTGTCATGCAGAAGAGGAAAGGCCTATGAACTAAAATATTAATTGATTTAATTAAAAATACAAATATTTCTGAAGATAAGTTTGTGATGGCTTTCCTAGCACCAGCCATCCACTCAGTTTACATTTTGTTTCACTTCTTTGTAGGCCACGTTGAGGTAATTATATATACTAGTATATTTTAGATGTGCAGTCTAAATATTTAAACATATTATTTGCACAAAGCCGTTATCCAGTAGATCTCTACATTGGACTCAACTCTGGTAACTACAACATTTGTGATCTTACTGCAAATATATAATTTCACTCTGTAAAATATCTAAACTCATAAATAATTTAATTTATCAAGTAAGAGAAGAAGATATGAGGTATTGCATTTAACAGATTCTCAGCTTGCGGCAGATTGCATGACAGGCTGATGAGGAAAATAAACAAGATTACCAGTGCTGGCAGTGGGGGGAAGAAACAATGAGCATGCTGCTTATTCATGATGGGAAAGATTAACTGTGTCCATGGAAAGTGAAACACCACACTTAGAGTGTTTAACTGAAGAGAGTTCACAAGGCATTACTGCTGTTTTGGTCAATTATACTGGAGAACCTTTAGGCAACGTTGAATCCTTATCAGTCTTTATAGCTGGAGCCTGTTCTCTACTGAACATTCATCAAGTTGGAGCAAGTTTATTTGTATAACCTTCAGTAGCTGTTACTGTCCTAAATGGATTCAGAACTCACATTATGAAGATAAAACACACCCACAACTTTAACCCTCAAACATAGGATGAGAAAAATTTACTTAACTGCATTAGAAAGAAAATTATTTGCCTCAGTGGTACTGTAAAGATGCTGAGAATGGGACAGTCAAGATTAGATACATGTTTCCTGTAATTATACATTACATGCTGTTTTAACTAGCAGCTAACATTATGCTCAAGATAAGAAAATAAGATGTTTTGTTAGGTACGTGAGCAATTATTGCCAAATAATCCACATTTCCAACAGATATGTAATCAAGTGTATCAGTCTGTTACAGTATGTCCTAATCTTACACTGACTTCTTCAAAAAAACAGTCTTACTCAAGTTGAACTATATTGTGATATAGGTTTTTTCTGGTCAAACACAATTTGCAAAATAATTTAGAATCTGATACACATATAATTCCACCTCTGTTTAAAGTTTACACATTCACATCACACATCTGTACAAAAACGGCAAATCATTGGATTTGGCACAGAGCACAGTCAGTCCCGTTGACCGCTTGGTTTTGTTTTGGCATCTG
The DNA here is from genome assembly GCA_032362345.1 of Sandelia bainsii. Classification (NCBI taxonomy): domain Eukaryota; kingdom Metazoa; phylum Chordata; class Actinopteri; order Anabantiformes; family Anabantidae; genus Sandelia; species Sandelia bainsii. Next base: position 12,342,052 of record JAUMHL010000028.1, on the reverse strand, counting down.
TACTAGTTGGGTGGAAGAGGTGACTTTTCTTCAACTCATGCAAATGTATAAAATCCAACTGGAAAAAAGCTGAACCTGAAAGCCTGCCAATGCTTCCATTCAGTGAGATGATGAGAAATATGAGCAGAAGCCTGAGCAGCGGGCTGTATAAATCTGATCTGAGACCAAAATGTGATATTTTTAGATTTCTGCACCTTCCTCATGTGTTTGCTTTACTGCCCCCTTTCTGAAAGGTGATAACTAACATGATGCATTTTAGATGATTTTGTGAAAGGGAGGGTTAAAAAAAGTATTTCCTTTCCAGATCTTCTGAGTGGTTTCACAGTGAATTGGTTTTTCATTCATTTTCATTAACCTTAAATTGGGGCAGAGATACATTATATTCAAATAGAGTTTGTTAAAGTCCAAACTCTACACACTGCTCTGATCATTAGAGAATAATGAAAAAAATTTAATTTTTTCAATACATAGTGAAATATTTTTTTTTATTGAATCTGCAGTGAGATCAGCCATGTAATGGCCAGTGTGGAGCTTCTTTTGTGTGGAGAGCTTATTAAGGTTTAATGGTTTCACCTCAAAATATCCTGTTATACTGAAGTGGGAGAAAGGGATACCATATTTTTATTATTTATTTTAGATTAGCTTTGTGGTCAGACTGCAGCAATACATTTTATAGGCCTTGATATTCAATGAATGAAAATATTCAAGAAGAGCATGTCATCCTCATTTTTCAAAATTCCACTTTTGCCCCCCCTTGCTATTATAATTTCATGTTGATTTTCTTTTCTAAAATCTCATTAAGCATTGTCACAGTATTTTACTAGCCACCATAATCCAGCTGAGAGAAGATCTAAGTCAATATTTTCATCAGTGTTGAAGCAATGACAAGCCCTAAGTTTTGCCTCTTAGGCTACAGATCATTAAAAAATGTATTTTTATTTAGACCATACATATCCAAAATCAACAATTCAATTGAGGAAAGAACAGAAAGAATAAAATGCCAAGCCTCTATAGCAAGGGAATTTAAACAAGTAAATTTAGTCCATTAATAACACAGTGTTGTACATAGCACCTACTGCCCATTATTGTGCCTTGTCTGCTTCTGAAACCAGACCTACACACTTGTGTGATCTACCTGCATTTCATTAAACAAGAAAAGCACTGTGGAATTCCACTCATTGATGCAATCTGTGTTGGCTGTTTTCCACCATACTATAGGAAGACTGTAGGTGTACTTTTGGCAGATTCTTTGTCACAGTGTTTTACATTACATACAGTTTCCCACACAACCCAGATTGCTACGACTACAGGGTTTTCACATTAGAAAGACTCCTTCCATATGGTGTTTGTTTATAATGAAGATAAAAGTCAATATGACACAGATACATTTGTACCTATTTTAAACTATTGCAGAAATTCAAGGTGATATACAAACTGACTGAAGAGCTGTCATTTTAGCTCAGAACAAAATTGAGAGAAGAAGAGATGCTGAGCTGCTCACTAAGGCCCGTAGGGAATGACTGGACTGTCTGTTCTGAAGGATTTGTTCTGAATCAGATTGTAAGAGGCCATTTAAAGACTGGTGTCAGATTTATGAGCTTCTGGTCAAACGTAGGAAATGATGATGGTACATTAATTTGTCCACAGAGCAATATATCTCTCTAGGAAGAGACTAAAAATGAAAGATGACTGAAAAATTACCTGCTCTATTGATTGGATGATTGTGGGAATAAAATAGATCTCTAGACCAGCCACTGGTTTTTTGCAAGCACACTTAGAAAATATTCAACACCACAGCATCAGTCATCGTCAATCCATTGATTTTCATAGTGTTTTATTGTTATTATGGAATAATTTCTCTGATCAGCTATTAGACAATCACACACATATTATGAAACATCACATATTTAAAAAAACAAAGCAAGACAAGTAGTGAAACCCTGGTCAGTCAGCTCAACACAGATACTGTACATTACTGTATGTTGAGAGATTCAACTCTTCCTGGAGCATGTCATATTATATATATTACATATTATACATATGTCGTATTTGCTGCTGTCTGCCAGCAGCAAATACTGATCCCCAGAGGACCATGTGTGTCTATGGTCAGTTCACCTGTTTGTTCCACAGTACTTTTCTCAAATGGAAAGTGGCATCAATGAGAATGCCACGAGAACCTGTTCATTCAGTGAATCCTCAGGGAACACTATTGTACAGAGTCAGCTAGAGGGATAGCAGAGAGAAGAAAACAAACCTAATCATAAATACAACTCAAAGCTTAGTCCTAAAGGAAATGAGACATGTCCACTTTTGGGTACGATGCATCTCTGGAGAACGGTTCTCGTTACCACTATCTTCTTCTTCTTCTTCTTTCCACCTCTTCCTTTAGGGGTTGCCACAGCGGATTATCTGCCTCTATCTCACCCTATCCTTAGCATCCTGCTCTGTCACACCAACCGTCTGCATGTCCTTCTTCAGTACATCCATGAACCTCCTCTGAGGTCTTCCTCTTTTCCTCCTGCCTGGCAACATCCTTTGTCCAATATATTCACAATCCCTCCTCTGCACATATCCAAACCATCTCAACCTTGCCTCTCTAACTTTGTCTCTCGTTACTACTATATCTGTTGTTAATGATCACTCTGTATTCAAACTGAGGCAATTTTGAAGAGACATCAGTCATGTCATGTGTGATTTAATATCTTTCATTAGAATTTTGTCTAGTTTTTGTAAAAGATATAAACTCACTTACTAACTGCAGAGTTTATCAGTGACCTGGATGAACTTCCAGGTAATGCTCTGATGACCTAACTGGCAGTTTGACTGGCAGTTCTGGTATGGCTGTTTCTACTATCCCGCTCTGGGCCTTATTTACTAGGCAAACATTCAAAACTAACCATGGAAATCAGCAGAGAATTTCACATTGAGACTACTGTAAAAATTCCCCTTCTTCAGCTGAGCAGTCTAGCTCAATGCTGACTAATGAGCGAGGGTCAAAGTCTCCCCAGGAGGAAGCTGCCATTAACTCATACACTGTGCTTGTGGGAATTTCTGAATGGAGATGAAGTCAGAAAAGGCAATCAGTGTTAATCCCAATGAAAGAGTGAACACTTTGATCTAAGCTCCCCCTCCCTTCACTTGTGAGGATCTCTGGGGAAATGGACAAACCCAGCAGAGACTAGTTAGAGCGTGTTTAGTTTCTTTTCAAGGTTTTGGCTATCATTACAGGCTCATGAATAAAAATATCAAGTCATTTTGTAAGGCGACTTTTTCACATCAAAGCAGTGAACGTAATACTCTAAATTTCCCATTCATTGTACAATAGCAAGCAGGTAAACTGAAGACAATAGTGCTGATTACAGTGACGACAAAGATTCCGATGGTGAATGTGATGATTACTCAAGGCACAGAGTACATGACTGTGTAAATGTTCACATTTCTTGAATAAAGGTTAAATAGTAAAAACAATTAGCGAAGAGTTGAAATTATTCATGATTATAGTCAAATCATTAATCCAGTTGCAATAACTTATTATGTGTTAGTGAAAACCATTTGAGAAATTAATATCAGTAACTTGGCTTTGTGGGGCGTCTTCGTGGTTTAGATTTTCCCGCTGTGCTGTTAAATTTCTAACACTATCTGCTATTTAAAGATCAAAACAATGCTTTGGATGCTGTTTGACCACATGTGGATGTATGCTCTTTCTGTCTCATAAAAGTGAATAATAAAAACCTTGGATCTTGTGTTGCATAACCAACAGCAGCTGTGAAACCGTTGTAAAGGTAAAAAGTAGGTCTATTGACATCACTGTTTGGGGTTTAGTTTTGTCACACCTCATCTCAGATGAGAGGTAGAGCAGAGAGCACAGTGAAACCGGGGAGAGTCTCATTAAACTGCTGTGCTGAGTTTCCCTGTCTCTCTTTTGTTAACAGCATCCTTTGTCCGCTTCATGTGTTTCAGGACTCAGATTCACTTCACAGTGGCCATTGATTTCACTGCATCAAATGGTGAGTCTTTCGACTACCATCACCCTACTCTGCTTCCATTTGTCATGTGATGTATGACTATGGCATTTTCCATCTATCAAAGTGGGGGCTGGATTTTTCTTCCTGCTATTGATATTCCCTCTTTTTTGTTATTTTGTTATTGATGTCAGAGTTATAGCAAATACAAGTCTCTGATTTAAAAGTAGCATTCACATTAATATCAAAGCTGTAAACATGACAGGAAAAATCGTATTTATTTGAAAGCTGCGATATGTGCCACTTGGCATGATGTGAATTTGGAATAAAAAAATAGTGGCTGCCGTATACATTCAAACATGTCAGTCTGATTTATCTAAAGGCGTCTTATTCTATCTGCTTTAAATGAGCAGATGTTCTTCTGTGTAATATTTTGCCAGTTACTGATCCTAGCCTGTATCATAAAAGAGAACCCTGGAAATTCATGTGCATCCAGAAGTACACATTAAGTTTAAGCGTTCAACCTGAAAAACATAAACATAAATACATAAACAAAAATATAAACATGTTCTGTTACTCTCATGCATGCTATGCTTCAGAACATCCAATTTGGTCTTGGTTCACTCATGTTTTTCTCGCCGCAGCTGTCAGTTTTGTCTCACTCTGGTGGTTTGCATCACTGATTCTGACTTCTCTTGTCTTGGAAGGAAATCCGTCCCAGTCCACTTCACTGCACTACATGAACCCATACCAGATGAATGCCTATGCCATGGCTCTAAAGGCTGTGGGAGAGATCATACAGGACTATGACAGTGATAAGATGTTCCCTGCTCTGGGATTCGGTGCTAAGCTACCCCCTGATGGGAGGGTCTCCCATGAGTTCCCTCTTGTAAGTAAATTATGAAGTGATTTCAGACACGGACACTAATATAGAATCACAAAGTTTCATAAAGTTGATCTGACTCATGAAATAGATTTTAGCCCTCCCAGTGAGGCTTATCTTTGAGTGCGAGTGCTTGTTTGTGTATTTATACTCTTCCCAGCATGTATGGATAAGCATGTTTTCATATGCAATATGGATGTGTGCATTTTGAGATTAACGTTTCTACACATCTGACATGCATAATTCAGAATGAATTCCATTTACCTTTTATAGTGCAAATTAGGTTCTGTAAAGCTGAAGGATTCTTAAATCAATTTGGCTTCTCTCAGCCAGCTAATGTGCTCTGACTGCTGCATAGTACAGCCTAATGAGGAGTCTGTCTACAAGGTAACATCTGCATCACTCTATGTTTCCATTAGAATTTGCAAATTAAGATTCAACTCACCATATAATTGAAGCCTCATTCTTTCATGCTAGTGTCTTGTAAGTCGGTTAAAGTTAAAGGTACACTTATGGGCAAAATATTTGTTGTATATGTTTCAATAAAAATGCAGCTTGTAGCTAATGAAGATAACCTTTGAAGTGAAATTTGATGAGCTCTGGGAATAATTAATGTTTTCAAAATGTCATTCAGACCTTAAAGAGTAACTCCAAACTCCATCTTTTGTGGAGGGGAATCATTTGCGGTACTTACTCGAGAACACACCCAGCTGCAACATCACTGCTGGACTGGGTTTGGAAAAAGCATGTTGTCACCACTAGTTAAACTGATATAAGTCTGTAGAGATTCTCTTGTTATTTGATGGCAGCTGAATATAAAGATGTTTCACTTCTCATTGTAAAGGCTTCTTCAGTTTACCTTCTTCAGGTGAGGAGTCCCAGGCAGTTGATCTACTGTGTGTGTACCTTGAGGGTCCTTGACATCACCTATGGGTCGTTGATCCACCTGGCCAAAAAGTGTTAATTGCTTTCATCATAGGTCTGTCCCTTGTCCTTGTGTTGGGCCATGTACTTGTGAAGTGATTTGTTTTAAACCATTGGCCTTGTCAGGGAAGACATATGGTTTGAGAAGAGGAGTGAAGCAGGCCGTCTATGTCAAACTGGAACGGCCATCACTTAACAAAGGAGTTTGTCTACGACACAGCTTATCAGCTACAGTGTAGTCCAGACATCCCTCCCCCGTCTGTTTAACTACACCTTGACTCACCTGACCCTAACAACACACATAATGGCCAGGTGGGACACCACCCCACACGTGACCTCAACAATCCTCAAGCTGTCTATAACCCAGTGTTTACAGAGGTTGATTATCGGGACTCCTCACCAGACACTCGTTTGCAGCTGCAGAGATAAATTGTAAACCCGACATAACTTACCTGCTCAGACACAGTTAGTGACTCGCTGATATAACAGTGAAGCATTCAGCAGCTCTAGATATTTCCCTCAAGAGTTGGTGGTGACCAGTGTTGTGTTAAAACTTGTTTCAGCTACCAAAAAAACAGTAATTGAAGGTTTAACTCCCAGACACCTTGTAGTACACTAGTAAACACTGTTGTTGAGTTAATTGCTATGTCACACCCCATTGTGTTCCTTCCTGACTGGCCTTTTTGTAGTTATTGTATTTCATGTTTCCTTATTATTTTTTCTCAGAATGGCAACATTGAGAACCCCTACTGTAACGGCATACAGGGAATTCTCGAAGCTTATCATCAAAGCCTTAAGACGGTTCAGCTGTATGGACCCACGAATTTCGCTCCTGTTGTTAATCATGTGGCAAGGTACAAACTAAACATGTCTGCGTGAACACATCAGAGCACAGTTGTCCGTTCTTTGAAAGTGAATCTGTAAATAATCTTAAGCAGGCAGACATGCTGTCAGAGTTATAGAGACAGTGAGTGATGATTTCTGTAAGAGTTCAGCAGAACTAACGAAGGGAAAATATACAATACAATCAGCTGTCAGGCTGAGATGAATAGAAATGGTAATAAGGCATATGAAGGGCCAGACATGTTACAGTTCAAGTGCAACCTTTCTTTTTAGAAGTTTAGTAGTGGGAATAGCAGGGGATGTGTTAATGAATTGATGTCATGTAGCCTTTCAGACATGTTGCTGAGTCACATTATTCAGTAAATGAGCTTTACTGTGAATGAAGCACAGCATGCATTAATTCACCATAACAAAACTACTGTCAGTGCAATGGAAAAAGTGCCCAAAGTGAGCATAGAGACTGTGTCGACAAATGCTACTGTAGCACACTAAATACACAGCAGACATGATTTATCCTCACAAGATTAAATGAATATTGAAATAATAACAATAAGGTGCAGATGCACCATGTTTCACCCTGACCTGTGTTTTAATATTGGACTCAAGCTGAGGCTCATGTTCCAGAAATTATGATTTATGACCTGGCTTGAATTTTAATGAGTCACGGATGGATAGATGGTTTAATAATTACTCCATGAGGTAGTGCTTAATTTAACCCACATATATAGCATTTATAAGTAGTGTATAAACATTTTACATGGTTTATAATGATTTATAATGTAGTAGAAAGTATTTGTCAACAATTATTACTTTTTATATTATTGTTATTATTTACTTTATTTTTATTATTTTTTGTTTAAGTATATTATCATTCATTATATGTTTATACACCAACCTCCAATGGTGAACAACCACAAGAGGAAATCATTAATAAACACATTAATGCTGTACATACTTGTATCTGCTTGTAACTATATTATAATGTGTTATAAACCATTTATACACTGATTGTAAATGCTGAACAGTTGAAGTTAAAGTGCTAGCTGAAATGAAAACTCAGCCACTGGTTAATGGTGTTTAATCAATGAGGGACATATATTGAAAACTTATAGTAATGATTGTAATAAGCAAGGTTTGTGACACAGACTTAAACTTGCATTTAACAACTGACAGACTGATGAGAGGCCGTGCAATACGGAATAATGTTGACTAAAACAGAAACTGGTTTCCTTCTGAAGCACTGAAGAGCTTTGTCTTCATCAAGTTCTTAATTTTTTCAATAATTCGACAGCTACAATCAAAAAAGTTATTTACTGCAATAAGGAGATGCATACAGAACAGAACCCCTATTGAGTCCTATTCTCTGCCCACACAGACATACAAGAATAAAATAAAAAAAACTACCATCCTCTTCACCAAATTTTAAGGAATATTAAATAAAAATGCTTATTTTTCAAGGATTTTATGTGTAATAAGAAGTGTCAAATTATGACTTTGAATAGTCTGGTCTGGGAGCTGTGAATAATCAAAACAACTGAAATAAGGCATAAACCAGTAATAAAAAGATAAAACTGACTCTTTACATACACAGAAACATATTTAATGCTACATTTACTTTATGATAATGAATTGTTAATACACATATATTAAATGTGCTTTAAAAATGTAGATTATCTGTAATTCAGTGTTGTGCTTCGTGCTACAGTTATTACTCTGCAAATGTGGTCAAATGTCTCCATTGAATGTGCCACACATTGTTGTATGGATGGAAAAGACGGAGGAACACATCTCTTTAATCTACACCAATAAACACCAGTCATTACTCTTGCTGTTGTCATATATTCAGCACGTTCTTTGATTAAAATGTCAGCACTTCACAGTCAAATTTACCAAACTGAAAGCAACGGCAAGGGCTCACCTCTGGCCTGTGTCGCCTCTGTCCCCTCTATCCTTGGCTCTCGTGATGATCTGGCACATTTTTCTCCTTCTCCCTCGTCAAGTGTTGTCAGTTGAATGCAAGAGAATCGATAATGTTCTGAAAGAATAAGACTGCAGTACTTGCATAAACAGTTTAATAAATTATTCATAGAGCAGCCAGCAATGGGCGATTGAAACTAGGCCACACTCACTGGTGTCTCTGATGGGTTTCATAATAGTGTCTGGATAGACCTCTGAGAAGTGAAGAGCTATACAGTACAACATATTTTAATTCTTTACATGTCTATATTAAGCTTTTGTGTCACACGCTTGGTGGAGTGGGAGTTTGTTTATGTTTTTCTTTAAATTTCTAACATGGCGATGCTCTGCTTTTAGATTTTGTTTTTGGTTTTTCAGTCCAAACTCAGAGTTTTTTGCAAATCCATGAACATTTAGATTGTTTTCAAAATTTTCTTGCTTCAGTCCTATACTATATTTTCATGATATTTTTTCTCCTAGGTATGCAGCAGCAGTTCAGGATGGATCCCAGTACTTTGTCCTGCTCATCATCACTGATGGTGTCATATCAGACATGGCCCAGACCAAGGAGGCTATAGTGAATGTAAGTGCTACTCTTACACAAGCCCTACTCCCTCTCTTCCTTACCTTCAGCCCTGCAGGGTACTAGCATCACAGGTGCTTTTAACTTACTGTGGCATTGCTCTCTGCTCTGTTACTTTGAGGGGTTTATAAGCCAGTAGCAATAGATTTGGGGATTTATGGGATGTTTTATGCTCCACTTGTCTCACCTCCTGTGCTCGGGTGCTCTGTTTGTCCAATATTTTTCCTTCTTATTGAGACCTGCAGGACACTGAGGGGCTCAGCTGAGATTCACTCTCAGGTCAACTGGTTCACTTTATTAGAGGCAATGGCTTTATCCAGCACACCATCTGAGGCACCTGTTTGGTCACATTTCTTTAAGAATTCAGTGTGTTTATCTTATGTCTGTGCTGCATGCTGCGTATTCTTTGTCTGTTGGTTGTGCTGGCACTTAGAGAGACATCGTTGGCCAAGTACGTGGTACTCTGACCCCCAGCAGACTGGGTTTAAAGGGAATTTGCGACTGTTAATCAAACCACTCGAACAGCCACACCTTCCTTTTAAGATCTTGTCTGCTGCTCTGCACTGCTCGGCTGAACCTGCCATGTCCTGCTGTCATCTCTCACCTCACAGTTTGGACCGGCGCCCACAGAGCAGAGGACCAAATGACCTGCTTCACTTGGCATTGGGCCTTTGCCCTGGAGAGATGAATCATAATAAAAAACTTGTGATGTTCATCTCTGCACTTTTGCTGCCTTATTTGTGCTCTTTAATGATGTGATGTATCTTTAGAAGTGTCTATAATGATTGAACACAGCAAATATGTGTTGAAAAAGTGCTGCTGCTGGCCAGAGTGTACTGTAATCTTTATTTTGGCTGTCTTGTTCCCCAAACCAGCACAGCTTAGCCTTCAGTGACTAATATGTCCACACATCTAACAGGACAGCCTGTGGGGTAAATACAAACTCCAACTCTCCCTTTTGATGCTTCTCCTTCAAGCTCCAAATTTCATTTTAGGATTATACATTATAAAAGAGGTTCTCTCTCTGACCTGGTATGCTGAAACATAAATTAATTTGTGCCCAGGTATTAGATTATGTCTGCAGTTGTCAGTTTGGTGTCTGGATGGGAGGCTGGCTTGACCTGTAACTTCATAAAATCCATGAATATTTTAAAATTCAACCATAGTTAAATGATTGCATTTGCCAGAGTTCATCTGCCCAAAGCAAGCATTTCACGTGTGGCTAAACGTAGTAGTAGAAGGGCTGATTTGGGAAAAGGCGTATAATATAATGCACAAGACATATAAAATATTTCCATTTGATGGAAAAGTACCGCTGTAGGAAACATGGACTTTTGATTTAGAGTATTTTGCTGAATGTAAACGTCATATAGCTTCAGTGAAGTGCCAAAACACAGATGCTGAGGTAGAATTTGTCCAACCTTGAAGTTTTATCTTCAGGTTGAAAGATATTACCAGAACAGGCATCTGCTATCAGTCTCTGTATATTTATTGTGATTCTGTGCAGTGAGAGGAGAAAGTACGAGTTCAGACAGCCTGAGATCCCCTGAGTGACTTTACAGTACAGAAAAAGTAGCAAATGGTGTAGACTGAATAATTCAGCTCTGGCATTTATAGGTATATGCTTGTGGGGGTCTTCTGATGCTGGAAAGGAGCAAACAGAAGGGACTGTATGTATTTTGTGTGAGAGAAATGAACATGAAGAATGAGCCTGTTGGAGGGTAAGATAAAACGGGGAAAGAGATGGAGAGAGCATAATGATAGAGAACATTGAGAGGGTGGTCCTCCTCAGCCTTTTTGCTCCTATCTGTGACAGGTCTCTCCCCACTGGAGGTTTTTCCAGGAAAGCTGACCTACTTTACTGCTGTAAATCAATTTCTACCACAAGCATATACCATTCATTCATGCCAGAGCTTTCCCCCCACATCATGGCTGTGGTCTAAATTCATGAAGTAGAATAGCATCTATACCAGTAATTCTTTAAAAGATGTAGGTTTAGATTTTGTTCAGGAGATAAAAGGCAGGACACGTGGGAATTTCATTCTGACCATCAGTATTTGAAACATTTCTATCTGGACACGTCATGAATAAATGATGTGACTTAATGGCTACAGTAAGTGTGTAGGATGTAATAATATTATTTTATTAACAGAGCATTTCACTTTATTCATCTTATCTTAACAGTTTTTCTCCAGCTGCTCTTATTTGTGAACTGAAAATACAAGAACATTGTTTAACCTTATGTACTTTAACTATTGTGGTTTGATGTTCACTTGTAAAAACACTCTATAGTCTTTAGTGAAAATATTCTGTTATATGCTAGTTGTTTTAACAACCTTGGGGGCCCTGAGTTTAATAATGCATTTTGTATTTACTTTCACTCCCTGGGAAACTCAAACTTTGCAACTCAACATTATGTGAAATATAGTCAAGAAATAGATATGATGCTATGTATCATTTGTGTTTTTCTTATTTTATCTTGTCCATTATTGTTGTCTGTGGCTTCTCTGGGGAGTTGTGCTTTCAGATTATTACTGACTTTGCAGAATGAGAAAAGCATTGTGAGAGGAATACAAATGATTTGAAATGTAACACCTCCACACTCTGTTGTGAGGCATGTTTCCAAAAATACAGCATGTACTCTTCCAGACATCTGAGTGACAACTGACTGTTTGTTTTTCTTGTTCGTGACAGGCAGCTAAACTCCCCATGTCTATCATCATTGTTGGAGTTGGTCAAGCTGAGTTTGATGGTGAGAGCAGTGATTAAAGTTTGTCAGTGGAAAAACAGACAAACAGTGGTTTGTTGTCTCTTTGTATTAGAGATGTTGCCACACCAACACAATTATTGTACATCTTCAGATTCTTACAATTATTTGTAATTGTCAATCAGTAAGAAAATGACAATTTTCTTGATTAACTAGAAATTAATATGTTAATTTAGATACAAGCTCATACTAGCAACAATTTTTGATGAAATATGAAACATTTCTTCTATGTAGCCATGGTTGAGCTGGATGGTGACGACATCAGGATCTCCTCGCGGGGGAAGCTGGCAGAGAGAGACATTGTACAGGTGAGACATTTTTTCTCAGCTAGTCGAAGAAAGTATTCATTTCCCAAGACCACAATGGTTAAAAAAATATAATATTTGACTTATTAGAAACAATACTGACAGATGACAATGTGGAGATCTTCATGCCAACAGGCCAAATTGTGTTAAAATATGGCTCAGACAGTCAAAGTCAGAGAAAATCCCATAATCGTTTTGTTAACCCCCTGATCTGTACCATCATCTGGCCACAATTTAATGACAAAATCTAACACATTACCAATACCTTGGATGAGGATGAACCATTAACATTTTAAACACTCCATGACTTTCTTTCTTGGTTTCCATGAAATTCACTGCGCTTGATTAACTCAGGGTTTTTCGTGACCTCTTGTTCTTTCCTCTTTCTTTTGTCTCTTTTCTTCTTTTCTTTTACTAAAAAGAAGAGTCAGAAGTTTACATTTTACTTAAGCTAAATGTAAACTTTTCTCAACATGAATTCCAGTATGGTAATGGGTAACTTAAACTACTAACAGAAAAGGTAATTACATTACTATTTAATTACTCAGGGGCAAATTACCTAGAGTTGAATTTCCTCCTCTCTTGGTAGAGGTGTCAATAAACGAACAAGCCCATTCCCAAATCTCCACAAAGCACTGTTACTTGGATCATTAACTGATTTCATTAATTAATTACTGAATTTGAAATTTTCCAATTGTTTGTGAATAAAATAATCACATTACTGTAAGTAGTTACTTAAACAGTGTCATCTGTGGATAAAAAATGATTCAAACCAATGTCTACAAGTAAAAACCAGTCATAACTTTTAAAGAAAGTATAGAAAATCTCCTCTGTCCTGTGCCACAACAGTTTGTGCCATTCAGAGACTACATGGACCGCACAGGTAACCATGTGCTGAGCATGGCGAGGCTGGCTAAAGACGTACTGGCTGAGATCCCCGACCAGCTGATCTCCTACATGAAGAGCAGAGCCATTAAGCCCAATCCTGTCCCACCTCCACCTTACTCGCCCAGCGACCAACCCCAGACCAATCCCATCTGAGCCCCCCTCCCCCCCTGATGGGAACCCGCCTCCACCAACCGTCGTTTGAGGGTACAATGGAAATGAGGCCCCTACATAAATATCAGTCCAGCTAAACAAAAAGATGACGAGACTCCATTTTGGTCTGGAGCAATAAGACTGTTTTGGGGGAACCTGCTGATGATCAGGGAGTTTTTTCTCTCTGACTGCTTGAGGATGAGAGTGCTGAGAGGAGTCTGGTGTAATTGTTTGCTGTCAAACCCCTCAAAGTGGTGATGTAAAGGATAGCAAGTAAACCCATAGAGAGGGCACGTTTGAAGGCATAAATATATTAGAATGTGCCAGTGTGTATCATGTTTGTGATACCTTTTGGAGTTGATGTGTTACAGTAGGAGATCATGTGTATACTAATTTATTTATTTATTTATTGCAGAAATAATTTATTCCTTTGAGGGGGGGGAGGTTGAAGGGTAGGGATTAAAGTCATATTTCTCTTGTAGTTATACATCTTATATTTTGTGGCCTGTGTAATAAAAATCCCCATTTCTATTTTGATAAGGTCTGTAATATAAAAGCATGTGGTAAAACCTCTTAAACAGTTTATGTAACATTTTCACTGATGATGATAATTTTTGATTGCAAGCTGTTACGTATAGGACCTGCTGTGAGCTGTTGTCATACTGATTTTCCAGCATCATGTCTTATATGTATTTCTAATATCTATATTAACAGAATGCACTTACTACTGTCTAAATAGAAAGCACAAAGGTTATAATGTTAATAAGCTCAAAATTCAAATTTAAAATACTAAGAGATATACCACAATGAAAATAATAGAAATGATCCCACATAATGTTTTCAACGTGGCTTTAATCCATTATTTTAAACTATTACACTGATATATTAAAGTTAGGTTGTATCTATAAATAAAACATTTTACAGAAAAAATTGATGAATAATTCAAAGCACTTACTTGCTTTCCCTTTTAGTATGCAGAGAGATAAATTATACTGCTTAAGTCATGCTGCCATATCTCATTTGTCATCTTTCTTTGTGTGTTTCTTTCCATTATATTTGTTGTGGTTACTGCTTATTTTTGGGGGTTTTGCTTAGTACATTTAAAGGACCTGACAAATAAACTTTATAAATAGTGATGTCAGTTAATAATGACTTTATTTCCTCCTTAAATTAATTTGTTTTCCCAGAATGAAAACTGAACAATCACAAATCCTGCAACAAATGTTTGGGTGTTCAATGTTTTTAAAGGGATTTAAAGAAAAAAACACTAATTGTGAGTCCATCTTTACTGATTCATTTAGCGCTGTGTTTACATTTTTCATAATTAGCACTGTGCGTTCTCAGATAACATTGTTTTACACTAATGCACCAGATACAATTTTATAACAAAGCATTAAGATACCATTTAATACCTTGATTTCACTAAACAAAATAAAATTATTTTTATTTTATAATTTAATTCAAGATGATACATACACATTTGTTTGTGGCTTTTTATTTTTTGTGACTGTATATAAATATTTTAAAGACATTTTAGCCATTGTGCAGTTGTGTACATCCTAATTTATCTATTTATAATGGCCATTGTTTTCACTACTATCTCTCAGTCACTCAATATTTCGATCCGAATGTGCCTATTATATGGAAACATATCCAAATTCAGTTACCCAGGTGTTATTCTGCCAGCAACAGCGGGTTTGATTTTTCGGATGTACACATAGAAAATGTTGGTGACAGTAAACTGTTGCAGGATTATTGTGACTATTACAGTCACACAGACTGATACACACTCTCAAACAGTATTGTGTACTTTTTATATTTACAGCAGTAATGAAAGTTACCAGTGTCGCTGAGCTTTGTTTTACAATATTCAAAGTCAAGACTTGTTTACAATTCAACTGTGGCTATTTCCATTTCCTCAAGGAAAACATAACTATTCTTGGCTTTCATTAAGAAATTATTTTATGTTTGATCTGTTGTGTTAGTCATTCTCTGAATGACACTGGAGAACTAAAGTTTACAAAGGTTTGTTGTGTTCTCTGAGAATGTGAAGCCCTGATTTCTAAGTTTTTTTTGTGTGTGTTTATGTAATTCATGTTGCTTTACGTTCTTTGTCAGCTGTTTAATATTTTGTGACTTCCATTGCTTTAGTGCTCTCAGAGAGCAGATAGTGTCTGAGAGGCAATGAACTCCTTCTGTCACAGACCAGCTGTCTTTCTTTCTTGTTTTTATTAGTGATGACATTTTTCCCTCAGAAGATGAAGCAGCGTTTAATGTGTTGCCAGATTCTCTTGTTCATCAGAACTGAGACCATTAAGTTTAGTTACAAAACATTCATATACACCAGTGTACCTCTACAGAAAGCCATTCAAGCCAAAAAGATATAATTAGTATACATGGAATACATTTATTAAATATATTTAGATAACTATTAATAATTACTCATTTCAATATAATTAAACTATACAGTAATACCTGAGTATACCTGATATTTACAAGTAACTTTTTTTATTAACTGATTTTTATTATTTTCACATTCTTCATTTCAAAACAATTACAAGATACTCATTCTCCACTCCAACTCTCCAAAAATTAATTTGTGAGAGTTTGTCATTTGGCAGGCTCGATGCCATTAAGTCAGCATCAGCATGCAGCTCGTATAGCGTGAGTGAGAAATGTCTGTAACAACAGTGGAGTCGGGCCATATGTTATGTGCACTTTTCAAACATATTTTATGTGATTAATACTAATCAAAATCAGTTAAAGGAGGACTAAATGGCTTTTGGCTGTTCTGCTAAGATTATAACAAGTTATTGTCTCTTATTTCCTGCTCTTTGAGATTTCCTCCACAGGAACATAAAAGACTACTGCCCTCAGTAGTAAACAAATAAAAAATATGAAATAAGCACAGTAATGAACCTTATGCAATTGTGAAACATAAAACTATTATGAGATATATTTTTCAGTCTAAAAGATGTCTTTCCAGCAATGCAGTTATTTCTTTTGTCTCAGTGGAAATGGATTTGATGTTCTTTTAGTTTTTAATTGTCCTTGAGCAAGAATTCTAATTATGTACATAAGCCCCATATCAAGAATATTCAGTGCCAAATGTGTTCAGATGAACTTGGCGTCTTTAGATAATGTGCATGTTTGTGCCAAAATGGCAGGAAGTTTCGTAGTTAGTCTTCATTTCACCTGATTAGTGCATCTGCCATGTGCTTCAGTTGTTACTTTCAATGTTATCTAGAGATAACAGCCTCCTCCAGCATGATGCATCTCTGTTTCTTTCCATTCTGTTCCTATGAGACACATACTGTATTGGTTCTTCTCACCACTACTCCTGTTTTATCCCAGGTTGTTTACATACCTCTCTTGGTCTCTGCATGCTGAATAATTTCCAAACCAGGTGTTTGACATGATATTGTCGTCATGCTGTGGTTTGTGAAATGCTTTGTAATGGATTGCCTTAATTGAAGATTAATAAAATATTGACAACTTTGGCAGATGCTGTTTGTGTGTTTGATTACTTTGAGATAAAGATCAGTGAATTACCTACACTTAAACCTGAAACAACATTTTTTTTGCTACTTGGAGGCAATAGAAACAAGTTGCGGACACAACATTAACACTGACTGTTAGCAAAGAGTTGCTTATTTACACCTTCAACAGATATGAAGCAAGCATTATGATTCATTATTCTCAGTCTTTTAGAACTATTTTTGGTCTCTTCTAATTCAAGGGAGAAATATTCCACTGACATAAAAAACTGTGTATGAGTGAACCAAAAGAGTAAAGTTATGAACCAGACAAACAATGAGGTGAAGGTCAATATAAAGCTTGATAAAGAGCTGCAGATTCAGGTAATTCTCTGCAGGTGTTGTACATGCTGAATATGATTTATCTTCAGGTGTCGACTGAGTTTAGTGTGTGTCAGAACTGCAAAATATAGCAAAGCACGTCCAAAAATAATTTACAATATGTGTTTTACTGTTGTCACATCCAACAATAACAAAGCCATTTAATAACTACACAACTATGGCATTTGTGTCATTACAGTAAAAGAATCAGACAACATAGAATGTGCAGACCATTCAAACACAAAACTTCTCTTTTAGCTGACATTTGGTTTTCATAATGTCTCACACCATGTTACTAACATCCCACCTCACAGTTGGTGCAGTCAACATGCTAAAATTAGCTTTTCTCAGTTATATCTCAGTCTTATTTGAAACATAAGTAACAAAAGCAGCAATATGGCTCCAAAAATAAATAAACTTTAACATAGCAATAGATATTGTGCTTTTGCACTTTCCTCGCCTGCAAAATATAGCATAGAACAGTCCAAAATCAATTTTGGCTGCTAACATGAATGCTGTATCTTGACCGGTGGCAGCTGGTGAAAACATTTTTTGGTGGGGCGCACTTTTGGAAGTCAGTTTTATGTTGCCCTGTAACCACACATCACCACTTGTATAAGCCAAGACACCATTCTCATGCATCACACTACTTTAAATTATTAAATTAACGTAAAAATACACGGTCTGTGTTTTCAGTCATTTACTATTTATAAGTAAATTTCATCTGTCTCTCCTTCAACTGACAATGTACAATCAAGTAGCTCATTCTGCACAGTCTTAGATGTCCCCTTAAACACAGTAACAGTCTGCAGGTACTGCTGCATCCACAGATCCAACAAAGTCCACCAGAAAATGC
>JAUMHL010000028.1:12302295-12323978 GCA_032362345.1 Sandelia bainsii | reverse complement strand
TTTTTGCGCCCCAAAGGAACAGGAAATACATCACACGACCGTTCAGTCGCAGTAAATGAGTGAGAGAACATTTTTAAACTACACTTTAATGCAGATTATACACAATACTTACGGACTGTATAATATATAGATCGTTTATTTAAATTTTCATGTTTTTGTAAAATTATTTTATGTGATTCCTATCTTCTTCTTCTTCTTCTTCATGTGAGACAGGTGGGGCGGTGCCCCAGCGCCCTCTATTGAAGAGCTGCCACTGATCTTGACACTGGCTTCACTTCTTGCTATGCAGGGATTACAGTGCCAGTGACACACAAGTTGCTACTCACACCTACTGGTGAAAATTGTACTTTCTACAGGTAACAACTAAAAGCATGTGAGTCAAGAATGAATTCTTAACTTAATAACAGACTAATTCAGTATTTAACACTCAATTGTTTAGGCTTTTTAGGTTCAGTACTACTAGTGACCCCTTGCACATTGTGAATTAAACACAACATTGTTATTACAAAAATCAATTATATCATCTCGAACTTCCAGTTCTCACCTAAAGAGCCCTCCATCTGTTTCGTATTACTCTAAAATTTTCTGCATCAGGAAGGACAATTTAAGAAAGAGGTATCATAGTCATCAGATATATGATCCTTAAAAAATCCATTAATTATTCCTCACCTGTGGCCTACATTACCCACAATGCAACCTGACAGCTGGCCTGTGGTCAGAGATTCAGATGTGCTATGCTACTAGAAGCTAATCTGACAGAGGTGAGGAGGTAAGCTAACTCGTTACCAGCTTCACATCCACAGATTTTTTCATTTTCAACCTTGTAGTCTTTCACTCCAACTGCAGATTTCATGCAGTTCCCTCTGGAGCTACAAAAGGCTTTATATTTTTTCACACATTCAGTAGGCCTAGTACTCTACTTTGATGTGTAAAATCAATGAAGTTCCTCTTTGTAAGCTCAGCTGTCTTTACTAGTTTTCCTTTATTTAATAAATCCAACTGTCAGTGTGGGATCATACATTAGAAAAGCTGCTGTCATGAGATTTTTATTGTAGGCTTTTTTTTTAACAAGATGGTTGATTTGTATTTACACATCTACCTCTCAGAGAGATTGGTGTCCAATGTGTTCCCCTACACATGTGTTTTATTCCGCCTAATAAGATGCACTGCTGACGAATCAAGCCGTCCACCTGGGGAGAGGGAGACAGCAGCTGGAGCCATAAATTACCAGCCAAAGATAGAGCCAACACCTCCCCTGCCCACCCACTTACTGCCTGAACAATAACCACCAACTGGCAGCCAGGAAGAAAACCAACAGCTAATGACATAGAATTAGACCCTACTTATATATATATAACATTTCACATAGATAATATGCAAAAATTATTCACAAGAGATTTCTGTTCAAAACAAATTACACCAATTATGCTTGAATTCTGGCAGCCAACATTTTATGATCCAAAATAGATACTAAGACTGTACTCAGCAAAAGTACTTGAAGCAATAGGTTGAATAAGTGTGATATAAATACACTTATTCGCAGGTGATTAGCTTATTTTGGTATAAAGAGTAAAAACAGGTAGAATAGAAACTGATAACTTAGAAAGCTGCAATTTTGCTGATGTGGTGGGCTCCCTGGAGTCCTTCCTCTCTCCCAGTTTTCATTTTTCTGTGCTACAAGAATGGTGTCAGTCTTCTCTAACTTATGTCAGTGTCATTGCCAGTTTTATTTAACTTATTTATCAGCATTATGCATAGTGCATAGTGCAGTCATTTATCAAATGTTTATCTCTTATGTTTGATTCAACATTATGAGACACAAATAACCAATATAAAGGTGATTTAAGATGAAGAAAACTACAGATGAAAATTAAACCCATTTTGCTGCTGCTTGAAATGAGAACTGTGCATTTTTAACATGCAAACAAAGAGTGCATAAATAAAGTCAGAACTCAGTATGGTCAATGCCCCTCTGTAGTCTCTGTTTTTATTGAGTCCAACAGAGCGAGGAGGGAGGTGTGCATGAGCTATTCTTTTTCTAATCGGAGATCAGTTTCACTATTGACCTGGAAACCAACTAGAACCAGATCCCTTCATGGTATGTCAGAGCTTTGTCAGTGCTGTCCAATTAAAACAGCTTCCAGGTTCTCCAGCTGCAAAGTGAGGTACTTCATGTTACATCCACCAATTTGTAGAGGTCAGGTTAATTGAGCATACATTGCTATTTCTTCTCAGATTTGGATTCAGCGTCAGGGGGAAGGGTCACTACAGCTTCTGCTCTTTCCCACTAAATGTTTGGTATAGCTCTCTTTTGTAACCTTTCTGCTCTGCTGTTCAAATAAACTTCACTCACCTTGGGGGCTAGAATACAGGTCTCGCTTAGCAGCACAAATGCACTCACGATTCACTGGCCACCCTTGTTTTGGCTATAAATCATCATTAGGCCACTGATACAGAATGATATTATAAAAGTAAGTGAGTTTTCAGTGCACTGTAATGGAGCCACAGTGGAGCAGTGGGTGGGTTCCCATTACCGCCCACATCAGATAATATGTTGGAGGTTTGTCAGCTGGGATAGCTGTCCACATTGAAAATAATTGTGATGAATCATCTTAATTATTATGTTAAGTCACTGAAAGGAAACACAAACATGCCATATGTTTACCTGTTCATTTTACAGTTAAAGGACACAGTGGGGGTATTTAGTCTGGAATAATAATAAATATATCACATCAGCAAATATCTCATTCTCTGTCTTGAAGGGATGAAAATTGACATTAACAATAACAAAGCGCTAGTTAATGTATGCACAATGCACATTAATAACATCAACAAATAGAAAAAGGAGAAGTGCTGACTTCTCTGGGGGGAGTCTGAATAACATTACATACTGGCAGATTGAGCCTTATTTACCATTTGCTGCATGTTGGACCAGCCTGTTCCAAGTTAAAAATCCATCCCCACTGAAAATGTCAGGGATATTTTAGTGATTTTATTTGATTCTGCTTGCCAGCACAAAACAGGAGGATAGAGAGAAGGTAAATATGTCAATCTGAACGTAATGAACTGAATATCAAAACAGTTTTAATTGCTTGCACACTGAACACACCACTGCCCAAACCAAAATAGAAATATGATGTATTAAAAATGAGTAGTCAATTAATTTTTTTAGTTAATCAACAGAAAATTAATTGGCAACTAATTTGATAGTCAAATAATAATTTAATATTAGTGTTAGTAGATACTATTATATAGTATTTTAAACCAAAACTTTCTGGTTCCAGCTTCTCAGATATACTAGATTTATTATCTGGCAAGAATGTAATTAGATTTTTGGATGCTTATTTGGCTTTAAGAAATTGTGATGAGTATTTTTCACAGTTTTCTGACATTCTGTACACTGAATGATTAAGAAAATACTCGTGAGGTTAATCAAGATTGAAAATAACAGTTAGTTTCAGTCCTAAATATGGTTTATGCAACATTATGTACATGTGCTTTTAATGATAGTTATAGTGAAATGTACGCACATTTTCAGTTACCACAAACACTGTTTTTTTACTTTACTTATATACATAAAAAAAGAGGGATTTGAAAAATGTATTTTAGATTCTGATAGGTATTACTTAAAATAATATTTATCTTTTTAGGGAAAGAAATAAAAACCCTTCCACTGGTATCTTAAAACATTGCTGTGTTAAGTTGAAGTTTAACATTATGACAGAGATTTAAACTGCTCTGTACAACATGTTTTGTTTTTTTATCTCTAAACAATGTGCACATTAGAAAGGAAACTGTTTTGAGATTCATGGCAAACAAATGAAACATCACATTCACCAAATATTTCAGCCAGTCTCTATGTTTGCAACATCTACTAACTCCTTTTTTGCCAGGACGATCTTTTTATACGCCTAATAGATTTTGGTTTTATGTGCAAAGTGAAATATACTGTGTGCCTTTAAAAAAAAGTTTCTTGGTTGCAGTTTGTTTAACTGTGGCTGAACGGACAATAATCTGCTTTCAAATTGCTCATAGTTCCCCCAAGATAAATGTAATTTCAGCAAGTGCCCCAAAAATAGCATTTTTATATTCAACTGGCAGTTGAGTCTTTTTTCTAGTGCCCGTCACAGCAGAAAACACTTGAATGTGTCATTCTATGCGACAAACAACATATTTTGCTGCTAATTTCAGTTATCTAATTGCCCATGGATTGAAAATGTGCCTGTAGAAGTGATCATATTAGTAACTTTCTAAACTGTACACTCATACTGTGGTATAAATGAATTATTTTTTTAACTATCTAGATCTATTTTTGGCATTTTGCCTTTACTTGAGAGTCAGTGTAGGAGACAGGAAACGTAAGGAGAATGAGAGGGATATGACATGCAACAAAGGTCCCTCGGGTGGGAGTGGAATCGTGGATGTTGCAATTACAGGATATAGGCTTTAACCATTAGGCTTCTGGGCGCCCTAGATCTATTTTTTATATAATACATGTCACCAGGAAAGCGTAGGTCAAAGAATGAGTATAAAATGAGAAAAAACATGAAACACCCTGCCATGCATCCCCAACATAGAAAAAATATATATGTTCCCTTCAGCAAAAATAAAAATTATAGTACCCTCCCCCTCTGATAATTTTTAGTAAGACATCCACATTCAATCTAACGCAAATCACATGTTCATTACATCTCAGCCAGCCATGTCATTTGAGGCTGCCAGCAGCCATAAACAATTTCAGCAGTGAAAACCATTCCCTGGTTGATGAGTGCCATTTAGCAGCAAAACGAAAAGTGCACACGACGAGCAGCCCTGACAAGCAGGAGAAGGTGTTTGGGGATTTTAAATAAGTGAAAGTAGGTTGTAGTTTCACATTATGCTCAAATACACTGACAGCTGCTCTGACTGTTGCTCTCTTTGCTTGTGTTTACTCCACACCTTAGACTACCTCACCAGTGACTCGGAGCCAGGCCTCTAATCTCTGTGGCTGGTGGGGGAAGAGAAGAGGAGGCTGGTTAAAGCAAATACAGAAGAAGGAGGCGAGTGTTAACTTTAAAGATGAGGCAGAGAAACACAGAAAGAAGAAAGAGAGAAAAGCTGTCAGGTGGAGAGAGTCTGGAGGGAGTGGGTGGGAGACTAGAACGAGGAGTAAAGGAGATTAGAGAGAACACAGAGGAGGGAGGAAGAATGTACTGAGGAGGAGAGACAGCGGAAGAGAGCATGAGTAGTACAGTAGGAGAGAGGAGGGGAAGACGGAGCCCCCCATAGGGAAACACTGTCCTCTGAGTCATCCACAAGCAGCTGGATCTGGGCCTGTGTAAGCCAGAGACTCCCTCCTATGGTCTTATGGGATATTAACAAGGAGACAGTGATGAATGAATGCTCCTTGTTTGAGGAGAAAATAGAGAAAACTGTCTCCTGGTGAATTTAAGGCTATCTGACTGAAGCTCTTTTGAAGAAGAATGTGAGTTAGATTATACGCTATGGCACTAATGCTTTTTGTGAGCCTCAACACAAGCAGAAGATTATCAACAACATTTAATGAGCCTGGTGTGTTTCCAGTTTGAGACTGTGGAAAACTCATTGCTATTAATGATGGTTTGTGGCAAAGAGAACTGCTCAGAATTATATTTTAAAATCACAAAACTACAGTCACATTTCTCAAAATAATTGCCTGTTTTTTTGCCTGAAATTTTCAGCTTTTACCTTTGCTCCCCAAATCCTTCTTGTCTGTTTTCTCTCGAGTCAACAGCAATGTTTTGTTACTGCTGTGCTCAGTCTCATCCTTCTTACTTCTGTTCATCCTTGCCTATTTACCCCCTCAGAAGACACACACGCATACATTGCCTTCTGTCTGTGTGTTTGTGTGTGTGTATGCCCTCACATGAAAACACTGGCAGAGGCAACAGAAATAGCAGTAGACTGTGAGGAACAAGATAACAGCCTCTGCTGCTGTGTGGGTGTGACACAGCTCTGCCTCATCATTCCAACTCTGCGACACTCTGGGAAAAAAGGGACTGAAAGAAATCACTACAAAGTTAAGAAACCATTGGCTTTCCTATTGTCTACCCCAGCCCGCTGAAAGACTTATGCTGCTCTTCTAATATCACCTACTCTGAGCTCTGAGCGGGTGCTAGTCTCATCTCGAAGCAGCTGCTCTATCAGAAAGGTGTTGTCTCTGAAGATCCACTGAAAACTGACAGGCTCAGCATTTTGAGACTTTAAAGTGGAAATGAAATAAGGAAAGAGGTTTTCTCTGGAGGCTGGATTTAAAGGATGCCCTGTTACTTGTCGGTTTTGCCTCCAGGAAAGTCCTTGTTTTAGCTGTTTGTCAAGCAGCCTGGCAGGTTGATACATTTAGTTTAACTTTGCTTCAGACCAGTTTAGTTGAGATGTGATGCTTCACTGTGGGTGAGGACTCATGCATCATGAATTAATGTTTTCTAAACCACCAAAACCCAACCTTGGGGAAAATGTATTGATTATAAGTTTAGCAGTATTTTCTAATCCACCCCACCATCTAGAAAGTAAGAGGAGAAAAATTGCCTCAAGATTTATTTTGAATGGAGTTCACTGGGTGCTGAAAAAACATTTCATGTACTGTATGTACATTTACATTTACATTTACAACTGGCAGCTGCACTGATCAAAGCAACTTATAAAAGAGACAAATCAATATTTTTTTATGTACATAGAAAGACAGAGTTCTGTACATGTATGTAAGATATGTCTGTGTACATACAGATGTTTGGGGTCACTTAGAAATGTCCTTTTTTCCATGAAAACACACCTGTTTTCAGCTGTGCTTATATTATTGCAAAAATGTTTTCTAATGATAATGATACTGCCACCAGTATGTTCATGTCTCAGCTGTGTGAAAACTGTATTTTAGAAATAGCCTATTGAATCCAAAGTGTCAAGTAACATCCAATTTAAAACCAGTTCAAATGAACACATCGGTGCGTGGTGTCATTGAGGAGCTACAGATCATGTGACAGGGCTGTTAAGGTACTTGTACTACAGAGGGTGCTTCTGCAGTTATTAGAGGACACCTGGAAAGATTGTGGAGTCGCTCTACTCATGCAGAAAATTCATTACAAAATATTATTATAACTCTGACTGGTCTGTGGCTAAGCATCCCCATTCGCTGCGGTGCATGCTGCTGCAGTTATGAGTAAGTAGAAAAACTAATCTACATAAATAGCTAAAAGTAATGGATAAATACTTGAAAGTGGCCCAAATACTTGAAGTCTGGGTGGCTTTGGGTGTTTTAGGAGTTTTTATTTTCTTGTTAGGCTATGTAGAGGATGAGAATGATCCAGCTGTGTAATTTATAGCTTTGTTCTGGCAAGGGCTCTCAATACATTCTTCACTTGTTACTAAGGACCAAAATTCAGTTTCCCTCAAGAGCCACAAATAAAAAACTTAATTCACGACACCAAACTTCTGTTCGGAGTACTGAAGCACTAAATCACAAGTCTCAGATTCCTATAGACCTGCAGGTCCACTGCTGCTGCATAACAGTTAAGCTCCCTAACTCTTTGAACAGAGCAGCAGTAGGATTTGATTTAGAATTTATTTATTTGTGGTTAGAGTATGAATGTTACAGTGAATATCTGTGTTCTTATTGTTTCATTTAATGTTTGCGTTTCTTTATTCATTCAGGTACTGAAACATTAATAAACCTTTTACATTGATCCATAATGTTACTCTATCTGACTCTTCCTCAAAAGCTTCCTGCTCCAGGCACTCTGTGCCCTATATCTGTCTGAGAAAGGGCGAGGAGAGATGGAATAAGCTTTTTTCTTAAACTATTAATTTTGTGCCTCATGGCTGGAATCACATCTGCATTTCATACAAAGATTTAATTAAACCAGAGCTCTACAGTGCAAGGTCAACACAACTGCAGAAATAACTTGTTTGGTAGAGTTACTATCAGACATTCCCATGTATTTTTCATACATTGTCTGAAAATGCCCTACTGGTCAAATGTTTTTGTTCTGTTTCACCTTTTGCAGATACAACACCACGCTTGTAGCTTACATTCTACAGTGGTAATCAAATATTGTTCAGGAAGCTTGTACCAACACTTGTCTGGTTCTGTTGTTGCTTTGGACCTGTTCCTGTCTGAGTTTCAATCTGTTTCCAAATGCCTTTCTTAAAAGTTAAAAATACACTTTTATGGGGTTTTAATGGTCTGGCTGTTGTCAACTGATAACTTCAGTACCACTAGAATAATTCTTCAGACAATGAAGTAACCAGTCTGTCCCAACACTGCTTTTATACATACAAAGGATTTGTAAGTAATTAATATACCTTCACATGCACCTTTAGGAATTCTTTACATCAACTTTCAAGGCTTAATTTAATTTCACTGCTGCAGGATAGCTGTAAGTTGTTAACCCTTTACTTATTCACTGTAAAGTATTTGTGTGTGTGTGTGTGTGTTTTCACCTCTGGTGGTTCACTATATACCTTTAACCTGCTTAAATTTCAACAACGTTGGAAAAAAAATACCAACAATAACAGCCCACAGTAACATTCACACTCAAACCAAATATAAATGATAAACAAATGCAACTGCTGCTCTGTTCAAACAGTCGGAGAGCTTTACTGTTCTGCAGCAGCAGTGAACCTGCAGGTCTACAAGAGGCTGAGACTTGCTGTGGTTTAGTGCT
This sequence comes from Sandelia bainsii, assembly GCA_032362345.1. Lineage (NCBI taxonomy): Eukaryota > Metazoa > Chordata > Actinopteri > Anabantiformes > Anabantidae > Sandelia > Sandelia bainsii. The sequence goes on along the minus strand of JAUMHL010000028.1, from coordinate 12,315,300 downwards.
TCAACACTAAGAGCCAGAAGTATGGTGTGTTACCCTGTCAGGTGCATTAACTTTTTTATTTGTGGAAATTTTGGTAACAACTGAAGAATGTATTGAAAGCTCCTGAACAGGGTGAGAGCAAATTACACAGCTGGATCCTCTTTAGCGTCTCTACATCACTCCAACGAAAGAGAAACACCCAAAGTCACTTGTTTTGTTTTTCATTTGTTGGCACACACTTTGCCCAGCAATTATTTTTTTTTGTAAAGCTGCAATCTTTCAGAAAAATGACTGTTAATCAGATCACCACCCTTACGGGAAATTATAACTTGAAGGGAGCGTGGAGTGAAATGCAATAGCAACATCATTCAATAAGCAGTTTTATTCCCAGCTTTGCTACCTTCTTTGCAGGTAGCAGTGTCCCTGTGATTTCCACTTTGAAGTAATGGCGTGTGCAAGGAATCCATTACTTTAGCCCTAATACCCTGCTGCGATGCTTGTGGGGGTATGTGACACTCCATTTCCTTTCATTTCCTGGTCTCACTGCCAGAGGTTCATATTCTCTCTGTGTAAAAAAAGAAAATGCATTTTCCTCTCAAATTACTACTATTTTTTTAGTCACAAATATGTTTTCTGTTTTTGAGATACAAATGCATTGCCTTAAAATAGCATTTGAGGCTGCAGGGGGAAAACAGACTTGTGTAAAATATTCAGGAATCTTAATGCAAATTCAGTCTCGGGTGTTGTCTCGTCCTGATTACAATTCAGCCAATCTCAGGAGTACAAGAGTCTGTCCCCCTCTGCTTTCAAGAAAGATTACGGCTGACTGTAGCCACAGCATTGGCAGGCTAAAACAATCCATCCATGAGCTCCTTTTGTCCTGGAATCTGATTATCTGGGGTCCCTGTAGAGCAGGTGGTCATGTATAGGAAGGTGAAGTTTCTCACTGATTTTCACAGGTTTAACATCAGACCCACTAAAATCATGAGAGCTTAAAGTGGGATGCTTTGTTATAGCTACCAAACTGTACATACTGTATGTAAAATGTGACAACATTTTATTTCCAGCTCCTTAAATGTGATCATTTGGTTCTTAATAATTTTAGTGTATTTTTCGTAAGTTTGAGGTGTTGGTTGGACAAAACAAGCCATCGGCTCTGTGGGTTCTGAAAATTTTCTCTGCTGTATTAGCTCTTAAAAAGTAGCTCAACCTCAAGCAGCTGGAAGAATAAAATGATGCTTACACATTAATACATCAATAATAATATAATGACATAAAATAATAGTATATTAGTTGCTTGAAATTTTCTGCATTGAATACTTCTCTTAAATTTAAGATTTTCCATCTTATAGCTAAGTAACACTTTAAACGTAGGGCTTACTTGTAGTGGAGCATTTTTAAGGTGCTACATTTAAGTACTTGGATCTGATCTGAATACTCCCTTCACCACTGGTCATCATCAGTATTGGGCTGCTCAGTCACCTCTGAGCCTTAAGCTCATTTTTAATCTCCCTCCTCCCACATGCAGGAGTCGCTCATTCATCCTTTATGAGCACAAGCAGAGACTCCTGTTGGCAGCTCATGTCAATCTGACAAACCACTGATGGGGACTTTATGTCTCAGCATGATGCCTCTGAGGTCTCTGAACTTCACACTGAGACAACTTTTCATAAGGTATTTTTTGCAAGTGCAGCCTAAACAGCCTAGAATCCGTTGAATCAGGACCAATTAAAGAAGATTGTGCAACTAATTGATTATACTGTTTATTAGATCTGTTACACTGCTTGTGGTTAATGTTGTTAGGGGAGGTGATGGGAAGGAGATGTTGTGAATGAGTGAGTTCTAGTTACAGTAAACTTTAACAAGGGTGTTATTTTTTAAACATTACTGTTGTCAGTGTAGATCTCAACCTCTAATGCAGTGTAGTGATTTTGGACTCGGTTTTATTAGTGAATAGTGAATGAGTTACTCTGTGGTAGCAGAAACTAAGATCTCCAAACTACCAAATTGAGTGACAGCTAAGCCTGCTCTGTAGGCAGTGCAGCACACGTTTCAACACTGTGTTCAAAAACCCACAGTTTCTGTCCAAATGTGGAAACACTAAAATGGTTCTGAGCTTGACTTAACACATTAAGAGCATATTAGGCTTTAGATCATTTTCAAACTGAATCAAATTGTCTCTGTATACTGTCATACAATTAATCATTATTTAACTATATAATCTTAGTATAACAACATGAAGGAACAATGGGATTTGATGAGAGCTGAGTCATTACTGCTTAGGATGCTGTTAGCCATTATATGTTATTAAACCTAAAACTGTAACTGAGAAGAAAGACAAAGTACAAACAGCTGCCAATATTTTTAACAAACTACTGCCATCTTAGGGAAGAACAACCACACTGCAAAAGGAAGCAGCTGTGAAACCTTAGATCACATGTAGATACTAAAAGAAATGGCATTGTTTGTAATTTCCTGGTTTTCTGGAATTTGTCATGAAATGTGATCTGATCTACACCAAAGTCACAAATATCAACAAACACAACAATTCTAAGGTGATAAAACACAAACAGTCATGGTTTTGTCATGTCTTTATTGAACACACCCAATAAACATACAAAGTGACAGAGGAAAAAGTGAAACAATGTTTAAATAACTGGTTGAACCACCTTTTTTTTTTTGTAGCTGTGGATTAGACCTACACAATCTCCAGAAGAACTTTGGACCATTCTTTACAGAACTGCTTCTGCTCATTCTTAGGACGTCTGGTATGAACGACTCTCTCTTGAGGTCATTCCACGGCATCTCTATTGTGTTGAGGTCTGGGCCAATTCAGAGGGCAGATTTTGTGTCTCTAAAGCAATGTGTTATTGTTCTCCAAACAGAAGTGGAGCTAGGCAAAGTTCACATTGTTAACACATAGAAAATAAGGCTGGTAATTCTTGTTTGGCCTTTGGAGATACTTCTTTGAAAAAATACTATCATTGCAATTTTCTTGAGGAAGAAACATGTCACCCAGTGCAGCAGTGTGACACACTGATGTGTTTTTAATAGTTTTTGAACAACAGAGCTCTATGGCACATAGACACAAACTAAAATCTGGTTCTGGATCCACAGACTTAACAGCAAGAAGCAATTCATTGGCAGTTCTTTTATGAGACAATCACCAGCATCAAAATACATTTGAAGTTTTAAAAGATACAGTTTTGTAAATTATTTGGGTCTTCTTGGAGAGTCTGAAGAAAATTTGTGAACCAACAACTAAGAGAACACTACCAGAGTTAGTAAAGGTGGGAAATGTAAACATATTTTATGACAAATATTTTGTTTTGAACAATATCCTCACAATAATCACACAGTTACAAACAATGTTTTTCATTATAAACTATCATTGAAGAAACATCCAATTGACTCAAAACTGCAAAATAAATTCATAACAAAAGCAAAACAGCCATAAAATAATATTTATCTTAAAATGTCACTGCGCACACACAGTACAAATATCAAAATGAAAATTAAAGTGAAATGGCTGATTTGGCATTTGACAAAGTGGTGAATTTTTTAGGCTACAACACAAATCAGATTTTTGGCTTTTAAATTCTGTACTTTAACTCACTATACACTGATGTTTGAAAGGTCTACAAAATGCTGTTATTTTCAGCTGCTCAAGTATGAGGGAGTTTGAGATTGCTGGCTCTCCAGGTAAAACAAAACAACAACAAAAACAGTAATTTGATTAATTGTTAAAAGATTATTTTTCCCCCACCACAACAAGGGAGGAGAAATAAGAACACTACCTTGGTGTTCACATACAGGACTTTACTGGTCCAGGCCAAAGACCAACCATAAATCTGTTTTTCTAAACATCAGGCCACTCGCCTTGAAATAGAGGCACCACAAAATTTTTTTTTACGAAGAATGTAACAAAGAGAGAGCTCAGGAAGTACTTTTTGGCTTTAAAGTGCTCATGTTAACACACATACACAGAAATCACTAAAAGGCTTCTAAAGCAAAGCAAAAATTTAAATGTCAGGTCACATTATCCATCTGAGTTGCTGCCCTTTTTTGCATCATTCAGAGGACAAAGGGTAAACTGTTGATCAAATCGCCGCGGCAGGAGGCGCCAGGTCTGCATATCCTCCTCTGTGAAGGGGAGATTCTTTAAAATACGGTTTTCAATCTCTTGCACATACTCCTCCTGCAGCACAGAAAAGAAGCTGCATGAAGAACAGGACTCATTATCAGGGTCTATCTCCACTGGATCAATGTTGATCTGAGTAAGCTGACTTTGTGGCACCGACTCTGCCATCACCGCGTCTCCAGCCGCACTTCTGTTTTTGTTGGGGGAGGGTTTCTTGCTCATGTCAAAAAGGATACAGTCAGAGTCCCTTTCACTACTTTCTGTGTCCATCTCTTCCTCAGAAACTTCCAGGCACTCTGCCCCACAAGATTCTTCATGTGACTTCCTGGATCCTCTTACAGGAGACTCAAATATCACTCCCTTGGGAGCAAGAGGGCGGAGGAGTCTGCGCTGAAGGCTGACGTATGCTGACGAGCTGATCTGGCTCTCAGGCTGTCTCAACATGTAGTGTCGGACTGACTCAGGTACCAGGATTTCATGGCGCTTTTTACCAGGTAGTAAGGCAGAGAGACTTTCAGGTACACAGTTTCCTATAATGGGTACCAGAGTGGTAGGTTTAAGTGCAGAGACAAAATCCTCCAGTTCCTGATAAGATGAATGGTCAGAGTAGGGGACCACATGCACATTGGGGTGGAAGGAGACCAGGGGCCTGCTGGTGGGTATGATGGCCAGCGTGGGTTGTTCTTTGTTCCACTGGTGCATCGTGGAAAAGCAGATCTCTGACTGGTCCACAACTCGGATACGACCAGCTCCCGGGTCAGTGGTGAAAATGTCAAGCAGCCGCAGAGCTTTGAGGGTCTCCATCCTCTCAAAGCTCACCTCAACCCAGGTTCTAAACTCCATTGCCAGCTCTAACAGCAGGGCCTCTTTTCCTAGTGCATACAAACCTACAATACACCACAAAGTCAGCTTAGCATTTCTGATGATGGTGAAAATCCTTATTTACATTCTCCTGAGATGAGGAAAAAATATCAAATGTGTCAAGGTTTTTTTATTTATTTACCTATGACAACATTGTGGTTGGGGTGGCTGCGGATGATCTCTTTGATTTGCTGAGTGGCTCGATGTCTGGAGGGCAGGGTGCGGTTGGGGTCACAGTTAGTGTTGTCCAGGTAGAGGACATCTATAGTGGAGTTTGTCCTCAGGCACGGCTCACGCAGCATCGAGGGAGTATATCTGAAGTCACCTGAAATTAGGATTATGACAATGATGACTGTTAATACTTATGATACTGTAACCAATTGCACCTGTACACGTTTACAGTGACTGATTATGATACAGATACAGCAAAACTAGAAAAATGCAAGGCATTTAACCCTCTCAATCCTAACCTTTCGCAGATGACAGGTTTTTTTCAACATTTTTAAATCACCGTAACTCTTTCACCGTTTGCGTGATTGAAAAAAAATCCAACGGTTTCTGAAAGCGGAGATTCTGCGCTTTTCAGAGATATTCGGATCATTACGTAATACAAAGCATGTGCTCACAGCACCGCTAGGAAAACGAAAGTAAGTTGGCTCACGTTCACACACTTGTTGGTGTTGAGTGTGTTATAGTTCAGAGTTCATATTAAACCTTCTAAATTTTGTATTCATGTACATTTTTCATGCCTTATTCAGTAATAACGTGTAAAATTTCAATTCCGTTTTTTGTGGTTGTCTGTTATTACAGCTTGTCATGACACTTACACCATACAGTCACCAATAATTCCAGGAAGTCTGTTAAAGGGTTAATAACATTAATTAAAAATATTTAATCCATCCTAGAAACATCAGATACATTTTTTTATCTGTCTATTTAAACACTGACCAGTGTACAGTATGGAGCCAAAGTAGCCTTCAAAGAGAAACATGACAGATCCCGGACAATGGTTGGCATCTATCAGGGTGACTGTCAGCCTCTCCTTGCCAATGTCATCCAGTGGCAGCAAGTGCGGCTCACCCAGCTCTAGTGGATGGACCCATTGTTCTTTCACCTGAATACAAACATGAAAAAAAATCAGTATAAGATACCTTTCTCAGTCTATACAAACTGTTAATGAAACAATATGTATACTGTTGCAATATGAATAAAAAAAATCCTCTGACTGAAAAAATGCAAATGTGACAAAGCCAGATCTGTTTCACACTGCTAAAACATATGTAGATGAATAACACATGTATGATATATGAATACATTGAAGATGATATTAATCTATTTCCGCACTGAAGATGCAGTATAGATATGGATAGCCTGAGAGGAACCAATCTCTACTACTGCATTCACATAGTCTTTCACATGTGAGGCTTTTCCTCAGTCTGGGTTGCCTCACAATGATTCCAGAAGGAGTAATCAAAAGCACTAAAATAACTGAAAACGCACCAATTGATGTATGACATCTGTGCCCTAATAAACAAAACAGAGACCTGAGAGATTGATGAACCAATCCAAGTACTCGGAACATTCACAGCGTGGAAGCTGAATAGTCTCAAATCTTTATTCCCATATTTAAAGTAACAAAGTTTCTATTTTCTTGAAATATGATACAGTATCTATGCAATGTCTCAAACTGTGTAAACATTCCTTTTTCATTCTGATCTAACCAACACGTGGATGCAAGCAGGTGTGAAAAGTTGCTCTAATTAGCCAACACAGCTCCTATGCACATAGAATGCTTCCTGAATTGATTAGTGTGGATGAGGCAGAGAAATAACACGTTGCTTTTTAAATCAGTGACATTCTGATGTAAGTCATGCATATGTTGCATGTGATCTCATCACCTGCAGTTTGAGTCTGAGCAGCACGGCAGTGATTGGTGAGCAGTAGATGGGACGGTTGCTCCAGGTGGACGTCAAACCCATTGTGTGGTCGCTGTGCATGTGGGACAGGAAAAACAGCCGGGTACCTGGACATTTCCGCACATACCAGAAGTCTACGGCCAGCGGGGTGTGTGGGATGACTTTACCATTGACTGACATGGTCTGTGCTTTCACTGGACGTCCAACAGCAGCGGAGGGACAGGTGAGTTTAAAACTGTCGCCAGATAAACCGAAGGTATCGTTGACACGTTGTCTATTTAATTGCTATTCATTAGGTATTTGTCAGATCACACAAAGAAACACTGAAGGAACAGCTGTAGATTTAAAGTTAAGGATTAAGTGTTCGTGGCACATGTAAAAAATACTGCCTAAGTATCGGTGAAAATAAAAAAGAGAAGGTTCCAGTCGTAGCTAACTTTAGCTAACGTTAACCTGAACGACGGTGAACACAGCTAGCATGACGCGGCTAAATACTCGTTGTTGCTTCGCGGGATCATTATTAAAAAATCTTCTGTCAGTCGACATTATAAACTACAGTCCGTCATTAGTCCGCAGTTACAATACTACTAACAGCATACGTAAATAAATACCCCGCCATTTATGTTTTCAATTTAACGCTCAACGCCTCTTCCGCCTCCTGTTCTTCTTCTACGGATTTAACGCTGCAGCTGTGGTCCTGGTCACTGCATTTGTCTGCCACCTGGAGGTCCAGCTGGATGAACAACTTTTTCATGCAGACCTATTTTTTTTTACTAATAATGACTTATTATTATTATTATTATTATTATTATGTTTGTTTGTTTTTTTACATGTAATTCACTATTTAAACCATACTATGATTTTCAGTGCTTTGCCACAGGTTTCATAGTTGATGTCTTAAGGACATTTCAACTTCCGTACATTTACTCATGTACTGTACTTAATCACTCAGTTTTGAGGCGCTTGTACTTTTATAGTAAATACTCATGTATTTCCATTTTATACATTTGCCTTTTCATCACTACAATGAAGAGGGAAATGTTTAACTTTTTACTTCATTATATTTGTATCACGGCTGTAGTTACCAGTTACCCCAAATTACACAAATACTGATTCTTAATAAAATACATAGTCATAATAAATATACTTGTCTTTTTTCACCTTTGAAAGTTCCTTTGCAGTTTAAAATGCAGTTTAAAGTTTTTCCACATGTGGGAAAAAATATGGAATAGGCTCATTCATGTTATCAGCAACATCAAGTTCATTGAATGCCTAAGACACTTTAAAGTGGACCCACTTATCTTTGCAGTCAAAAACATGAAATGTTGCATGAATAGAAGCAAAATAAAACAAATTGGGAAACAGCAGTGGACACTTGATAGTATCAAACAACAATAGGAAGTTGAAGTGAAGAACGTGGAAGTAAACTTTATTAAGAACAATCAATGCCACAAACACACACTGCTTTTTTTATTTAATTTGTGTATCCACACACAATCAATAAAACCCATACCAGACATGTGTATAGAGTATAAAACATTGATTGTGTTTTTCTCTCCACAAGGTGGCACCAATAGAGAAGAAACTGCTATGTTACGGCAATTAGATTTTTATGAAACATAAAATGAGTCTGTAGGACATTTTTGTGTAAGATTCTGAAAGAATACAGATGATCGTTTAATCAGACAAGTTCAGGGAAATCTACACATTTCATGTTCGCTTTTATTTATGCTGTAAGTTTAAAAACAAATAATTTAATCACATTGGGAAGCAAAACAATAGCCTGTTTATGATGTTTTTCACATAGTGATATAAAACCAAACAAAATGTATATTCACATACATGCAGATGGGCCTATTTTAATTTTACTTCCAAAATGTGTGTATTAAACAGTGTTTATCTAGTTGTGACATTTGATAATTGATTGCTTCCTCTCTAAAACCTTGGCTCATCTGGCAATGATGCTTTAACATGTAATCCTATATTTTAGTTTTCTATATATTATCACATCCAACTATCTGTAATAACTGAATTTTTGTAAATTGTTTTCTGTGTACATGTACATTTGGGCGGGGGTATACTACTACTAAATGGGGGCGTTGCTATGGTGACAGTAAGCCGGTGCAGTCCCCCCTTCCCCCTACATTTCCTCACTGCTCTTTGCACTTTTGAGGATAATACCTGGGATTGCTGCACATTCCTCTCTTATCACACAGCACATGTTCTCTTGTTGTACACAGAAGCACATTAATCATACTCTACTTTACAGGTATTTATGCATCCAGTGCACACACACACACACTGTGGAAACCTTACAAGTGATAAAATGTATTGTGGGGGTGACTACCTGAACAGAAGTGGAGCTCCTGTTACTGTTCACTTGTTATGCTTTGTGATAAGTTACACAGCTGGATGCCTTCTAGATATTTGTACAGTGTGAAATACATCCAGGAGACAAGCTGCCAAGTAATTGCTTATAGTTTAACATCATTTGATGCAAAGGTTGTACAAAAGAGCAATGTCCCACCCCATGATTTCCCGTAGTTATGCTTCATTTATTTCACTTTTTGACAGTAAAAAAGCACCTCTACTGGTTCCACAGTGTGGCACCAGTTTGTAATTTGAGTAAATTGTGATTTATATGGCAAATCTATAAGACCAGACTTTGATTGACTTGATGTCTGAAGGTTTTGAAGATGACATGAAAAAATAGTAATACACCCAGAAAAAAGATATATACCAAATACAGTATGCACCACATATAATGTATCCCTTTCCAATCAGCAACACTTTCAGGTCTTACACTAATAAAATTGAAAGGGCATATTACACTTAAACATCATTCAGTTCACGTTTTTCTTTTAGCAGCACAATAAACCCCAGGTGCACTGATTCATACTGCAGAACCATAAGAACATACTGTGAAAAATATATTAAGAATGAAAACAGCAACTCTGTTTACTTGCATCAAGCCAAAAGTTGCTGAGGTCAGGAGGATGAGTTGCCTTTCCTGTCATGTTGTTATGCAGAGGAAAACAAACATGCTGTCATACAGCAGCAGTGATGCTTCGAAGGCAGATGGCTGCACAGTCTGTGATCTGCCACTGCTGTTATTAATAGGAATGCTTCCGATCCTCCTCCTGCTGTACACTTTTACACCAGTATGCCAGTGTGATCTTTTCTATATCTTCTTGTGTGCTGAAACTAGTTATAAGAACTAAGGTGTTGTGATCTCAGTGGTGTAATTGAAATTTGGCTGTCCCATAGTAGTCTCTTAAATCCCGTCGTCCAATCTGTGACCTTACAATAAGTAATCTTTGGCATCTCTATTTATTGATCCACATAATATGATAATTAATCTAAACTTAATATGTGAGTGTAAATGAATGTCTGTCAGCCAGCCCTGTGATAGGCTGGCATATGTGGACAGTTCATCTGGGCTATACCCCCCCCACCCCAACCCTTAAGTGTGTATAGCTAATGTATGGATGGATGAATACTGAGCTATGCTTCCATTTATGTGCACTAACAAATGTATACAGTCACAGGCAGTGGTGGCTTTATTTCTTATCACCCTGGGGATGATGCAGTGGTGCATAAAATATACTACACTTCCCTTAGAAATCTTTATGGGCATGTGTGTGAAGCTGGAGATGTCCCTCCAGAGCTAAGAGCAAGTCACTGGCTAAAACCAGCTGGTGAGAACATGTCTTCTAATTTTGGCATACGCTCTCACTTACAATATTTCATCTGTCTTTTTCCGTTTAAATCTATGCCACTCTTGTTTTTCCCCACGCCCTCTCTCTCTGTACTGTTGTCTTTATTTCCTTGTCTTGACTTCATCCTCTTCCACCCTGTCATGCCCAATAGTGTTTTCATGATCTCTCTTTTTGTGTACTGGCTGCTTGTCATTTTGACATGGCAGCACAAGCAGTGCTGTCCAGCTCCAGTCTTTGTTTTCCACACTTGTATAACACCTAGTGTCAGAGGTGGAAGAGCTGCTATATTCAGCCAGACTTCATATGCCACCGTATACTGTAGATTACAAGAGTCAGTTGATGCCCCTGCTCATCAGATTTGATCAGTTCATAAGGAGACTTTCAGACTTTCAGGAGTGGGATGAGTAGTGCGGCATGCAAGCAGCCTCCTGAAGATCCCCACAGACCAGTGGAGGGTACAGTTTTAGGGCTGCATTATGCATAGCAATAGCTTACTGTCACAATAAGGCTTCATACTGAGAGAAAGATGACTGTAATTGTCTTCCTTTAGGGCTCCAAATCTATGTGAATTTCTCTTGGTAGGATGAATCTTGGAGGAAATCATAGCTCAAACCTGTAAGAGCTGAGTAAGGCTGGATAGGGTCATTAATTCTCTATCTAAGGGAGGAAGCAGAGACCTTGTCAATTTATCAACCATATCAGTCTTTTAATCAAAACGGATGTAACCAGTGCTCCTGAAAGGGAAAGTAAACATATTGACCATATTTATATTGATCCACTGCCTAACAATAAAGAATAACAGCATGAGCTACGTGAAAATTACACAAGAAACATGCTGTTATACTGCAATACTTTTTCGCTTTATTGATGGGTGGTGCATGTGATTTAATGTGAAAAAATACACATAATAATTTGGTTGCACAGTGCCCTCGCGTGTGCTTCAATCTTAATGTGTATAAAGGTAAATTAACATTTACTAGCTTCCAAATAAGTTTCTTCTACTGTTTTGTGATTGTGGAATACTATGTGTAATAGTCCATTTCTCTCTGACATAACTAATATTCCTGCCCTGAGGGATAGGTAAAGGTTTTTGTGCATAAACCAGTTTTATTTTAAGTCCCAAGATTTGTTAAAGTTTCGCTGAAGCAGACAGATTTTTGTTTTTTTTGGTAGTAAGCTTCTCCTTTTTGTCCCTCACGCGACTAATCCAGATAAGATACTGACACCCTTCACACTAACACCTAAACATCCTGTCAGCAACAACACGAACTGTATATCTCTAATTTCCCACATGGGTGAAGATGAATGTGATCACATTTATATCCATTGTTTCTTTACAGATTTTTCATGGCTGATTTTCTGCTGCGGTGACAGATATTAAATTACTTTCATGTCTGTCCTGGTGGCTCTCTTCCATTACTCTTCTCATGCAGATCAGGACAAGATTTCATAGAAGTCATGTGACATTTAAAATAAATTGTCTAATAAATGCAAAGAAAAACGAAACTGAATTTAGCACTAAGAGACTTTTTAGAAACTTGTTTGTCTCTACAACGTAATATTGTAGGTCCCTGGTCCAGAGATTTGTATGATGGCTTGAAAAGCAAAAATCTGCAGTTAAAGCACTAAACGCACCTATTAATTCATGGAAAAATAGAATTTTAAGCAGTTTCAAGTCTGTTAGCGTCAGGCTTGAGTAAAAGGACAAATTGTGTGAATGTGGTTTAGGAAAAGGCAACACATGAGCCCACCACTTATGACATGTCTTCATGTGAGATTATTACAGAGAGAAACTCCATGTATGCAAAGTTCAAAAACCATTATTCAGAATAATAATTCTTATTCACTACCCTGTACACTAAACAGTTTTGTAATAATTATTGATCATAAAGGCCCCAAAGTCTGTTGTCACGAGACTATACTACCCTTTAGTGTGTGACAAATGATTTGTTTGCTCATGATTTAAAGTACCCACCAAATTGTATAATGTGTGAATTGAAACAGTATCGCAAAGAGCTTCATCTACTACAGAAAAATAATTTGATCATTTCCCAACACAATCACAGCACTGTTGAGGCTGCAAGAAAAGTTAACTTCCTTTCTCATTTCACACATATTGCTCAATAAAGAGGAGAAATGTGCTGTTGTTATTGTGGGTGACCGTGTGGTTGTTTGCTGACAGCAACCTTGAAGGACTTGGCACTCAGCAGCTGTAGAAACTGTGGGTAGCCTTGTTGAGGCCTATTACAGTCAACTTGGTAAAGCAGACAAACGTGAGAACAGCACTTTGCCCTGCTGCTAATGAGGCACCAGTATACACACACACACACACACACACACACACACACACACACACACACACACACACACACACACACACACACACACA
>JAUMHL010000028.1:12286244-12302195 GCA_032362345.1 Sandelia bainsii | reverse complement strand
CACACACACACACACACACACACACACACACACACACACACACACACACACACACACACACACACACACACACAGCAGGCCTGAAGCCCAGTCTGAGTGTATTAAGTTGATGTGAGTATCCCTGGTGAGCTTAGACTACAGTTTATTAACAAGGCAAAAAGCAGGTTGGTAAAAATGCAGGTATCAGTGTGTCAATCTTTGCAAGGCTGTGAGTAACAACTCCTCATTAGTGGCCTTATTATAAACACTATGTGGCACTAGTCATTGTAATGCTTGCAACTACTGATTGATTTGTTCTCATGGGACTGCCAACCAATCAATACTCCTGCTTGGCTGTATTAATTTACTGTATGAAAGCAGGTACAAGATCATTTTTATTTCCTATAAAATCAATGAAAGAACATTTTGGAGCAGCAATGAGCAGTGAGGCCCCAGGATGTTTAGGATTTGGAAATGCACAGCCTTTTATTCTAAATGTCCTGCCACAGTAGCAATCTGTGTGACCTTTGCCCGCCAGGTTTGCAATCACTTAAAAGGAAAGTCAAGTCAGTAAATGTCAAATATGAGATCAGTACCACTCACTTTGATAGCAGTTTAACTCTTATCTCCATCCCAGGATTTGGCAGTTGAGTGTATTTGCACAGAAAGACAAATATAATACAGTAAGTGAGCTATGAATATATGTAAGTCAGTTACTGTGGCAGTTGTCACTACATACTAATGTTAGTAGTTGTCACCCCATAGTGATTTTTGTTACACACATACACATTATTTCTGCAGCTCTCTTGGCTTTTTAGATGATAAATATTGTTTTTTGTGATATGAAATGGCTCAGGGCAAACAAAAATGAGGGATTTCAGTGGTTTTCACCACTGAAATAACAAGATGACATCTCAGGATTTACTCTTAGTTGGCTTTTGGGCTGACCCACTTTTCATTATGCTTTGTTATCATTTACACAATTGTGGATTTAATGGCTGAAATTACAAATGCAGCTCCAGTTAGGCTGGCATAAAAGACACTTTTGTGGACTTTTCCCAGCTGCTATTCTTGCTCTGTTTTTTTTTCCCCAGATGCCTGTGTTGTCTTTTCCAGCCACAGTCCTTTTCATGTGGCTTCACAGCTCTCTTGGTTCTTAGACACAATTTTCTTTTTAATGTTCCCACATCCTGGTATACAGATAATGATAGCGGAAGCATTAATTGATAAGATGAAAACACAATGCATTACACTGTAAGGCTTAAAGGGTTTCAAATAGGCAAACAGAGATATTGACACATGCATTATATGAAAGAAATGAGGATTACATTTTAGCCTGATATATGATATTATCTTTTGAAACTTACTTGACTATTTGTTAATTCTGCTGAAAGTGACATTGGTAAAACTGAAGTGCCCAAACGTGAAATAAATTTTAAAAAGGCCTGATGTGTGCATATAAAAGAGAGAAAAATGTTCAGGTAAACATCTTAAAGTGCTTCCACCACAGAAAAGGGAGTGAATTAAAAAAATGCATCTTCCTGTACCACAACCAGATGCCAGTATTTAATGTTTATGGCTGGTCTGTTCAGTATCAGTTTCAGGTACTGTAAACTGAAGTGAATCAGTGCACATGTTAGGGCTTCCTGGAGGACTCAGACAGCTGATACAACAGTTTTAAAGGTCACAGGCTGGGGCAGCTCCATCTAGATGTACCAGTCACTAAGTGTACCTGAATTAAAACATAATAAATGTAATATATTCTATCTTGTGCAGTTTATAATGTTCAAATTTCATAGGCACACTGTGTACAGACATTATGTTCACCTCCTCTGTGGTTGTTTTTAAAGCTGCACTTAGTGGAGGTGTTTCCAGTTTGTTGAACATTTATTGGTGTTGACCAATGGCACATACAAAACATTTATAACCTAAGCTAGTTTGCAACGCCCGTCTAGTGGTCTGTCCCCCTCGTCCACCCCTATATAAACTGTGGTGGAGAACACACTGCAGTTCACTACAACACCACAACACCAAATGCGTTTTTATTACAGGGTTATAATATTGGGTTGCATTAGACTGTGTATCTAATTAGCTGTTATGCCAATGTATGTCATTCAGATGAACTCCAATTACCAATATGACTCAGCCATGAAGCAAATTGCTGTGCCCTGGATGAATACGACAACTGCAGCCTCTGAAGCTTAAATGCACAGAGCAGCATCTTTATATAGAAAAGTGATTTCCAATAATGAGGCTGAACAGCAAGTCCTCATTTGTCTCCATTACCTCTTGTCTGGTTTAACAGACTTCAAAGACTGAATTAAAGTTAAAAAATCCACTGAGGCATTCGGGGGCGTGATGGCATGACAGCTGACTGCACGGGTTAAGCTGATGCCGAGCAATCTTATACTGTAGCTTCAGTACATTTAAAAATGTCAAATCAAATGTACAATAAAGTGTGAATACAACCACTGAAGTAATTAAGTTTAAGATTTAAGAAATATTGTACAAAGTCACATGTTGATTGTTATAACTAGTTTAAAATATTTATAATATTTGCTTTATTACTTATTCAACAGACCATGCAAGACATTACTAATCTATGGTCAGCAATGAGTTCTGTGTTATTAAATGCTGTTACATTACATCAGCTCTGCTCAGGCACAGTAGCATCTGGTAGTTTGTGCAGTAAAGGCACTTAATTGCTAAACAAGGAGGAAGAGAGATTTCCATAACCTTCTCTGTTGAGACTGAAAAGGTCTGGATCCATATTCAAGTTTCTCTATCTGGTGTGTCAGCTGACCTTTTAGACTCTCTTTGGGCTTAAATTTCATCCTATATACAAGAACTGAAATATTAACATTTTCAGAAGCCCCCAGGTAGCTGAGGTACACAGGACTCAAAGTGTTAACAAAAGATGTTTGCTGTCCAGTGGGGACTGCAGCAAAAGCAGCTAGATCACAAATAGCATGCTTTGAAATTAACAGACCCTTTGCTCTTCAGTTTTTTTAGTGCTGTTCCCAAAAAGACAGTTTATGATAAATTAATTTGCTGCTTTGAAGTTGCTGCTGTTAAATATGATGCAGTCTCAGAAATGATGACAGGAGAAGTAGGGTGCACAGCTCTATAATTTGCCAGACCATAGCACTTGGTGTCAGCAAAAGAAAATTCTCAGTTGTGAGTGAATGCGTTTTCTACTGTAGACCTTAAGCCAGAGAGACAAAATCAAACTATCAGAATAATATCAGAAATATTTTTTCCAAGCTGATTTTCTTTTCCATTGTGCAGCACTTTTCAAACAGCGAAATAAGCAACATACCAATCTGCTGCCAGTGCTCCTGTGTTAGCTGCGTCTATCTCATTGTCAGCAGACAGCAGCGTTCTCATTACCATTTTATGAGGCCCAGTTGTCAGAGAGTGTTTGGCAGAGTGCTGTACGCTGAAGAACTCTGTTGGAGTGAATTAACTTAAAAGTTGATTCAGGCATTTTCCCTAGATATTTTTAGTATCTTCGCAGGCTGAAGCTGCAGGGACTGAATGTCCCGAGCTTAGACAGTAAAAGGCAAAATCGGTGCTGGGACCTTTCTTGCAGAGCTGATAACAGGTGATGATCAAGAAGCTGAGGAGTCTGTAGATTATTTGACTTTTACTTTCCTGCACTTCCTGCACAAAAATACCTCAAAAGTTTCTGTTTATTGCTACAAGAAAAATGAATACAAGTCTCCCTTGTTAAAATCAAATTACTAGAAGGAACAATATATTTTTAATTAGACAACCAACAAGTCCTGACCAGTAATTGTCACAAATCAGCAGTAGCTTTCAGTATATGATACTGTATAAAGGGAGAGGTACTTGTTCATCTTGCGAGAAAAGAGCATTAGCTGGTAGCTCAATGGGATAAAGCATCAGACTGGGATGCAGAAGGTGGCAGGATGGAATCCCAGCCCAGCCCTCAGCCCATCCCCCCCATACCAGGTGTGTCTTTGAGCAAGACACTCAGCGCTAGCTCCCCGGGCACCGCCTGTGGCTGTCCACTGCTCCCCCCAAGGGGGGATGGGTTAAATGCAGAAGTAAAATTTCGTTGTAACATGTAAATGTGATCAATGACAATAAAAGTTGATTATATAAGATAAGTCTACTGATCAGAGAGAAAACGACTGGAAAAGAATATAGTTTAAAGATTCAGCACCTCAGCAAATTTTAAGGGGCTGTTAACCCACCATCTGTGTCCAAGAATGTTGGTGGATTGACCTTCGGTGAGCCAGTTAGTTTGCAGACACAAAAACGTCAAGAGATGTGTGCAAAAACGAGTAATCAAAAATAAGCTTTCTAGTAAGGCCTTACTCATGTAAAACCATGAAGAGGTAACATTTTTAAACATGAGATGATCACTTTTTAAAAAATCAGAAATCAGCCTAATATTTTTTCTTAAGGCCACATTTTCTCTTTGTTAGTAAAAGCTATAGGGAGGATAACAGAAGCACTGTGTGAGTGCTGTTGTTTTTCCATTCCTTTTTCTTTCTTCGTTATTAATTTATTTTCTTCCAGAGCCAGAGGTGGAAGGCACACTCCTGTTTCTCTATAACCTTCAATATCCTTTTCATTTTGATGTGTCAGATTATTATAGATTGAAGAGATGTTGACCTGCCAGATAGTGATTGCAGCAATGAGGGATGCTACCCAATATTCAGTTTCCTCCTACTGCCATGCCGGGCTGCCATGTTGACAGTGGACTGTTTTCAGAGCAGCATGAGAAGGGATTCATTATTCATTTCATTATTCATGTTATCAAGAGCACTACAGTGTGAATGCATTTTATATAGAGAGATTTTTCATGTTTGTGCAGCATGTGTGTGCTGTGCAGAATGTGCTGGACTTTGTAATGGTAGTTGTTTAAGAAACACAAAATACATTTGATTTGAACTACAATTTGCTATTTCACTGACCGTGTGTGCTAAACCTGCAGCAAATTTCACAATACAGTGCAGTAATCTTTAAATACAGAAACTTTTCACACCTCCACTACAGCTGCACATCACCAGAGAATAACTCGCACAGGTGACAGGCCATCAGCTCTGAGACGTATCCCTTCTCTGAGAGAGAGGCATTTACTTTGTAACACAAGGTTTCTCCAGGTGAATGAGACGAGCGCTCCTCAGAGCAATCCAGGTGAGTCTCAGAGCTATTAGTAGTGGCACAGTGACAGGAAACGCTCTCACAGGAAAACTGCTGCTCATTACATCTGCCACCATATCACGGTTGAAAATGTTAGTGTGTGCCATCTAACAGCCAGTATCAAGTGACATAATGTGATGGGCGAATGTTGGCAAGGAGGAAATTAAAAGTATTATAGTGCACACAATAATGTGGCTATTTGAAATGTAATACCCTCCAAAGATGTGGGGGCTAAATTTCACCATCACCATTAAATTGGCATTTCCACGATGGCGTATCGGGGATTAGCTGTCAGATTCATAGTTCAACTTAGTGTCATCCCTGATTGTATTCTGATTGAAATTGCACTTAGCCCCCTGTTGAGAGGACCCCAGAGTTTTACATTACAGTCCTCTCCTAACTGAAAATGCCTTTGTGTCAGCTTGAGCGTAACGCATAGACTGTCTGGCAGCAGCTGATGAAATATAAAACACAGGGTTACAAGAGGGCAAAAATGTGTGTCTGTGGGTGGCATGAGTGGGATCATTTGTAGTATTAGTGCAGAAATCAAGAGAGAGAGCTGACGTGGAGATGTGGGGCAGAAACATTTCAGAAAAATCATAAAACTGGACAGATGGAGTAAGGAAGAGAAGTTTGATGCGTGTAAGAGACAGCAAAGAGAAGAAAAACCAAAGTAAAGAATTAAAACAGATGGGGAAATCAATAGTCTGATAAGAACAGCCTGTACAACTGGATAGCAAGCGAAATCTCCACTGTGCTAAATCTTGAATCCAACTGAGATGGATGTTGGCACAAGGCTATCATGACTAGAAGGCAGGTGTGACCTGTGATTGGTCCCGGTGGGAGTGACGGGCTAAGATTGAGGATATGGCCTTGTCCGAAGAATTCTTCCAAAGAAGACAGATGCAGTGTTGAAGCAGAATTTATCTTGTCAGAAACAAAGTGATAGAGGAAGACAGAGTGAGTGAAAATGGAGGTAGAGAAAGATAAAATATTCATTTCAAACCCCCCTCTTCGCACAGAGATACAGAGCTTTGTTTTATTTTTTTAAAAGAGCTTTTCTCTCTTCTCCCTCCCATTGCTCAGTGTCCCTTAAAAAGTTTTCCATTAAGAGAACTTGCCCATTCAGTTGTTCAGATCATCTATAATTTATCAGGTTCATTCTGTGGAATTGCTGGTTGAGAGCATTCGTGCTCTCTCTGTCTTTCACATGTGCAACCAGAACTGGGCCTGTTGACAGGGTTGATTTGATTTTTGCAGATCCAGAGTATCTAATTAACTTTAATTGAGTATTGCTGTCAAACTTCTAAAATTCATCTAGATAGATTTTTTTCTAAAACACCATGAAATGGAAACAATTTATGACCAAATATGTCCACAGTGCTTAAGCAGGAATTCTGTCAAATTGTCAAAAAGGTGAAACCCAAGTAAATCCTTGTTTTCTCTAAATATTTATGGATCAGTGCTGAATCAGAATGACTAGAGATCTAGTCAAGTCCAGGACAATTTGTTAATTTTGCATGATAATGGCAACACATGTAATTTCTACAGTTCATCTTGAATTGGGTATGAATGCCTGTACAAAATTTAATTGTAATCAAACCAAAAGAAATATTAAGAGCTTTCAAAACCACACATTTTAACCTCATGGTGGCTCTAGGGAAAGGTCATTTACACTCATCCTCTGGCTACCATGAATGTCTGTACAGATGTCATGGCAGTCCATACAATATTTGAGATAATTCAGTCTGGACCAAAGTGGTGGATCAGCCAGCCATTTTTACTTACATTTTAAATAGGTTTTGAATAGGGTGACAGATCCATTTAGAAAAACTATTTTACAACGGAACCAAATCAGTATCATTATCAAACAGTTGACTAACACTAGATGACTATCTTAATCTCTTAATCTGTTAATTTGCTGGATTGTAATGAGCTAAAATGCTGTAAAATATAATGTCAAAATCCTGCAATAGTTAAGTCAAGTATATAATGGATGTGATAAATGGCTGATTTCAACTTGTTACCTTAGTAACAAAATGCGTTAAAAACACCTACTGCTTTTTTTTTTGCAATTTGAGTAAAGTAATCCTTCCAGAATTATACAGTAAAACCCAGGATGAGAATATATAAACCACCATAAAACCGTATATTTACCCAGCAAATCTAATCTGGAATGGCAGCCAAACATGGGGGTAACCTGTGTTCACAATCTCCTGTCACTGGATTTGTTTGGAAAGGTTACTGTAAGCAATCGGTATGCACAGAAGCAAGATCCTGATTTCCTGCCCTTGGGTAAGGGCCCGGACACTTAGGTAAATCCTTTAAATAAAACCGATAGAAGACCTTGACCTTGGCATGTACTCTATTATTCATGTGCAATTACAATGAGGTAATGAAGAGCACTTGTAAAGCTAAATACAGTCATAATATGACAGCACAGATCTGAAAATGATGTCTAAATATAGCATATGAAAAAAGGCATTAGTGTATCTCAAGATGTTGGGTTTCACTTCAAGATTTTAAACAACATTAACAGAGATTCTGCTGCATTCTTCCAAAGCCATTTTGTTTAAAAATCTGCAGTTCAGAACATCAATGCTGATACAGCTTATGCAGTTTATGTGGACCAGATCAAAGAATCTCTGCAGATACCTAACAACACTGGGATTATCCAGACATGTGTTTGTCAGTGTTTTATTCTGTGGCCTCATTTGTCAGTAAATCACAATATGAATCCAGCTAAGACAATCCCAGTCCTCCTCACAATGCATTTCTCCCAGAGATTCTTATGACTGAGAACAACATATGTGAAGTCAACATATACAACACAGAGTGTGCAGCTCTATCTTAGGAGATAAATGGATGTCTATCATTAGTGATAATGTTTGTTTTTCTCTGTTTGGCAGAAATATGACTCCAAAATACTAATGATAAACATATCAAGCACATAAAAGAATAAAGATGGCCATCTTCATCACCAGCTGTGGAAAAAATCTATAAAGTACATTAAGCTCAACTGATGAACATAAACAATACCACAAGTATAAAGCCCCACCAGTGGTCTCTAGAGGTAATAATATTTATTACACCACTATGGAGAAGTTTTGTACTTACGAAATAATTGAATAACTGTAGTAATAATAATATAAAAATCTAAATAGCATTTTTTAAACAAATAATTTGTTACAAAATCTTACAAATTACCGATTACAAAATGCTGCTTGGCCCATAATAATCTGTTAAAAGTGTATGGAAATCTGTCTCCAATTTAACCTGCAGGTATGCGACACAAATGTCATGTTTAATCTAATGACAAACAGCAATATTTTGGAAATTTTTTCACCTGCTGGTGTGTTGTTTTGTGCTGTCCGCCAGTCTGTACTTTAGTTTTTAGCCTAGTTTTAGTTTAGTCTTTATGTTTTATGTCTCTCCTGTAGCATCAGGGTCCTGGATGAACATTCTCGTTTTGCTGGGCACTGTGTATGTTGTTGAAATGAAAATAAATCCTACTTGACTTGAGGTGAGTTTATTATTTATAGGGTTATAGGTACCGATGTATTATGAAAGTTAATATGTTGTCAAACTGTAATGTGTTAACACACTGTAGCTATTACATTCGTGGCTTAATACAGTCAACCCTACATGTTACACCACACAAGATACACAGTACAACACACTTTCTTAAAGAAGAGACATCCCACGGCCAATATATGTTAACAGACATCTTTAACATGTAAATTAATTTGTGTCAGTATTCAAACAATACCTGAAAGTAATTTCTAATTGCACGATGCAAGTCAGTCACAAGGAAGTGAAGAAATAAGAAAACTGACTAAAAGCTTGCTTCATGAATATTTATGTCGCTATACATGTTTTGCACAGGTATTTTTGAATGAATACTCTCCAACTCCCATACCATATTTTCTTCCTTTCTGTATTTATGAAATATTCATTTCTTCAAATTTTCAAGGCACACTCTGACAGCGTACAATGAATTAAGAAGTATTAAATATTATTCACCTCTGCAATGCATTTGTCACACACTGCTGTGGAAAGTGTCAGCCTGTACTAACCTTAGCAAATGATTATTGTATAGTATATGCTCCTGGATCTAGAAGGTAGCCACTGACCTTATCATTGGGAAAATGGCAATAAATCTCAGGATGCCACTATAAAAGATGCTATTCATGGACAAAATATACGTTTGTTTCATCTCACATTGAATCTTCAGTAATCTGACCTCAGTAAAAACAAAGTACCTGCAGTCAGACTCAGACAAACTTGTACTGATTTCCAGTTAATTTTAGAAGTCAGGCTTCAGGGTTCAGGATTACATTACAGCAAGAAAAAAGGCTTGTAGTGCTGGACATGCTGACTTTGTGCTTGTGTTTTTCTAATCAAGTTTTGTTTTTTTATTCACTTTTATGCAAGATGCTGATTATTACAGGTTTTTTTCTTGGCTATTAGCACACCGTTTCTTTCAATGTAGTCCATTTTTCTGACCTGACCTATATAATAACTGACTGAGGAGGTCAGCTTAAGCCAGAAAACAAGTCTTTATCTTGATAAAACATTCTGGCATCCAGCATCTCATTGCCCCAAAGTGGTGTTAAATACATTTAGGTAAACTACAGTAGAAGGTATGCACAGAAGACATTTTATCTTTGCACCAAAGAAACAAGCTCATCTAGCTCATACAATATATGCAGTATCAATATTTATAGTGAGACAAGCAGTCAGTGATTTCTTAAGGAGTATTTCAGCATTTCTGTGACCAGTGACTGTAGCATTCCCCCATGTTTAATAATTTCATATAGGGTGACACAAAGCAGCCTCAGGTTGCAGCTACAGCCTGTGTATGTTTAGTTATGTCAGACAAAATAAATTTTTGCCCATGAATATGCGAATAGAGGAAGAAGCTGCCACTGGCTGTTTCAGTCTTGTAACACCTCAGCTTTAGTAAAACTGAGCCAGTCAACAGTTTTTCTGCTGTCAGCACTGACAGTGATTGGTTTTGAGGCCAAGAGTGTCCTTAATGTATTCCAGTAGATCTTTGTGTTGCTTGACAAAAAGTCTCCATCTCTGTGAATTGAAGAACGAGCACTCCAGTAACCACCAGAAAAACAGCTGTCAGTCGAAGGAAATTCCAGTGTAATTCTTCTTATTGATAGTTGTTTGTTGCTAAAATGTTTAACATCTTTCCACCTTGCTTCACATTCACTAAAACCGTCCTCATATGAGCCCACTGATCTAGTGTCTTATTCATACATTCAAGGTCCATCTAGTTTTAATGGAGGTTTTGATTCCCATGGAGCACCTCTCCTTTTCACTTTGTTTATTTTCACATGCAATACAGTACTCACTCTCCCCTCTGCTGTGTGAATAGACTGTGATTGCCCATGCGTAAAACATTTAAGTTGTTTGCAGCCATGACCAGATGCCTGAGTTAAATGAATTTGAAGCAAACGAGGGGAAAATGGTCAATGGCTGGTTTTGCAACAGCAGTCTCATCTATTTTTCTAGGTGTTTTGCCGTCCTGCCCCTTTCCATTGACAGCTAACTTATATAAGTTGACTCTTCTACAATTAATAAGAACTTGTTTCTATTCGAGCTGTATGGGTGAATATGTCAGTAAATACTGAAAATATTTTTTCCACTAAAAAATGAATGCATTAGTGCTGCGTTGATATTTGTTCTCATGGGAACAAGCATGAATTCACATATGGAGGATGGTAGATGAAGGAGACATATGGACACATATGTCAGTGTAATGCATTTGGCTCAGGAAAAAAAAAATTATTCAAGAACTCTTGCATGGCTGTCACATGACCAGTGAAGGTTACTGGGTCAAGTAGCAAGCAGGGTGAATTTTCTATGAACATGCAAAGCCACAAAGCAATTTAGACAATACAAACATTCAAAAGGACAACACATACGGTATGTATACTTTAACCTCTGGGTGGGGAGCACAGACATATCTATTGTGGTGTCATATGTGTTGGTAAAAATATTCATGGTTGTTAATAGACTTACTAGAGGAGGGGAGAAATGCAGTGACCTCAGAAAGTATTCAGGGTAATAAGAAATCTTTCTTCAATAAAATGAGAGTAAGACAGAGGCCCTTACTATCAGACATGAGAGGTTCCCTGATGCTACATTGAGGCATTTTATCCCATTCTTCTTGCCAGATTCTCTCAATCCCCATCAAATTGGATGGGAAAAATCTTTGAGTGGCCGTCTTCAGGTTTTTTTTCACAGGTGTTCTGTAGGGTTTAAGTCTGTCTGACTGGCCATTCAAGCCATTCCAGCACTGAGCTGTCTGTAGGAGCTGAAAGGTGTACCAATGCCCCAGTTCAAGCTCTCATGCACTCTGAAGCTGGTCCTCGTCAAGGACTTCTTTTTGACTGCATCATCCTTTGTTCAATTCTTATCCATCTCCCTGTCCCTGTTGCTGAGGTGCCTCCCCTACAGCATGATGCTGCCATCACCATGCTTCACTGTAATGGGTGTTAATAGCCAGGTGTTGCTGGAGGTGATGAGCAGTGTCTGGTGTTCACCAGACGTAATGTTTGTTCTGTCATCAGACCAGAGAACCTTTGTACTCACTCTCTCAGAGTTCTTTAAATGCCATTTGTCAAACTCTACAGAAGCTGACATACATGTTTTCCTTAAAGCAGCTTCCCTCTAATCGCTCTATAAAGGCCTGATTGATTAAGTGCTGCTGATATTTGATCTTTTTTGGCAGGTTCTCCCATCTCTACAGATGACTATTCAAAATCTTTCAGTGTGACCCTTTGGTTTTTGGTCACCACCCTGGTTACTTAGTTTGGCTGCAACTTGGCTAGAAAGAGTGTTGGTACTTAACTCAACGCTTTAGAAACCCTTGGTCCATTCAATGTATTTATATTGTGGCAAATCACAACAAAAAAAAGTAAGGTCAAGAGCTTAGAAAATGTTAGCTTGACAAATCCCCCTTCAGCAAGCACAAGAAGACGGACAGACAAAGTATGAGATCCAGAGGATGTCAAGTAAAACATAGGATCTGGACCACACAACCTCCTCTTCACTATGGAAACCTGGAAAAAGGACTGAATATGTGGGAGAGAAGAGACGCATAGCTTGGATACTCATGTGCTTGAGAGAAAAACATTGAGTTGGATGGATCATCCAAACATTCATCATAAACTGGGGAGGCAGAGTTTTAAGGTTAAACAGTTCTGTGATTTAAAAGCTTTAAAACCTGCTCACATTAAACCAATCAAAGCTAAACCCAGGGAAGTCTGTTTCAGTGTAAAGATGCAGGGCACAGTACACTACATTGATGGTTGCCTTGATAATTTAATCATGACAATCCAAATGGCAGACTAAAGCGGTGCCTATACTCATTTTCTTCTGAATGTTAAAAATGAATCATATTTCACTGGGATTGTATCCCCTCCCCCAGTGGCAGAAGCATTCACATAGCAGAAATCCTTTTTTATTGCCTGGCACACAAGCAAGAATAATGCATTTAACATGCTGTACTTAATTCCTGTCTTAGCTCCAACATTTAGCCCTCTCATCTGTGCAGGCACACACACACACACACACACACACACACACCACTCTCCAAATGGTACTGTATAATTTTGAATCCACGAACAATTTCCTTTATTTGCCTTATTGCACTTGAATTGAAATGGTGGCCATAGAGAGCAGGAATTTTCTCATTAATAAACCACCACACCTCCTCTCAAGTGTCAAAGAGCTTGAAAGGAATTCTGGGTGGCAAGTGGTAGAGGAAGCTAAAATAAATTTTCTCTTTTATCGAGTGCAAAGAGGGTGAACATGCTATTTAAACTGACGGGGAAGAAATATGTCTTTGGGTAAAACAATTTGCACAAACCTCACCTCCGTACATCTCTCTGACCTGAGTGGTTGTTTGTTTTCAGGTATTACAGTAATATTTTCTTTCCCTAAGGCTGTCCAATAGCGTTAGAGAGAATATTGGTTTCTGAAGTGCCTAAATGTAAACTGTGACCAACAAGCTGAAGTATGAGTAGAAGTCTGGATATTATTTAGTAGCAGTTTTTTTCATGACACACAGTGTATATATGTTTTGCCTGGAAGCTGTATAAACAAGATGATGCTGTCTTGCCCACAACGTTTACATCATGTGCTGGATAATTAAGCTTCTGAGGATTCTACATATCTACTGCTCCACATTGTAGTCAGGGAATTCATGTGACTGAGAGGTGGTGAAACAGAAAAAAATGCTTAAGCGAGCCATGCAGCCTGGCACGCAATCTGAACATAGCACACGTTCAATGAAGCAAAAGTATTCTTTCTCATTTATTCTGTGGGAGGAGCAGATGTTGGCCTTAAGGTTTATCTTCTGGACAGCAACAAATCCCCAAGGGTTGTTCCTGGTGGGCTGTGTTTTATGGAGAGAGGTTAACGCATCTTCTTCATGCACAGTTGTGTGACAGAGTAATTTACAGAGAATGTATGCCCCCTCCACACACAAAATTGTAGTGAATTTATATTTATATCAACGAGAGTAGAGTAAAGAATAGAAACGCCTCTTTAACATCACCACAAAGAGTACAAAGTCTAGTTCATCAAGATTAGGAAAACATACAATATACAACAGCCAGTAGAGGGATTTGTCACTTGGAGCATTTGCTAAAATGACTGACTGCTCCCATGTTTTAGTAGGACAGTTTCATCTGAAACAGGTATGTTTACCCCTGCATCTGTTGTGGAAATAAAAAAAAATTCCATCCAAGATATTAATGCACAGACACCGTGAATAGAATAATCCTCCCATAGCTACAGTCTGTATTGTTGGCAGTTGACAGGATTAGCAAAATTTCTGTCTAAGCTGGCCATGGGGTCACCACATCAGTAGGCGTCAATGGGATTTTTCGCTGACAAAGTAAAATTGGAAATTTTGGTCCTATAGCTCACATTGTAGTCAGGTCACAGTGTCAGCAAATTCAGGTGTTTTTCCTTGTGATAGTGTACACAATAAATGCCACGCATGGGAAGTAGTTACTGGGTGAGAATTAACAGAACAGTGCAATGGCGAGCATGTTTTTTTCACAAAATCAAGTCAGCAACACATGCATGATACAGGCTATCAACAATTAGACAAACGCTGAAGCACATATGTTAGATAAATCAGAATAAATTTGAAAATTAAATGCCAGCTACACCCTGCCCCATAGTCAGTTAGACTCTGATTAGTGGCATGCAAAGTGTTGTGCATGATAGACCTGGACCAGTTCACAGTCCCAACCCAATTTTGTTCTGTGGTACAATGATGGGATTGAGCATCAAGAATTCAAACACACTCTTTAGTATGCACACTGTGCACTCCGAATAATAGAGCTTCTTGGTGTATGCTGCTATAGGCTTGATTATTAATTCTTTCTTTTACAACACGATCCTGACAGCCTCCAAAATCACCAAGCCGACATCAAAGAAGCTGGAGCTGCAGCACGTCTTCTCCCGCAGAGCCAAAACTACACATTTGACCTAGTTTTCTTTCACTCATCAGGACCTGCTTTTCCAAAGCATCTTTTCAAAAGAACATCACACCAAAGTAGGACGACAACAGATAAATGTACAAGAGACCAAATCAAATAATTTGATCCAGGGCTGACCACACCTCTTAAATAGATTAAATTCAGAGTTCTGTCCTTAACCCACACATATTTCCACCACTTCCTCCATTTTCTTTCATCTCCTCTCTCATCTATGCCTCTTTCTTCATTCTCTATCTAATGGGGTTGTGGGGTTGCTGGAACCAATTCCAGCTGTCACTGGTTGAGAGGTGGGTTATACCCTAGACAGGCTGACATAGAGACAGACATTCACACTCACATTCACACCTATGGGCAATTTAAAATCATCATTTAACCGAACCGCAGGTCTTTGGACTATGAGAGGAAGCCTGACGTACTCTGAGAAAACCCACGCACAAGGCCGGCAGATTTGAACCCATTTCCTTCTAGCTCTGAGGTGACAATGCTAACCTTTTTGAAATGTTATCATCCCATTAAATGGCCATTATCAGTTGTTAATATAATCCATAATTATGTTTCAGTAGGGGCAAACTGCTAATGCCACTAGGCCAGACACTGCGTTTAATCAATACATTATAATTAAGTGACCTCTAGCACCAGCCACCGTTAGTGATGTTGTATAAAAAGCAAAACATTAGGGTGAATGTAAGCGACAACACACATCCCGTTAAAACAGGAGAAAGCTGTTTGTTTCTCATTTTAAACTAATAGTTTGATACTCTAATACATCATTATTATTATTGTTATGTTTTTTTTAACCATGACTACGAAGGTCAAGCATATAACAGCCTACTGAGCTCACTAAGTGGTGGAGTAAGGCATTTGTAATCCAAATCTATGGCTTTGATGTAATAATAATAGTTTTAAAAGTAGATTGTGTTTCTGTACAATCTCTGAGTACTTCCAAATATTTTATGCAGCAGTAATAGGAGTGAGTGATGGGGGAAAAAGACATAACATTTTCCTTCTCATTGTCCAGAGCTCTCCCAATATACACTACTCACAAAAAGTTAGGGATATTTGGTTTTCGGGTGAAATTTATGGAAAACGTAAAAAGTTCACAATACTGTGAGTATACCGCAGCAAAAAATGTCAATGTCTCAATAACGTGTCATGTGCATTTGAGCATCAATTACAGCTTGACAGCAACGTCTCATGCTGTTCACAAGTCGACTTATTGTCTGCTGAGGCATGGCATCCCACTCTTCTTGAAGGGCGGCCCTCA
>JAUMHL010000028.1:12247160-12277145 GCA_032362345.1 Sandelia bainsii | reverse complement strand
AAGAACAGCAGGCAACAGAGATCAAAACAACAACAAGGAGCAGCAGACGAGGCACTGGGCAGGTTGGCAGGACCAGCGGCTGCAAAGTGAAATCACACAACTCCGAGGTCGAGGACACCTGCAGAAAGGTACAGAGAGGACGAAGCAGAATATAAGACTTTAGAATTATATTGATATATAATGATAAAATAATTATGTTGCTCTGTATATACTGGATGTGTAAAGAAGCAGCAGTTTACTAACAACTGTCCTATCAAATTAAAACAAAAATAATATGTCAGTGTTGTTTTTACACCTTGTTTGTGCTGCCTCTAAGAGCCAATATATGCAATGCATATATGCAGTGCAATAATGCATCAAGTGGTCTTTTAAAGTAGTCTTTTAAAAGTAGAGACTTGTAACATCTCTGAAAACCCATTTCTCTCCTCTGTGCGTGAATTCCTTTGATATTTGGAAATGTGAAGTTCCTGGAAAGACCATGTAATCCAAGTGATAACTGTTCAGTCTTGCTGTGTCTGCGAGGTTAAGCTGTCAACAGATTCAATTTAGTCTCCACTTTCAGAAAAAAAAGAAATATGTCTAGAATCCATACAGCAGAAAATACACTGAACATGTGACGCACATGTTTATGTGATATAATGCTGACCAGACTACAAATCAGTGGTGTGGTTCAATAGTAGGAATGTTTACGCAGTAATTTGGTATTCTTATTTCAGAGTTTCAGGGCAGGATTGTATATCAAACAGAAGAAGAACTACAAATATGTATGTGCATTGTATGTAAATAATATGTGTGTTTATAGTAGAACAGCAGAGGCGACCTTTCCCTGCAGTGAGTTATTGTCTGCAGGGCTAATGTGGCTGATAACCACAGATCCTGAGGGAAGGTGAGGGGCCTCTCTTGCCAGCACCTCAGGTTCAGGGTGTAGCAACTGCAGAGTTTGACAGCACACATTTGCACAGTGGATTCAGTAAGTAGTTTGCCGCACATTTGCAAAGAAAATGCTCAAGTAAACTATGTATTATGGTAATCATGTGTTTTGAATGAAGGCAAATCAATATCAGAGTACAGTAATAACAAAAGTGCATGTGACCTCCACACCCTACAGTCTGAAATGCATCTATTTTGGATCAATATTTCTATAGGGTGTTTTTTTTTTCTTCCACGTTTTACGCCAATATTTTTCCCTGTTCATTAGCCAAAGCTCGTACCGAAGCAGACTGTCCAATCCCCAACAGACTGTCTGTACCATCACAGGAAAGCTAGGGGGTAAATGCATGATATTTATGTTCCATTTAAAGTTTTTTTTTATCAAAAGTGGAGGAGCAGTTTGATCTACCTGGACTCTGATCAGAAGTAACAAATAAGCAAGCATGCTGTGTCCCCAGGTGCTGCTGCACAGCAGGGAACAAAGCTGCATGTCAGAACCCTTCATATACCATCACAACATCTGTATTAGGGAGCAGCTGTAATGTGGCCCCAAACAGAACTTTGAAGGCTGAAATAAGGTTAACTGCTACATGAAAAACACTATAATCAAGTCACCAGAATTCCCAGAATTACAGTATGGGGGTGTTACACAGTAAAGCAGAGAACCATGTCCACCACTGACATTGTTTTGTACACAGTATGTGATTTTACCAAAAAGCAGTTAGTTTTAAAAACAAGTCCACCAATTGTGCTTTTGCTGGAAGAGCATCTATGTCAGACTCATCTGTGTTGTGATACAGCTGTGTGGGAACATGTATTCCTACTTGGCATCACAGCTAATGAGACTCTGCATCCAAACTGATGAGCATATAAATAAGAAGATGCAAAAAAAAAAGAAGAGTGGATACAAATTTACAGCAGATGGAAAATTTGCATCCAGTCACAACTGAACATGGCCTATTAACATGTTAATGATACACAACGTGTTTTAAATACACAACTGCAACATAGCAGTAGAATAACACAAAGCAGATTAACTGACATCATCTTTAGCTGTGACTTTAACCTAAATGTGCTGAAAAATTCAATTGTGTTTTGTGTCTTACTGTTTTATCCCACTCACTGATTCTGAGAAGGGCTCACAGAATATGTGAAAACCATTCAATAAAGTAGCATTAGGGTGCTGCAAATAACAGTTTTCCCCTAATAATAAATTATTCATGAAACAGCCTTACAAAATTAGAACAACATCAATAATTTATCTCGCTTATTTTATAAAATCTCTGCCTCTGGAGGTACTTTAAAAACACAACGTTGAATCAAGATGGTAAAGCGCAGCAATAGATTGACTTCTGTGTGAACCCTGGCTAAATAAAGGTTAACAGAATTGCATTTAAAAAGAACTTTCTGCTTTGTTAGCAGCATAATTCACTTCTCTGGGTAAATGAGAAATTTTCCACATACAGTGGAAGTACAGGGCTGCTCTTTGATGCTCTATTTTCTTCCTGACACTAATTCCCTGTGCCAGAGCTCTAGTTGGCCTCATTGACTGTTGTTATGACAGAGTGCCACCTAGTGGACAAGACTGTTTTGGCTTTATTTTTGATTAAAATCAAGCAGTGCCAGGAGGACGTGCTAATCTGGGATTCTGGTGGAGGGTCACATCTGGTTCCTTCATTAAGGTTCTCTCACAGGCCTTGATGAACAACTCAGTGTGCGTAGACTTTTATTTAAAATCTTCTGATGGCAGACCTAGTTGGCATATTGGAAAAAAAAAAAAACTAATATCGTTGAGACATATCTAGAATTAGATCTTGGAATGACAATAAAGGACCCCAGCCTCACTATTCAATACACTGTTGTGCATAATAACAAATTAAGCCACATGGCACATGATGCTCAGACGGAAACTGAATCCACATGATTAGGAATCGCATGTTGTTTTTCTCTAACAGTTGCAAAATGGTGCAGAATTAAGCCCCACATTAAAAAAATATTGTTGTTCAGGCCCACATTCATCAGCAGACTAAAGTAAAAATTGAGAAATAACAAAAACAATTTGCACTTCAATAGAATATATAGTAGAAACTGTCATCTATTTTTTAAAAATCAGAAACACATTTTTGTTATTATCCTAGATTTGTGAGCATGACACAAACATTTGAAGTTCTTGATTATCTCATAATGATTCCAAAATTATGACTTCTGAACTTCAATATAGTGTTTGTCTCTGAAAAGACAATGAAATCAGTTTAGGTTTTATTTATTGCTTCACTCATCATCAGCATCATCAACAGGAGTTTTAAACAGGTAACTTATGGTAAAAATGTTATACTTGTAATAATACTGTGCTAGATGCATTGCTGTCTACTGCAGTGACGCAGGCACAGTCATCAGCAGATGCGTAACCACAGTAATGTCAGGGTTCAGTCTGTTTTGATGTATTACAGGGAGATGACACATTGTGTGCACAACAATTTAGGTTTTTGTCCTGGAGGGAAATGTTGCATTTATCTTAGGCCACGCAAGTTCAAACCTCAGCAACCCCACATACGGTAACCCTGAGCTCAAACCCCAGCAAACACACATGGAAGGAAAAATTATTGCCTGCCTCAACAAGACTAAGGCAAAGTTTTCAGAGGCAGCTGAAGTGAGGCAGCCTGACTCACTTCCCATCTGCTATCAGCTGCTTTTCCTTTATTGGGAGGGGGAAATTCCCACCTTTTCCCATTTTTAAAAACTGAGTTAGACTCTTTAAAAAAAAAAAATGAAATCACTTATTTTGTTTTGGTTTACAGGCCTCCTGTTTGTCATAGCAGATTTTGAAAATAACTCTATAAGATAGTTAAGAAGGTGTTGCTCCAAATGGAATTAAATAAGCAATAATAATATTCTATGCCGTCAGAGCTCATATCGTAGCCCATACTGTCACTCCCTGTGGCTGTACTTTAAATGCCAGAGGACGGAAAGCCCATAAAGGCTTACAACTGGCAGTAATTATTCCATAAAGTCAACACAACTCCGCCTGCCTGGACATGTTCTGCACTAGCAGCCCACACCTCAGTAGATACAAGCTAAGCTCTTACATTGCTCTTGGTCAAACCTGCCTGCTCCTGCTTAGTGATATTACATAATGGCACAAACTAATACAAATTGTCTGCAGTATCACTTAAATTACATCTTCATGGGGCCTATGGGTTAATGCACCAATAATGAAACACACTGGTTCTCTTCTGGCTGTCAACATCTGTTGCATGTCATTCCCCATCTTTCACACCCCTTATTTTCTGTCATGATATTTCCAGTATTACAATGTATTTATATTTCGCACGTTTGGTTCTCAAAGCCACAAATTACCAAAGGATGTGATAATCATATATGTACCTATACAAAGTAATTGCAAAACATTAGTCTGCATGCATCCCTTTGGTTTGAGGGTTCTGTCACATCCTGTTTCACTCATAAGCACCAATGTGTCCCAATCCTGTAGAGTACCTGAGTGGAAACAGGGGAAGTATGCGTATCTGGTCTGTGGTTGCCACCAAATACTCAGTCCCAGAGCAACGGGAAGGAAAACAGTGATAAGCAGAAATGGTTTATATGACATGCATTTTCAACAGCTTTGTTCAAGTTGACATGTCACTGTGCTCTGATCCTTGGCAATGTGGTGGAACTTCATTTCCCAATATCAGATTAAGAAAAGTCTCTAATGTGAAACAGATGAAGACTGATTAAATCTTTCAAGCAGTTGTCTATTTTAGTTTAGTTTGCTTTTTTAATGTCATCACAGTATGAAACAGTCCTCTGGAAATGACCTACTTTATACTATCCTAGTATTTTCTATTATTCATTCTGACTGGATGTAACAAATGATGACACATCACTATGAGGATTGCCATTATTGCACGTTCAGCATCTGAAAGATGCCTACTATAAAGCATTAAAAATGTAGAAAACGTTTATATTTGTATGTTTCTTTGTTCTGTATTTTTGTCTCATTAACTTTTTACGATATTGTTGGATTAGATTGTTACACTATATTATGATATAAAATATTGTGTGAACAAGTGTTGAGCAAGAAACATTTCTAAAGGTGACTAACAGTCTAGATTTAAAAATGCTTTTGGTAAAGCAGAAGTTACACTTCTGTCTGCTGCTCAAGGAAAGATGAGTCACAGTTGAGGCCTCTACAATCCCATTCAGATGTGTGTGTTTGTAGTTTGATCAGAGAATTAGCCCTGACAAACCTACCATGTTTACTTATGAACCATTACAAGTAAACTGTTGCATGAATGACACTTGGAGGCTATAACATGGTTTCTGCCCTGGTGATTGTCTGTTTTGATCGTTCTTTGTTTTGGTTGTGTCATTTCTTTTGTTTTGTTGTGCTCTACAGATCTTTGTGTTCACCCACATGCATCCGTCATATCCTGACTAATTAGAAAACCCTAAAAATATTCAGGGACTATACATTAGTCAAGTTATATTAATGTTTTGGTTTCAGTGTTACTGTAATAATAAAGTGAACAACATGGAATGATCAAAAAGAAAACAAGCAAAACACAGAAGCAAACTTCTTCGAAAACAGTTTGTGAGAGTTTACTGGGGTATGAAAACAAATCTATTTCCAGAATAACTACAAGGCACAGCAGACTCAGCAGAGCTGGGTAAAGTACCTGGACGTGGTGATGGGGTAACATTCCATCCACATCAAACACAGTGACAGTCCTGTGTCCAACCGCAAAGTCAACAATCCAGTCGTCATAAAACACAACACAGCTATACAAGGAAGTTGGCCAAGGACCCACATCAACTGTGACAGACCAGAAGTGAATTCTCCATTTATAACAGCCTGCTAGAAACATATCATAAGAAATAAACAGTTTTCTTTAACAAGACAGTTCAAAACTAAACAGAGCTGTCACAATTAAGGGCAAAGTTGCAAAACCTGCTGTCAGTGTTGAACTGTAAACATTAAAAATCTGGGTTGGATAAAGAAAATCACAGCATGAAACATTACAACTGTGAAGAAAAAGACCAATGCATAATCAGTTTTCAACCTGAACAATTACTGACCTTTTAATGTCAACGTTCAATGTAAACAATTTCTGGGCCATGCAATAGTACTATATGTTATACTATTCTGTCTCTCTCGGTGTTTTAGCAAAATATGAATTCTGGTATCACATTACTCTGTTGTAGCATGTTTGTTCACCTGAACATAAAGATTACACCCATGCGAGCAGTGAGTTGTGCCACTTTGTGATATTATCCAGTTCTCTGATGACGCAGTTGGCTACCTCATACAGTTGCATGGTGTGTGCCAACAGGCTGTGCTGTGATTAAAGCCAATTCTGGGAGAAATGCCAGAAAAATAGTGTATTTTTCAAGGTTCTATGCCAGACGTCTTTTTGGGAACAAAGTGGCGAATCCA
Source organism: Sandelia bainsii (assembly GCA_032362345.1). NCBI lineage: Eukaryota > Metazoa > Chordata > Actinopteri > Anabantiformes > Anabantidae > Sandelia > Sandelia bainsii. The sequence goes on along the minus strand of JAUMHL010000028.1, from coordinate 12,270,781 downwards.
AATGAAATGTGGCATTACGTTAAAGTGCATGGAGCCATGTTCATTAAACCTTTGACGCCATGTAAAATCAGTGGCAGATGTTTTCAGAGGACACTGCTGAGGAGACACATATAAACAGAAATAACCTTGTGATTGTGGCTGAATAAGCATAAAAACAGCAGTAAATGAAGAAGGGCTTGTGTTGAGTGTTTGAAGCAGAATGGAGCTTTAGTCTGAATGAAACTAAAGTATTTGTAGAATATGACTGTGTGAAATGTAACTACACTGTAGTTGGCATTCTTGTTGTGTGTTACAAGTCCAAGTCTGTTATGAATGTCTACACACACTGAAAACAAAATATATTTTTCATTTCTTATTTAATTACATTTATTTTCCTGGAATACTGTGTTAAGTTTGTTACTAAGAATAAAATAAATGAGAGTCAGCAATTGGCCAAAAGCATCTTAAATTAGAGGAAATTAAAACACACAAACACCCAAACACACACACACACACATATAATTGCCCAGATCTTGTTCTTCCTATTCAGCTGACTGGGAATATAGAAGCACCTAATGAAAACATGACAACATTTCTTTGACACGTCAATGGGGGATGAATGATGATGATGTGTCAAACTGTGTGAAACCACATCAGGAAACCACAAATTCATGTATGAGTAATGATATCATCTTCATTAAACTTAGCTGAAAACATCACAGCTTCTCTTCACATTGATTCACTTAATATTTCCTATTAATACTAAGTCACCAATCTGTAAAAGGCAAGATGTACACTTAATTTGTTACAACCCTCCAATGTAAGTCTGGCACAGTTTCCTTCACAATTCTGATGTTTTTGCAGCCATGTGTGTGATTTTGAAACGCAATGAGGTATTGTAATCTAACACATCAGTAAAAAAGAGATGCATTCCTGCATTTGAAAATGCAGTGGAGCAACTAAGTGAACATGTTTGTGCAAGAAGAAAGGATGTCAGCAGTGTCCATACTGAAAATAAAGTCACTCATCTGCAGTATTGGCCATGTATGTGGGGATGGAGTGAGTCATGATACGTTGGCTGAGTGACATCCTTACCCACACACTGAAACTCACATACCCTAAAATATCAACATATGCAATATCTAGAATAGACACTACTGCACATAGTTTGTACTCTCAAAATTACAGATGAGCCAAAACACAAGTTGTTCTTACAACCCCAGTTCCACTAAAGTTGTGACGCGGTGTAAAATTCAATGCAATAATTTGCAAATCTCATAAACCCCGTATTTTATTCACAGTAGAACATGGAAAACATTTAAAATGTTTAAACCGAGAAAATGTATGATTTAAAGAAAAAATAAGGTAATTTTGAAATTGATGGCAGCAACACATCGTTGGGACAGGGCCATGTTTACCACGGTGTAGCATCCACCCTTCTTTTAACAACAGTCTGTAAATGTCTGGAAACTGAGGAGACCAGTTGCTGGAGTTATGGGACAGGAATGTTGGCCTTTTCTTGCCTGATATAGAAATCTGCTTAGCAGTCCTTTTCGTAAATGCCAAAATTGGTGAAAGGTCTGGACTACAGGCTGCCCAGTTCAGCACCTGGACTCTTCTACAACAAAGTCATTCTCTTGTCGTAGATTCAGTATGTGGTTTAGCATTGTCCTGAATCACAGAATCATGCCTGTTTTTAATACTCTGCCATCTGATGGCCCAATGATCACAGGCATCCAATAATTCAGTTTCAGCCTTGTTCCTTGTACACAGAGATTCTCTGGATCTTTTGATAATATGTGCCGTAATGTCTTTGCAATTTTATGTTGAAGAACATTATTCTGAAATTGTTTGACAATTTGTAGAATTGAATTTGTAGAACTTGTTTGGAACTTAAGTTGTAGAATAAAAAGTCAATATGTTTATGTTTTTTAAATAAATATATACATAATTTCACAACAGTGATGTGCATGAGAAAAATAGAAGTGAGGTCCTTTTCAAAAATGTAGAAACATCTTGTTACTCATTACCAAATGAGACATTGCTAATGAAATTGTTCAGTCTGGGAAGGATGCCAAAGAAGAAATTGCATCAGCAACAGCGTATAGTGATGATGGGGCAGGAAGTTTCCAAACATCCGGCCATCAACAACACACACAAAAAATCAAATTTAAACACATGGGAATTGCATAAACACTTCAATCATTTAAAATTATTCATTGGAAACATTTAGTTCAAGAAATGCATACGATTGAAATTTTGACATCTTTAAAAAACAGTTTTCTCAAATTTTCTCTCTTTTTTTTGGCTTGACCTAGTTTGACATTATATTCAGTATCCAATTCCAGATAAAGAGGAAAAAAATTCCTAATTATGGAAAAAGTGGAACCAAACTTTTTTTGTACAACTAAGCATAGAAATAACAGAAGTGTCTGGCTTGGTCCCATGATGAGCGTGTTGTTCTCAGGTAAAAATACAATGTTTATAAGGATGACGACAACAATGTACACTATGCTTAGATGCATAGTGTACATTGTTAATGATTTCTTTAGAGAATTTGCTGAAGGCTTTTAATCTACTTTTTATAGTGTAAAAATTTTACATTTAAATTTTAAAATTTAAGTCATTTATCTTAACAGATTTTGTGGGTTTTCAAGCTGCATGCATACATTTACCAACATAACATGAATGAAAACCTATTAGTTTGCTATAATTATAATTATCTACCACTTCCATTCTTAGCCCATACCACTTTTGAAATATCTCCATAAAAGAACAATTAGCTAGTTAAGCACTCCTTAGTTAGATAAAGCTACGTGTGAGTATTTGGAAATCCCCCAACTACAACAGTCTCTCAAGATGTATGTGGGTGGGCTTGAGGTAGTAGTAGGCGGAGATGAGGTGACTAACACATTACTTGCATAAATACAAGGTCCACAAGCCCAACTCAGAGCACAGCACAGAAGGACAACAACAGGAGCCACCGGTCAAAAAGAAGGGAGGACAACACTGACTGAGAAACACCATCTTCAGTGAAGATTTCTTTTGTCTAACTGAGCACTTGGTTTTTGCAAGGCTCTAAATTTTTGTTGTTACATTTTGCAGCGATCCACAGTAAAATCTCATCATGAGATACTTTACTGTCTTAGTTGCGTGTATAGTTTTGGGGATAAGTGTGCAGGATGGATGGAGCCATCCCCTCAAGTCCGTCTTTGTCACCTTCCCAGGAGACATCATCAAAAACATGACTGATACGGAGCTGGCAGCAGTGAGTAGCAGATGGTTCATTTTGTCTTGATTGATTGAGATACTTAAACAGGCTGCAGACTGCAATCAGGCAGTGAAAAGAAGTCATTCCCTGATCAGAGATTCCTATCACAATGTTAATGAAAAGAAAAATACAGTATTTATCCAAAAGCAGGTGTCACAAAAACATGAAAACAGAAATTAATTTGTTTTCTTTACAAAAGATGACTTAATAGGATCACAAGATATGATCATATACCTGGACTCACTGCTTTGGTTTGTAATGTTCTTCTATAGAGCTATCTGAAGAAGTTTGGCTACTTAGACACAGAGCAGCGCAGTGGCTTCCAGTCTATGGTGTCTACCAGCAAAGCTTTGAAGAGGATGCAGAGGCAGATGGGGCTGGAGGAGACTGGAGAACTGGATCAGGCCACCCTGGTGGCCATGAAACAGCCTCGCTGTGGGGTTCCTGATGTGGCCAACTACAAAACCTTTGACGGAGACCTCAAATGGGACAATCATGACATCACTTATAGGTTAGCAAAGAGAAATAAAATTTGTAGCTAGAACTGATGACATTATAATGCATTTGCTAATGCAGTTGCGAATAAGAATCATATCCAGTATTGTGATAGAGATATATCAACAAGTGTCTGTACTGATATAGTTGATTATAAGTCTGAAAGCAGAGTGTCATTCTGGTGTTGTCTACAGGATTGTTAACTATTCTCCGGACATGGAGAGCTCTCTGATTGATGATGCCTTTGCCAGAGCCTTCAAGGTATGGAGTGAAGTGACCCCTCTGACTTTTACCCGTCTCTTTGATGGCACAGCTGACATCATGATCTCATTTGGAAAAGCTGGTAAGTGACTGTAACATGGTTATTTAGTCCATTTGTACATACTGATGTTACATAGTTGAAATGTAATGTTGTTCAAAGCAAAAACAGATGTGCAATATAATTTTTCTTTTCAGACCATGGAGACCCATATCCATTTGATGGTAAGGATGGGCTTCTGGCCCATGCTTATCCCCCTGGTGAGGGTATGCAGGGAGATGCCCACTTTGACGATGATGAGTTCTGGACCCTGGGAAAAGGACCAGGTGATCACCCATACTTATCTAAAGATATTACTACCCGGTCAACAATTCATATGTAGTAGTCTCCCCCTAGTGTTCACTTTATAAACTGCATTAAATTAATCTTTTTTTTTCTGTCACTGAAGCTGTGAAGACGAGCTATGGGAATGCAAACGGTGCCATGTGCCACTTCCCCTTCAATTTCGGGGGCAGATCTTACACCACATGTACCACTGAGGGTCGTACAGACAACCTGCCATGGTGCAGCACCACTGCTGACTATGACAAAGACAAGAAATATGGATTTTGCCCAAGTGAACGTAGGTTGACAATTTATTCTCTAAGGGAAATCACAGGTTATAGGTCACCTATATAGGGACAATTGTTTTTGTGACATGCTGACTTGCTTCACCCACTGATCTTTGCCTTTAATTCTCATCCTGGCAGTTCTCTACACATTTGCGGGAAATGCTGACGGAGCTAAGTGTGTCTTCCCCTTCATCTTCCTGGGGGAAGAATATGACAGCTGTACCACAGAGGGCCGGAGTGATGGTTACCGCTGGTGCGCCACCACAGAGAACTTTGACACAGACAAAAAGTTTGGATTCTGTCCCACTCGTGGTGAGCGCCAGGAAAAACAATGCATGAATGATACAGAGTGCTGCCACAATGGCTTATTTTCTTACAGGTGTTGTTAATGTCTTTGTTTGGCCAGACACTGCTGTAATTGGTGGTAATTCTGAGGGAGAGCCCTGCCACTTCCCCTTTGTATTCTTGGGGAAGAAGTATGACTCCTGCACTAGTGAGGGCCGAGGGGATGGCAAGTTGTGGTGCAGTACCACTGACAACTATGATGATGACAAGAAATGGGGCTTCTGTCCTGATAAGGGTGAGTAATACAAATAAAGACAGTAGTAGAAGTAGTACATATGTATTTTCACTAGTCATTAATTAATATTGCTTACTGTATGTGTATCAGGTTACAGTCTGTTCCTGGTGGCAGCCCATGAGTTCGGACATGCCCTTGGCTTGGATCACTCCAACATTAGAGATGCTCTCATGTACCCTATGTATAGCTATGTTGAAAACTTCTCTCTGCATAAAGATGACATTGAAGGCATTCAGTATCTTTATGGTAAGGTCATGACAAGCTGCTTACAACTAAACTTATCATGCAAACTTGCATCAAAATGTTTAAATTTTAATTTCTCTCAACCACCACATCATTTTTGTACAGGACCCAAAACAGGCCCTGACCCCACCCCCCCTCAGCCTCGCACCACTACCCTCTACCCAGACCCTGACGAGTCTGAACCCACTACACCAACCACCACTACCACCACAAGGCCTGTGGATCCAACCAAAGATGCCTGCAAGTTGGGCAAATTTGACGCCATCACTGTGATTGAGGGAGAACTACATTTCTTCAAAGATGGGTGAGCATATCAGCCTACTCTTCTACAGAAGTACAAATAGTAACATAAGCAAAAATGTGTAAATTCTTTGTATTGATCAACAGACATTACTGGAAGATGTCCAGCATGAATGATGAAGTTGTCATGGGGCCATTGTCTATTTCTGAGAGGTGGCCAGCTCTGCCAGCAGTCATTGACACTGCTTTTGAAGACCTTCTGACCAAGAAATTGTACTTCTTCTCAGGTAAAGAAGCTTCATACAGTGCAGATGTACAAGACAGCTCTATCCAAAATCACACGCGCAGACGAGCTTCATACAAGCTTTTTCTTTCTTTGCAGGGACCCGATTCTGGGTGTACACAGGCAAGAATCTTATGGGTCCCCGTAGCATAGAGAAGCTCGGCCTCCCCAACAGCATTCAGAGGGTGGAGGGAGCCCTGCAGAGGGGGAAAGGCAAAGTGCTGCTCTTCAGTGGAGAGAACTTCTGGAGGTGAGTTAAAATGAAGCCCATGTAAATCTGGAAATCTGTTGCATGTTGAGAAACTATGTCTGTTGCTGGAAGATCCTATTTTGTCTTTTAACAAGTAATTTAAACCCCACCTACACTGTGGCTGTTCAGCCAACTTTTGCCAATGTTTTACAGCATTATAAAACTCTGTGCTTTAACAGCAATGTGGCTATTTTTTCTCTGTTAATGACATTCTCTGGTGCTGTTTTGTGTCTGATCAACACAGGCTCGATGTAAAGGCCCAGAAAATCGACGCAGGGTACCCCAGATTCACAGATGTTGTCTTTGGTGGCGTCCCCAATGATGCTCATGATGTATTCCAGTATAAAGGTAAATAAATCTATCAGTTTTGCATATTTATTTACCAAATTAAGCAAACGCTGTAGCAATAGGTAGTTGCACATAAGACTATACATTTGGCATCATTTTGATATAATTTCATTGTGCTTTAGGTCACATCTACTTCTGCCGGGACCGCTTCTACTGGCGTATGAATTCCCGCAGGCAGGTGGACCGTGTTGGCTATGTGAAGTATGACCTCCTCAAGTGCTCTGATTCTTCGGGCTCTGTCTACTGAAGAGATGGCTGCACAGAGATGAGATGGAAATTATAAAGTTGTAGCACCTATTTCTCTCTCCTGTGCAGATTTCAGGGAGATTGTGATACAGTATTTGTGTGTAATGCCTGTTGTATGATGTGTGCTTTTTAGGCTGTGAATAATTGGTCATAGTTGATGTTAGCAAATTCTAAAACAAACAGCACTGGCTTAAACATAAGTCAAATGGCCAGTACAGGAAAGCTAATTGCGATCCTTGTCACTGCTTTAATCTGTGAATGGATATATGATAATATGTTGGCCTGAAAACAATAATGACAACTTAAATATTCTCAAAAGCTGTCTGGATCAGATTCCAGATTTAATAAACAATTACTATAAGTCTGACAGGTTCAGGCTCTTAACAGTATTGGATTATTTTGGTATTTATAGCAATATCTAATATTATTTTTGTGTCCTAAAGCTCGTTTGTTTTGTATAATTCTATCTGTATATTTCTTAAAATGGTTTCAAAGCCATTTACTTGCACTGGAAGACAATTCATGTCTCCTTCACTGAAATTATTTATAAGATTGATATGTTTTGTATTAAAGTTTTAACTTTCAATGCAATAAACATTCCATGAGAACTACCTACCACTGTCACCTGTCTCAGTCATTAATTAAAACGCTTGATAAACTGACAAGGACAAGGATTCCTTTAATTTACAGTCATGACTACATTCTACTAATTATCATACCACAGGAGTCCACATCTCACAACAGAAAAAACATAGGCCGCCTAAGATTTTACCATACTGCCTGGGTTTTATGGTGCAATTTCACTGTCACGATCAGGCACTAATAAATAAATAGAAACTAATGAACTATAGGGCAGCATGATAGCTCAATGGGTAGAGCAGTCATCTTCCAACCCAAGGGAGAGCAGGTCGATTCCCAGTCCTGGCAGGCTACATATCGAGGTGTCCTTGGACAAGACACCAATACCTTGACCCTTGGCGCCTCACAGGGGCAGCCTGTCCACAAATGTCAATAAAGTATCAATTATTATTATAGGGTATGAGATGTTGCAGTGGTGAACAAACAGACCTTCTAGGAGCAAATTGTTAAAAGTATAGACCCATTTCTCATCTTTACATCAAATCCTGCAACAGAATATAAGACAGAAAATAAAACATGGTGAATTCAGCAGGGCATATCTGTAAACGGAGCATCAACTTCAATCAATCATCAATTTCCTCCTACACTTTGCAATAATTATTTAAATTATTGTTAATTTTACTTCTATATTTAATTTAATCTTTAATATCCTGCTACAAATCGAGGTTAACAGGGGTGATCTGGGCAAGGCAACATTACAGTTTCTGACAAGACAAATATGAAACACACAATTACACTACACAACAATTTATGCAAGCTTAATAGCTTAAAATAAACCACAAAGACCCAGTTAGGCAATAGCTGTCAATGTTAAGGAACCTAAATTATGCTAGGAACATTCAGTCCACAAAGGAAGGAGGAACATTCAGGCAGCAAATTAATACTTGATCAGTTTACAACAGCCTTAAATGAATGCAGAACTACAACCTATATTTTACATTACACGGTAATGATAAGGTATGTGGGCATTATCCCCGAAGTCTGACTTTATTTCCCACTAAGTACCCTGTATGTACAAAAATACAATACAGTTTCTTCTCAAATACCTAGCTGTTCCTTCCTTATTATTATTACCCATAGTCTTGCCTCCTCTGCAAGAATCACAGAAAAATGTGTTGATACCTACTTCACGCAACGAAATGACACAATATTATTAAAAGTCACCGATAGTCAAATATTACTTTGGTACGTTTACTGTAGTTAAAACAACGAGCTCAGACAAAAACAACGGCTGTGATAGTGTGAGTGCATATTACTCCGCATCCAGTTGCGTAATACGCCTTCCTCTAAAAACAATAGTCCACTTCGTATTTAAAAACATCACATTTAACAAATAGCTGGAGCTACATATAACGTCCAAACTATCAGTAAACACAAACTGATGAAACTGGTAAATATATCGAAATTTGCTTAAACAAGGCGTATTTTCAACAAAAATAATAAATAAGATCCGGTTGCACAGACAGGAAGCAAGAAGACACTCATGGCGCCCGACTAGAATGAAGCAACAATTATCGGTTTCTAATTGTTGTTCTATTTAGCTCCTCTACACTAAAGGATACCTCTCTACTCGAAAACACACGGTAAGAGAAAAGCGTGGGGATTCTAGAGCCGGGGAGGGAAAATGTTTTCATTTTCTTCAGGGACAGCATTTGGGCGGTCTGCGGCAGCTCAGGCCCTCGAGGTCCCTAGTAGAGCTCTCAGAATGCCTGAGTGTAAAAAAAGTGTGAAATGGCGACGCGGAGCAGGCAGGACGGAGGGCAGCTAGGCCCGTTTACAGCGGTTAATACATGTTGTTTTGGAGACAGTTTCATCCGACATGATGACTTGGTTACATCAGTGACATACTCTTCACTCAATAGCGATTCGTTATCCAACCACCACACTATTATGTCAAAAGTGTGATGCATTTATATCGGTCTTGTAGTTTCCTCCAAAACGAAGGCGACTCTAAAAACAAAGCTGGTTAGCAAGCTAACAGCTAACATTAGCTACACTGGTGGAACCTGAGCTAACTTTAGTTCCCGTTGGCATAAAGTTCAAACATAAGCGAACATCATTTGTGTAATTATGAGCAAAATGTGAATTGTTGGATCTCCAGAATAGGGAGACCACACCAGCACCAACGTTAACGCCACTGAGGGGAAAAGATAGTGTTTACTCGTTATGATGAAAAGTGCATTGGGTAAATAACGTGACTTCTGTAGAGAGAGTTTTCCAAAAGACACTACGCTCTACATAGTCACTTATCACTAAGTTACCGACAACGAACTCAACACCCTTGTGAAATTAATAAAGGAAAAACCCATGTAAAGGTCAGACGATTGGAGTACATGTAACGTTTCACAAAAGTAAGACTCGGTTCATCAAAACATTTCTAGTGTACCTTAGTAAATATACTTGGTTTTGGACATTGAGGTTGTTTCCCCCGCGCAGTCTATTTGATATGAATACAAAGCCATCCTGGGTACATCATAAACCACAAAAAATGCCCCATAATGACATAAAATTCAAAGTCACCTTGAAAACAGAAACCAGAGCAAAAAGACCCCATAATATTAATTCGTTAATAAAGTAATTTATTGGAGTTAATAAAAATCCCAATGAATTGAAGATTTTTCATAGCCAGCCCCCTCTTGATTACTTAAGTTACCCTTTCTAATATAAGACACTTTTGCAGTATGTTATCACAGCTAAGAAAGTTGGACAAACATCTGTTATAGAAGTTATTCAGTGGCAGATAAACAGGGACTATAACATATCTTAAAGTGTGAAGTCTTCCCCATGTGACAAAGAGATGTGTCCTAGGGCAAACAACCAAGGAGCTAGACATGAGTTGTATTAATCCTGCCTGTAATGCTACTCAACACATGCTTTAAACATGGTACACACTTCAAAAATGATATTGAGTTTATGTTGCATTTTTATGGATAGTTATGGATTCAGAGGAGAATGAGGTGGAAAGCAGCAGCGATGCAGGTCCCTCTGGGATGGAGGAGCCATCTGAAAGTGGCATGGGTATGGAGTCTTCAGAGGCCATGTCTGCAGACAGCAGTGATGCTGCTGCCCCTCATGCACAGGCCCCAGAGTCTGACTGCCACGTGGGACAGAGCTCAGAAGGACTTGTTGTAAGCTTTTAAAATTTAAATAACTGTGTTGGTACTTACAGTATATGGAATAAAACTATCTCTATACTAAAGGCAACAGAACCAAATATAGTAATTAGGTTTTGTCTTAAAAGTTTCTTGATATCACCATCATGTTCTTGCCCCTTCCTGCCAAGGTATTTATCCCAGAAACCAGCTCTAGTACAGACGTCAGAGTTTCATCAGTTCACCTCCCAGACTCTTCCTCAGTGGCCCAGTCTACCAGTGTGTCCAGCGTCTCTACAGTGACTCAGTCAGTGCTGGTGTCTGAGTCAGCCCAAGTGCTGGTCCACTCAAGTGCTCTGTCTGACGGAGCTATGATGGTTTCTGACTCAACTGCATCTACCTCTTCAGACCTCGGGTCTGCCATCGACAAGATTATAGAGTCCACCATCGGACCTGACATCATGAATGGTATTTTCACTGATACTCTACTTTCCGCTATGTCTTAGACTGAGCAGTGTTAAGGCTGTGTCAATTTGATCAGTGTGCAGTAAAATAGCAGATATTAGATCCTATCTACTGCTTGTCTATCAGGTTGCATAGCTGTGACCAGTGCAGAAGATGGGGGTGCAGAAACAACCCAGTATTTGATATTACAAGGCCCAGATGATGGTATGGTTGCTAATGTAACAATTAACTCATTAATTCTTTAGCTGATTTCAAAAATGTTTTTAAGTTAATCACAATTGGACAAAAATAAAAAAAAGTCAAATTTAAATAAATTGTGTATATGCCATCTAAAATAAAAATAAATAAATGTATCTGCTGTAGGTGCTCCTATGGTAGCCCAGATGTCATCCTCGGCTCTGTCCAATCGAATAGCCATAGAAGCTCTCGCTGAAGGCCCCACATCTACCTGTCTGGAGCAGGGAGACCTACACGGCAGCCTTGAACCTGATCAGCCTGATGATCAGCCTGGACACTCAGGTTATCCAGAGGACAGCAGCAATCAGCCAGACCAGCCCCAGCACTCACACCCCTCCCAGTACATGGAATGCAGTGCAGATGGTCCAGACCAGACAGGGGAATCTTCATCTTCCTATGTGGAGTGTTCAGGTGAGGAACCTGACCAGACCCGCTCCCAGTCAGGCTTCCCTGACTACAGCGGAGACAACAGTGACCAGGACCTGCCTGGATATGTGGAATGCAGTGGGGCTGATTCAAACCCTACCAGCCAGGGTCACTATGTGGTGGAGTGCAGCGCTGGGTATCTTGAGTGTGCAGTGGATGATGGAGAGCAGCCACATAATTCACGCAGTTACATTGACAGTAGTGCAGACCACCGAACCCAGACAAGTCGGCAGTATGGGGCAGAGTATGGTGGAGAATGTGTTGCAGCTGCAGACTCTGAGCAACCAGGTTGTTCTCGGTACCAAGCTAGGGATGATGATGATGAGCAAAACCAGGATCCAGATCAGCCGCAGCACTCCCAGCAGCAGCCCCAACACTCCTGTTACATGGAAAGCAGGAATGGCCCTGAGGCGTCTCTCTATGCCGATGACAGCTCCTCATCAGACCACCTTCTAGCAGACACAGCAGGTTCAGGTGGGCTTCCAGAGGCACTGGAATGTAGTGAGAGCCAGCCTGGGCCTTACATCAGTAGTAGTGGAACATACACCTCAAATCCAGAGCCTGAACTTGCTCAACAGTGCTCACCCAGCCAAGATGAGCCCCAGGGTTCCCAGCGGCCTCAGGATGAGGCTAGGTTGGTAAGGGAGTTGGAGATATCAACAGTGGCAGAAGGCTCTGGGGACCAACCACCAAACCTAGCTGATTTGGAGGAGATGATGGAAGTAGTGATTGTTCAGCAGTTCAAGTGTAAGATGTGTCCATACAAGAGTGCCTCCAAAGACACACTTATTAACCACATGAGAGACAAACACTTCAAACCTCCAGGTGAGGCAACTGATTATGATCACACTGATAAATTACTTTGCCTGTAAGTTGTCTGATTTTGTTTTTTTTGTGCAATATTGGATTTTCAGGGGACATGCCAAAGAAGCGTAAACGTGGACGACCTCCTAAAAGTGAGACATTGGCCCGTCGCCAGGCAGAGAGGGAGGAAGCTGAAGAGAGGAAGGCAGCCAGGGTGAAAGCTGCTGAGCCCCAACAAGCAGAAGCAGAGGAGGATGATATTGTTGATAGTGGTGCTATTGATGATCCTGAAGGTTAGTGAAGACCATCTTCATTAAAACCACAATCAGATGGCATTCATACTTTTCTTAGCTAGCCAATTATTTACAGGGTAAGAGTCATTATCAGAAACTGTGGTCCTGCTCTTCTGTTCTGCAGAGGATAGTGACTATAACCCAGCTGATGAGGACTGCAAAGGAAGATCACCTGCCACTCTGAAGAAGCCTGCTCCTCCTATTTCCTCCTCCTCGCAAGGGCGTCCTCGACGTAAGGTTGGCCGTCCAAGAAAGTATAGCTCTGTAGAAGAAGGCTACGTTAGCAAAGGTGAGTTTTCAGTTTGTCAGGAGAGCCTGTGTTACAAAACTTACACTTTAGATTGCTGTACTTACTGTACCTTTTTCTTTTTCATGTATTTGTGACAGAAGCAGAAAGCATTGCTAAGAGGCCTAGGGTTAGTGCTGATGCTAGTCTGCCTGAAGAGGCAAGCTCTTCAGGGTTAGACAATGGTCCTGCTGTGGTGATTGATGGAGATAACCCTGAAGCTGCAATAAGCCAATCAGACTCTGAAAACAAAGACCCTTCATCCAACACACAGCCAGAGGAGTTCTTCCCAAGAAAACGAGGTAGACCCTCCAAGCGTTTTCTTCGCAAGAAGTATAAGAAGTATATAAATCGAAAGTAAGTATCAAATTATTAAATTAAGTTGTGGAACAAATAGTATTATATACTTAACAACAAGCTAATTACTTCTTTCTCTTAATTATTTTGCAGTCGATTCTATAAATCCCTCAAACCACTCCTGAGACCTCACAATTGCTGGATCTGTGGCTCACGCTTCCTCACCCAAGAAGATTTGCGCTTCCATGTAGACTCTCATGAAGGCAATGACCCAGAGCTCTTTAAGTGCCAACAGTGCAACTATCGCTGTAAGCGGTGGTCTTCACTTAAGGTCGGTTACAGTAAAACAGGACACAGTCAGGTTAACTTCAGTTTACATGTGAGTTTCCTAAAAGTCTTGTGGCCTGTTTTGCAGGAACACATGTTCAACCACGAGGGCACCAAGCCGTTCAAGTGTGAGGAGTGTGATTACACAAGTGTCTACAGGAAAGATGTCATCCGCCACTCAGCAATCCACAACAAAGATAAGTAAGTTTTTCAAAAAACATCAACAGCTTATACACCATATTTTTCATTGATTATCAGAATTTGGTACTGGATTTACTAATTACTGATCTTCACCTTACCCTTCCACAGGAAAAGGAAGACAGAGTTGGTAAGATATTTCATTATTTTCATAATATTTGTCGGTTATAGCAAAATTATTTCAATCTTTTGATGTCTGTTTTTTCTATTTTAAGACACTTGAATTGTCAGCGCTCTGCCTTTTGTGCTGATTCTTGCAGGTGCCAAAGGTGTCAGAGTTCCCCTGCCCTGTGTGTCACAGAGTTTACCCCATGCAAAAGAGACTGACCCAGCACATGAAAACCCACAGTTCTGAGAAGCCGCATATGTGCGATAAGGTCGGAAAACAAAGAATGTACATTTCAACACATGTATTTTAAATTGTCTGATATTCTGCAATGGCGTTCTTGTAAAGGTCATTTGTTAATTTGTGCTGCCCCATGTAAATCCTTATTTCTCCTTCCTACTTGGAACTGATAATTTACCAGTCCAGAATAGCATATTTTCTTAATCTTAAAGATAAATGTGGAAATCCTTACATGAAAGCAAGTGCACTCTGTGAAGTTCTCCAGACCTCTTGGTCATAATGTCTGTCTGGCTTTGCAGTGTGGCAAATCCTTCAAAAAGCGATACACATTCAAAATGCACCTGCTAACCCACATCCAAAGTCTTGGAGACAGCAAGTCAGTATTGAAAACATCTTATTAAACCTTTTGTTTTGTATCATTCTGTATTTCAAAAATATGAATGTGACAGATGGTGGTTAATAATAGCAGTTGACAATCTACGGCAACATTTTGATTGATGATATGGTGATATCATCATAATGAAAAATCTTTTGATGTATATTTGCCAGGTTCAAGTGTGAGTTTTGCGACTACACTTGTGACAACAAGAAGCTGCTGCTAAACCATCAACTGTCTCACACCAACGACAGACCGTTCAAGTGTGACTACTGCAAATACTCCACTTCTAAAGAGGAATTCCTGGTGTCCCATCTGGCTATAAAACACACAGGTCAGAGTGGTGATGTTTTATAAATATTATTTAAAATGAGCATGTTTTTATGTGTGCACCTCATTCATGTCACACTGTGTAATACCTGCAGGAGAAAAGCCTTTCTCCTGTGATATGTGTCACTTCATGACCAAGCACAGGAAGAACCTGCGTCTACATGTGCAGTGTCGCCATCCTGAGGCTTTTGAACAGTGGTCTGTGACTCACCCTGAAGAGCCCGTGAGGAGACGACGCAAACCCTTCTTCACCCTGCAGCAGATAGAGGAGCTCAAACAGCAAAATGACGATACACAGGACTTACAGAACACTATTGTTAGTCTATTAGAGTTTTTCTGACTACGTTTTGATTTAATTTTAGCATTTGTTATATTTTGTGGCACTGCAATGTAGTATACTGTAAGATTTTTTTTGCCTTTCTTCATTAGGTTGCAGTGGATTCTGCGACATTACAAGCAATGCAGGGGATGGAAAATGCGTCAGTGTCTCAGGATGCATTGGGAAACACCACCATCATTTATGAACAAGGTCAGCAACTATTCCACAAGACACATTTTTCAGTATTTCTAGCGTGGTATGTCACCATAAGAACAAATGCTGCTTTTGACGCTGATTTTTTGCTCTTTAGCTGAATCCAGTGACCTCTCTGCCCAGAATGCCTTGGACCTGCTGCTGAATATGAGTAATGCCCGGGAATTGGTTGGAAACTCCTTACAGGTCGGTGCTGTTACTTGGTTGAAATTTTCACATTTGATAAAAAGCTGCCAGGGAGGACATGTATTGCGCTCCTCAGGTGGCAGTGCTGAAGTCAGATAGCAAAGCTTTGGATAAGGGCACATGGAGTGCGGTGACTGCAGCACCGGGCCAGGCCCAAAAGGTTGTGACCTTCCACGTGTCAGAGAACGGCGAGACAGTGCTACAAGAGGCCTATGAGGCAGCCACCTCTGAAACTGGAGAGCTCACACAGATTGCCATAGAAGCCTACGAGGGTGGAGGGGACTTCAGTGTAGTGGAGCAAGCTGATGAAGAAATCCATAGCCCAGGATACAGGTGACATAACACACACAGAGGAATGTGTTGTTGTGATCATATAACTTGTTTATTAAAATGAGATAAAATGTAGATTGACTTTTTGATAATCTAACAACATTAAACTAATTTCTTTGCAGTAATGGAGAGAACAGTCCTTCTCAGGCTTTAGAAGTATCTGGATCAGACAGCCTGAAAACTGACAAGTACTATCTTTCATCATCGCTGCCTGATGGTGTATTACAACAAGTCGAGGTGACTGTCAGCCGTAACTTTTACACAGAGAGATGTATTGTCCAGTATCTCTTCTCTCTGACTGTGGTGTTTGTTTTTCTATCAGCTGAGCAGTGAAGCTCCAGCGTCTCCTTCTGCAGTGAGCTCTCCCAGTCTCAGCACTAAGAGATTTTCCTGTCGAATCTGCATGGAGTCTTTTCATGGACGCTCTGACATGGAGAACCACAAGAGGGCGCACTTGGATCCTAACACTTTCAAGTGTCCTGACTGTGATTTCATCTCCTCCTCCTGGCCTGAGGTCAAGGTGAGTTTCTCAGTTTTCTCACATTCTGGACAACCACAATTACCCGGTATGGAGCAAATGTAGGCGCATAAGCATTAATGAGAAAACACTATTTTCCACTAATTGCTTTGACTCCTTAAAAGTTTAAGCAAACAAGTTCAAAGTGATATCTGGTATCTGGTACAGTGGTGCTTGGAAATTTGTCAACCATTTAGAAGTTTCTTTATTTCTGCATGAATGTGACCTGTGTCTGAGAAGGTTTTTATGCAGATCTTTAAACTAGATAAAGGGCATCAAGTTAACAAAATACACATATTTGATCATTTATTTTTATATATTTTATTCACAATAGAATATAGAAAACACATCAGATGTTTAAACTGAGAAAATGTACTACTTTAAGAAAAAATAAGGTAATTTTGAAATTTATCTTTTTAAAAAGAGTAGATGCTTAACTGTGGTAACCAAGACATTTCCGCTCTCGTATATAATTTCAATAGCATTTTTATGTATTTTAAGGCGTGTTGTGTCTTTTCTGACAGTGACTGACATCCTATTTATTTTAGGCTCACATGGGGCAGCATTCCTATCTTCGTCCTCACAAGTGTCCAAACTGCAGCTTTGCCTCCAAGAACAAGAAGGACCTTCGACGGCACATGATGACACACACCAATGAGAAACCCTTTTCTTGCAAACTTTGTGGACAAAGGTGAGATCAGAAGTAGTCTGAATCATGACTAAACTTGTATTCACACTTGGAACTCATCACTTATGCTTTGAACATTGTGCAGATGGCAAAGAACAGTTATTAATTGTGTAATGTTTCTTGCCTAAATATCTCAGGTTTAACCGTAATGGTCATCTGAAGTTTCACATGGAGCGTCTTCACAATCAGGATCATTCAACTCGCAAGAGCCGTACAGCCACATCTCAGCAAACCATTATAGTCAACAGTGATGAGGAAGCTCTGGCCACACTACAGTGTAAGAAACATAACACAAAACAAAACTGGCAGTGCAGTGTGTGCAGAAAAATACAAATTAATGTCACCAGGTGTTAGAATTCACACTGGTTCTAAATAAAATCCACATTCATTGTAAAACAAAATCACATCTCACACATGTGTGTGTTCACCAGCCCTGCAGGCACATCAGACTGTCATCACACCAGAGCGGCTGCAGGCACTTGGACAGGAGCACATCATTGTAGCTCAAGAACAGGCACTATCAGACCAGGTACCAGCACTCAGACTGTATCTGAATCACATAATTCATGTCTGAGTGGATTTATTTTGATTAAAATATGTAGCTACTTTGCATTTTAAAACTAAGTGCATTAATGTGTACATTCTTCAGGAGGAGGGCACATACATCCAGCAGATAACCACCATAGATGGACAGACAGTTCAACACCTCATGACAGGAGAAAATCAGGTAATTGAAGTGAGATTTTATAGATTCTACCACTTCATATTTTACTATACATGACAATGATGGCATACCAGGAAAACAAACAGTGTATGTATATACTTATAACAGAGCCTTTCTTATATTCTTTAGCTATCACCAGTGCTTATTTTTCACATGTCCTGTCTCAGGTCCAGTATATCATATCACAAGATGGAGTGCAGCATTTGATCCCTCAAGAGTATGTAGTTGTAGCTGATGGCAACCACATACAGGTAAGTGTATCACCTCATAATATGATTCCAATACTTGATGGAGCTGTACAATGTCTGAGTGTAATAATGTTCCATCTGCTCTCTCTAATGGTCTGTCAGATGCCAGATGGGCAGATCATCCAGTATGAGCATGATGGGACCTTTTTGCAGGAGCAACAGGTGGGGAAAATGATTTAAAGTGGCTACATTATGCTTAATTTAGGGTTTATATTTTAATCTCGGGCTTCATTGATACAGGATTATATAATGTTTGAGTTAAAAAGTGCGAAACCATGTTATAGTGTGTCTTAATTCAACAGCTTCTCCAGCCTTCAGAGTGAAACGACTTGTTTGAGTTCTTCCCTCACCCCACTCTGTTTTGAGTAGCCTTTCATCTTACCAAGTTAGCTGAAAAAAGTGATGGGCAGGTTGTAAAACCAGTCTTCCGTGCTGTGAACAGACAAAAAACATCCCTTGAAGTCTATTTCTGGCCTGTAGAGTAAAAAAAGTTCATTCTCCTTCACACCCTAAAAAACACTTTCTGCAAGATATGTCTGCACGGTTACTTGGGCTGGCGCTGGCCACTCCTAATGCTACTGTTGCTGGCTAAACGCTGCTGTGCTGGAAATTCACTGGCCTTTTGTGGAGGTCAGTGTATCTCCGGAGCGGTTAATGCTATTGGCTGGTGCTGGTTTGAGTGCTCCTGCAGAGGTTGATATTCTTACAGAACCCTCTTAGACTCTTACTACACTATTGTGAAACACACAGCTTCATAATGGTATATATGTACAATCAAACAACGTAATGCATGATATGACCCCTTTAAAATGGTCTACAGTGAGAGTTTTATTTTGACAAAGCTCACTGCTCCATGTTTTTACATGTTCAGATTGCTGTCAGTCATGATGGACAGATCCAGTACCTACCTGTCAGCTCAGATCAACAGATCGTGAATCCTGAGGATCTGGAGGCAGCTGCCCACTCTGCTGTCACAGGTTGGCTCTCTTAAAAAATAAGTAGCTCAGTCATGTCTGCTGCAACCTTTTTATATTCAGCCATCAGCCAATCACTTTTTTACTTTGGTTATGTTTACCAGGTTCATTGAAGATAATGCCTGTGATCCTGAACATAGTTTTTAAACTCATACCACCAGTTTATAAGTTCCTGAACTACCTTTCAACTGTTGATTCCTTTCACTTTACTTTTAAATCTCTTTGTGTCTCTTTGTTTACCTAATCTTTTGAACTGGCTTTTTAATTTGCATGATTACGTCCTAATGCAGTTCAGAGCTGATGTTGTGTTTCAGGATGTTCTCACACTAAATTGAGAGTCAGCTGCCAAACAGCTTTTCATTCCTAAATTATTCTGATGTCAATTTCTTAAAAATTTTTCTTGGCCAGCTGCCTCTAAACATGCTGGTTTTCAAAGCATACACTGTAAAAAATACAAGAACAGTAATCAATAATCAAAACCAAAATAATAATCAACTATGTTTAACAATAACCTAAACTAAGAAATCTTTGAAAAACCTTTTTGTTAAAGGCAATTATGACTACACCTCTCTGTCAACAAAGCAAACTAAGTGGGTAATCTCTGTTCTTGTAGCAGTAGCAGATGCAGCAATGGCACAGACTCAGACAGTCTACACTGAAGCTACACCTGAACAGCTGGAGCAGCTGCAGCAGCAGGGAATCCACTATGATGTCATTGCCTTCACAGATGAATAGACGGCTTTTTTACAAACCTGCATGGAACTAATACAAACCACTATGAGCTGACAAGTACAGTGACCTCAACTTATTTATGCATATAGCTGGCTGTGAATTAAATAATCTCCTCCGCCATCGCTTGGGGATGATTGCACTGTTGAAGATCAGCAGCTTTTTGTAAATTCAGATTATTGCACCCATTGCTTCTAATTTAATCATGCACAGGGGCTTTGCATCAAAGGGTTGGTCTGTAATTATTAAAAGTTATTTGTTTTTATGTGCCTCAACTGCTTCAAGACAGTGTTATCAAAGTAAATCAAATTGCTTATATCATGTTTCAAAAAAATGAGTATCCAAATTAACATTTTAGTTTTCAAAAGGAGTGAATGTAACAGGAGTCTTTATTTTGGATCGATATGTTAATTATTAAAACGCCACAACTTTTTGTTTAATCAATATTAAACTGTACATACTTTTTTTTGCATTTGTCTTCTGTTCCATAATGGAGGATATGTTTTTGATGTTGTGAATATGAAGTGGTTAATAAGCTGAAAGCTGATACCAAATAAATCACTTTGAGTAAATTTTGTGTATATCCTATAATATGACTTTTGGTATGTATAATGTATTGTTAAACACTGAAGTAGACATAAAAACAGGGTTATTCCAGTACAATCACTGTTTGTGCAGATGAGTTTATAAAGCTTTATAGTCATCCTGAGCTGTAGTTTGTGGTATATTGCATGACAAAAAACTAATGGTAATTCCAGCATTTGCAACAGAATCACAAGATCAATGTAATGCAATTTAGTACCAGTACACCACAACACTGTTTGTGAACACAGGAACAGTGTTCACAAACAGTAAACATTTTAAAAGAAAGGAAGGTCAAACTAAAACACTGTATCAGAAGTCATATAAATGTCATAACATTTCTCAAACAAATGGCAGTGTTTTGAACTTCCAGCTGATGAACTTCCTCTTGTTTCGTGGATGAGGAGGAGCCTCAAGTCCCCTAAAAAGAGAGGAAAACTGAAAAATAGTGTTGAGACTCAGAAAGCATTACACTGAAGATGAAGTTTTCTGTTGTTTTTCTTTTTTTATTAGGTATGCTCTGGAAAAAAAAAATTATTCTTTGTTCTGTATTGTCTGTAATGATATACTGAAAACAAATGTTTGTTTTTCAGATGTCTCTCTTCAACAGAAGGTTGAGGAGTTTGAACATATTTTGTTGAAACTTGCTTTCCCTTCATTTTACAATAGCTACGAGAAATCCTGCTGTAAACTCTATCCAGGAGGATGTTACAAAGTACTGGACAGTACAGGTTACACCTGTGATCTACTGAAAGGAAGAGTAACAAAAACTGAGGAAGATGGCTGGATTGAATTCAAAATATCAAATGTGCAGTATGTGGATGGAGGCTACTACAGATGTTTTGTGCTGGGCACCCAAAACCACATCTACAGTGACTACTATGTGGAGGTCTTAGGTATGTTTTTTTTTCATTAATATGATGTTATAAATGTGTATTATGCCTTACGCTTTAGTGTGCCCAATAATATATTGTCAACAGTTGCATCTTTATGGTGTCTTAATATAAATATTCACTTGAGAAATAAGTGAAGTACATAAGAAATAATTCAATGTTATTTTCTCCTTTGTTTGCAAAACATTCTAATTATAGCCATTAATCCATGAAGCTTTTATGATAATCCTGTATTTTGCAGAAGCCTCAGTTCACCACAGCCAGTCTCAGCCTCCACTGACAACAGCAACAACCACCAACAATCCCAACACCTTCACAACACTGCCAGACACCACTGGACCTGCTCTGGCACAGGACCACAGTGACAGCCCCAGGTGTTCATGCTACACTGATTTTTGTTGCTTACTGGCAAAATTCTTTTTTCTGACTGTAGTGAAAAAAGTTAAACTGACTTCTGTATCCTGACTCCTTGCCAGAATCTCCTGGAGTTTTGGCCTGCCACTAGCAGTCATTGTGTCCATTACAATGATGATTTTGATCACTTCAGGGATTGGTGTTGTTTGCTTTAGAGTCAATGCAAAATGTAAACCATCAGGTAAGCAGTTTCCTTGAACTGGTTATCAGTTAGACCTGAGCATCTACCAAAAATAAATTGTGCATTTTTGGATGGGTAAATACAAACAAACTGGTGTTGCTTTTCTTTGCAGACAAATTTGGAGAAACTCTGTGTGAGTCACTGAAACAACAGGCTCCGGTAAGTGCTAAACAAGGAACATGTAGCCTCTGTGAGTCATTGTCACTTGAATTGCATGTTTCTTCTCCAGACCTCCTTTACAACACTGTCTCTTCATAGAGTTTGTCTCCCACAGGAAATGAGTGGCATAGTTTACACAACAGTGGACTTCAGAGCTCAGGAGAAACCAACAGAGCTGTATGCAAACCTGAGGATGCACAAAACACGAGCTGGGGCCTTTGACTCGACCTGGAGTGCAGAGCATGCTGGGATGGTGGAGTATTCCACATTGGCAATCCACCAATAAATTCATAGGAGAGTTTGTTTCTGATTTGAATGTAGTATTAGGGATAATGTCAGTTCAATAGTCATTGTTTGTACAAGTCAGACATTTGACTCTGTGAATAGGAAGTGGTTAATGAGCTGAAAAGCTGACATCAAATAAATCACTATGTAAATGTTGTGTAATCCTATCATGTGTCCATAATATTATATCTAATAATATTTGTTATGTATAGTGTATTGTTACAGTGTGAAACATTGCACTAGTCAAAAAAGCAGATCCATTTCATTACGATCACTGTTTGCACAGATGAGTTGATAAAGCATTGTAATGACTACAATACTCTGAGGTGTAATGTGTGGTGTTATATTGCATGACAAAACACTAATGGTAATTCCAACATTTGCAATAAGACAATTTGATGCAGCAACAGAATCACAAGAACAATGTAATGCAATTCTAAACAACTACACCACAAACTACAACCTCAAATATGTGCTTTGCTGTTCCTGTGTCCTCTCAATGTACACTTTAATTATGGAAACAGTAAACATGTTTAAAAAGGTTAAAAAAATTAAATATATCAGCATGTAATTCCTCAAAGGACTGACAGCCTCTTGAGGAACATGTTGTCTGTGTCTTTCAGCTGGTGAACTTCCTCTTCTTTCCTGGGTGGGGAGGAGCCTTTAATCATCTAAAAAAAACTGTAAAAAAAAAAAAAAAACAAGTTTTGGGACACAGCACAATGCTGAGAATGAAGTTTTCTGTTGCTTTCCTTCTTTTATTAGGTATGCTGGAAAAAAACATGATACTAAATTTAGCAATTCTCTGTTCTCCATTGTCTGCAATGAAAAGAAATGTTTGTTTTTCAGATATCCCTCATCTAAAGAGGCACCAGAGGATTGAGGACTTTAAACAGATTTTGTTAAAACTTACGCTGCTTTTGCATTACAATATCTACAAGAAATTCAGTATTTATGGAGCTTACAAGGGACCAGATATCTTGATCTCTTTTATTTTAACTCTTGTATCTTCCCCAGATCTGAACGGCACCTTTAAATGTGTAAGCGTTTTGTGAAAGTGACTGAAGGCAAAAAAATGAAAAAATAATAGCATTAAAGAACTTTATACACACAATCTGGTGATATTAAGGCAATGCATTCGTGTTGGTTTGCACATGGTTGGAGTGTGAAACGTCCCAACATCCTGTTCACAGGTGGAGATAACAGGAAAGTTGTCGGATCGTGGCATCAGTGTTAGTCCTTATCAGCTTCTTCTATG
>JAUMHL010000028.1:12184687-12241836 GCA_032362345.1 Sandelia bainsii | reverse complement strand
AGACCATATTGTAAAAGACAGGCACAACATCATCAGAAGCAATGGACTGGAAGGCCAGTCCCAGGATGCCATCAGCCGCCATTTCAGCCATGAAGGAAGCCTCTGTTTCACTGAGTCCAAACACCTGGTTAGAAACAGAGATGCCGCCCACCTGGACACACAAGACAATTGTCAGTCACAGTTCAACACACCATGCAGATACTATATTGCCTGTGTGAAGTCAAAATGTAGATTTTGTTCCAGAAGCTTTGTTCACCTGAACAGTGTCAGTGCCCAGATACCCTGTCATGCTGCCAGTGCCGTACTGGATGGACAGAGACTCGTCGCTTGTTGTGAAGGTGGAGGAGTCTTGTGGGTTGAATTGATTGTGGTTCTCTACAGAGAAATGGTGTGTTTTTCAAGCATTCATTTTAGGAATATACCAGAAAACGTGGACCATTCCTAGTTATGGTGTAGCTGCACTGAGTGATGTACCAGTGTTTAATGACTGTATTGTTATGGTATATTGATATTTTACCAGTAAATTCCTGACATGAAACAAACCTATTTTTTCACAGTAGTTGGGCCTTTTTCTAAAATTCCATTAACTGGCTGTTAATTTGCTTGAATCGTTATTTTTCTGATGTATGAAGAAAATACTTTTTGTAATTTCGCTGACCGATGTAAATGTTGTATAGGTAAATTTGAAGTTTGATGCCTGTAGCACACTCAAAATAAGTTGGAACAAAGGTATGTGTCACATCAGCTCTCCTTTCAAATACACTAATGTTTTGGGAACTTAGGATACTATCTGTTGCAGTTTTGCTGTGGGATCTGATGAATCCCCATATCATCATGTTAGCTTTTGCAGCTTTTGCTGATCACAGTCTGTGTTAAGTGACAATGGTTTCCCAAAGTACTCCTGAACCCCTGTGGCTATATTCATCTCAGTAGCATGTAGGTTTCTCATGAAATGTCATGCTAAGTTTGTAATTATCCAGAATGAGGTTACTTGAACATTTTATAAACTTATTTAAACTTTTGTTGAGTGTGTTTCAGGCATTAATATTGAAAACATCTTATATTTACACAATACCATTAAGTTGCTCAGTAAAAACACAAAAACAAAAACACATTTTTTTCTGTGCACATCTGTCATAATGCAAAATAGTATTTCAGTGTTGGAATTACTACTACTAACTTGACAGATGTTCAAGTAATACAATTCTTCACTGTATGCATAGGTTATATTTAATTAATGTATGAAAGATTTATTTTTGTATTTAAAATATTAATCTTCAAAGCAGTAGAAAAAATAAAGAAAATGATACAAATGAAAATACTCAATAAAACTACCTCTTTTAATTAATGACAGTAGATGTTGTTGGGGACTTTCCACCTGTACGTCTGTGTCCAAATGTTTGAATAATACCAGTTTTTTACTTTTACTAACCACAGAAGACTACAGCTGACTGAAAAACAGTCTATGAGATACTTACCGCAGGCCTGGCTGGAGCAGGAGACTGAAGGCACCCACAGGTTGGAGGAGCCGCTGTCAAAGATGACATTGAAGGACTGAGGAGGGGTTCCGATGGAGATCACACCATAGTAGGACAACTGGAGGGACACGAGAGGGCAAAATAAGTGATGCTGATTAATATTGTTTATACAATTGTGGTTGGAATTTTACACTAATGACAGACATGAATGTCATGGCAATAGTGTGCTACAAATAACTTTTAAAACTGTTTATTTGCTGAAGCTGATTGTTAATAAAAGCTAATAAAACAAAAACCCCAGGATGTTGGTGCACAGGACTTAATTTGTGTAGGGTGTTTTTTTAACTAAATCAAATCAAATTTATACTTATGTGGTTGGAAATGTACATACACCCATTTAGATTATTAAGTCAGTTGTGCTGAAAGTTCTAAAATTCCATTTACTTTACTTTTTATTTAATACCAATGCTGCATATGACAACCAGTTCAAACAACTCTAAACTACTCAACTATGTAAATATAAATTATTGATAGGTGTAGTCACCTTGACAGGGTCTGGAAGAAGACCCTAAACTGTGATCCTCAGCTGAGGTGGTCAGTAACAGCCCAGAAATCACCAAGGCACAGACCTGCCCGAAGACCAGTCTCACTGACTACAGTCAAGCAAATTTTACTCTGCCATGGACTGAAAGGCCACTGTCCAAGAGAGAAGCACCAGCTTCAAAATTGACATGCTCAGTTGAATGCCACTCGACTGAAGTTGGCAGCTGACAGGACAATGGCCACAAACACACATCAAAGCTGGTTGTGAAGTGGTTAACATCAAGTTTTTAGAATGGCCTTCCCAGTCCTGACCTCAAGCCTATTGAACATTTTTTGGCCTTGCTTAAAAATCAAGTCTGTGCCAGATCAATTCTGTCAAAAAGAGAGGTCAAATTTCCATCCAGAATTCTTCCAAAAGTTTGCTAATGGCCACCTGCTAAAGGTGAAACTTGCTCAGGGGCATTTAACCTAATATTAGCTGTGCTGTAGCCTATGTATATTTTTGACCCTGTGTTGATTTAACAAAATCCAAGATGAATTAAAACCTGTGAACCAAATTCTGGGTTTTCCATCTTTTATTACAGTTTTATGTTGTACAGTCATTCTGCCCCAGCAGACAGATCAAATCAGTCATTTGAGGCCAGTATTGCCATGACTTTCATAATGAGTGTGTGTAACCTTCCAACCACCACTGTTTATGTAGATGTGTTTAGTATTGCACCAATAGAAGTTAATAGAAGTATATTCTATCAGCATAGAAACATAAGAAACGTCTGCCAGCCAGAGGCTACTCAGGACAAACAATCAGATGAACCACGGTTTATTCATCTCTGGTCTGTACTTACGTCAGCATCATTGGTCATGGACTCAGTACCAGTCTGGACGAACTTGACCATTGGGTTGTATGGGAACTTCTTCCTGTACTCCTCCCATAATCCTTTCTCCTGCAGTTTTTGCCTGGCAGTCTTCCCCTTGATCAGAGGCATCCTACACACAGAAAAGTGAATAAAGGATTGGTAAAGTATGCAGATGTCGAGCATTTCAAAGCAGGAGAAATCAGAAAGTGAGTTCTACTTGCAACTTTGTGCAAGCCTGTAAGTGGTCAAAGAAAGATTCAGCAACGTGGCCTTTAGATCTTCCCTTAGGACTAAGACAAGATGGAAAGATTTTCTTTCAGTTCAACCTATTCAGGTGTGAAATGTCAAAGAAATAAAGGAATAGGCTCCTTTTCAGCCAGTCAGGTCAGACTTACCTAACAATGCATTCGGAGAAAGCCACAAAGGCTAACAGGACGATGAGGCACTTCATGCTGTTGGTCACTTTACTGTTGGACTCAGACAAGTGAAGTTTCAGTAACAGTAGTAGTCCAGCCCTTATATACAACATGTCAGTTGTGTCCAAAATGCCCTTGCAAATAACTTGATACCATGAATCAGATGGAGATAAGAAATAGTGATAAATGGCCTCTTATCTAGGCACAATTATTCCACTGACGCAATGAACACTGAAAACATTTGGTAAAATAGTTCAAATATTTTGTAGAAACATTACAACGTACTATTATTTCTTAGTTACTGCCACTTGTCCTTCAGAGGGTCGCGGGGAGACTGGAGCTGATCTCTTCTGACATTGAGCAAAATGTTGAGTAGTACACTCTGGACTGGTCACCAGTCCATCACAGGCTGTAAAACCAAGTGGACTTTATAAATTGGAACTTAAGTTTTCTGTGTTTATGTACTTTTTAAGTAATATGTTGTTAAAATAATTACAATTAAAATAAATTATTCTTGATGAAGTTTGAACAGCCACTCACTGAAAGATGTGTTTTACTATTTCTACTGTTGCGCTAAAGAGAAACTCTTGAAAAGTAATGTAACATTACATTAAGTTTAACATTTTAAAACAATACAACATTGTTAAAATACATACAACACAGAAAACAGTCCAGCAAAGACAATTCTCTAAAAGAAATGTGTCAGAGATTGACTTTTATTATGCAACATAATCTCATTGTACTGTAGGTATGATTTAAGTGTTTATTAAAAACAATGCACACACAATATATTGACATGTAGATAAGGAGAGTTAAAGTCCACAGCTTCTGTTTAATGTTGATATGAAAACTTTCCACATTTCCAAAGGTGTGAACTTGTTTAGTTGGGCAGGGTTATATTATGTTTATACACAAAACACACATGGCTTGTCGTGTGACAAAAGAATAACAATGCTCAGTGAATTTTAAGACTTTGAAGGAAACACTGATCTCACATTTTATTTATGTAATACTAAGTATTTTATTTCATTTTCAAATCTAAATAAAATTCAGTTATTCTTAACTGCTTTCATAGCCCTGGATGACATTTACATTTACTTTCACTCTACATATTTTTTTATATATTCGTATGTACAATAAAATATTAAAGTTACCCTTTATTAAAGCTCAACTTCAAACCATGTGACACTTTCATCCCATAACACACATTAAGTTTAATCAACATAAACTGAACCCAAAGAAAGCATGTATGTATGTATATATCACACATCAGTGTAGTTATTATATATTTTTTATTGTCAATAAGATTTATACATTTCTCTTGATAAATTAACATAACATGAGCATCAAAGAAGAGTAAATGTTTTTAAGTAAAAAGTGTCAGATGTGTTGACTGTGGATCTTGTTAGTGGGTTATACTGTGTTATTGTGTGCGTTAATAGAATGCAAACTATGTATTATAGTGCACAGTGTTCACAAATTAATAATATAGTCAGTGAAGATGAAATTTGTGTTTTAGCCACAGCCTGTTCAAGCCTGGTCACTCTGCTGTGCTCGTCTTCATCTGACTGTTTGGGTCTCCATTAAAAGTCCATGCTTTTGAAGTCATCAGTACATCTATACTTGCTATCAGCATACCTGGTGCACACCAAGTGGGGACGACAGGGACAGGTGTGATGTTGCCTTTTCCCTGGATAGGGCACCTGAAAGTGGAAAAATGAGGCGGGATAATATGACAGTTTAAATCCTTCAGCAACTGACAAGTGGAACTGCAGGTCTAGTAAAAAGCTGCTCTTTAAAAGTCTTAATTCAGAGATGGATGTGGTGTTTGCAGAAGTAATCATTGCCATCTCCAAGTGATTTAAGTGATACGTGACTCTGACTGCCCAGTTCACTGTCAGGAAGATCAATAACCTCTGCAGTTATCAGCAGCTTTTCTAGCCCTTCAGCCAACCTGTCAGCAGCCTGATATAATCTGAATTTAGATTAACACAGTGAGTGCTTGTAGCAGAGAGAGTGATGCAGAAGATTAGTAACGTCACATTTCCCCACACCTTGTGGCTAAAGGGGTGGCATTCATCCCCTTCTACACCTCTTGGGACACACATCCTCAGACCCCTCAGCCATAGACTGACAGCACAGCAAAGACCAAACCCACATTGCACGTCTCTTTCACAGGCCTGCAGGACAGACAGAGAGAGGTGGTAAAGATACAGACACAAAAGAATAAAAGAAGCAGTCAGAGAGTTCTTTTGATGACACTGAACCAGTTATTTTTATGCATGCTAGTAGAGATACCCTCTCATGTTCATACAGTGAAAGTCATTTCATCCATTGCCTGTCATTTCAATAATCCATTTACAAATGAAAATCAATCAGAAGACTGAGATAATTTCCTCTTGTTCCTCCAGCTGACTTGAAGCGGAGGAGGATGTGGTCTCTGGTCAGTCATGTGTAATCAAATTCTACAAAATAATCCAGAAAATGAACTGTCCTATTTGTTTTTGCAGAATTGTAATCACAATATGAGAAATTCAAATCATATAACAAAGGTTAAGGGCTTGAATTAAGGTAAATGTTACAGATTGGACAAATTTTGTGCTAAATAAAAAGTGTCAATTAATAAAATAAATTGATTTTGTTAGTAAGTTATAGAGGAAAATGCCAAACATTTGCCTGTTAAATGTGTGGATTCGATTTTTTTTCTCTGTTATTTATTCTGTAAATTTAATATTTTGGGGGTTTTGACTTAGGGTCAGACAAAAAAAATGCAATTTTAGGACATTGCTTTGGGCTCAAACGTATGATGGACATTAGTCACCATTTTTACAAATTACAGATTTCACAAATGAGTAATCAAAAAAGTGTATTGATTAGTTGCAACCCTAGACAGTAAGTAATTGTACACTGGGTGTAACATTACATAGCATTACAATACACTTTGAAAAATACAGAAAACATGAGGAGAAAATTCAATTTAAATTTAAAATTTTAATTAAACATTATTCCAAAGAGTAAGTAGAGTAACTAAAACTAAATTTTCATCTACAAACCAGACTTAACAGTGTGCAGGAGAGCCAGAAACCTGTCACTCACCCCTGTGATGACAGCCCCTCTAGACAAGCTCAGAGACACCAGGAGGAAGGACATCAGCACCGCCCCGAAGCCCATGACAGCAACAGGAGAACTGGACTCTCTCAGAACCCTCAACACTAGACAACAGGTCTCCTGCACGTCACGCTAGATCGTCGGCTCTTCAGGTAATCATGAAGGTTCCCAGAACTCCTCAGAGGGGGGAGCGACACTCTCTCCCTCTCTTTATCCACCTCCAACCCCACCCGCCCTTCCTCTATCCCTCCCTCCCTATGTCTGAGATCTCCCCACACCCTCTCCTCCTGTCTCCTCAGAAGCTTTGTCATCTTACTCATCCAGATGACAACTGATGGATGCTCATAGTGGTCCTCTATACTTGTAGATGTTTGCCTTTTACATACTGTATTTTTTTAACCTCAAGGCAGAGGCTGATAGACTTTCCATGCCTCAACTGTTTTGAAAAAGAATATGGAAAACCGCTCCACAATTGATGACTTTCTCATGAATTATAATGAATCTGAGACCTCTTTATGAGGAAAGGGCAAAGGTGACTTGAAATCCTGATTTATTTGTCACTTTTTGAGGAAGTCAGGACAAAACAGATGAACATCAAAGCTATATAACGAGTTTACTGAAATTACCACAGGCTGATTCGTGGACTGAGCTTAGTGTAAAGCATTTACAGCCTGCAAAGTCATATTCCTTATTATTTTTCTATGAGATGTGTGCCATGATCCTATGTACCATGACAGCTGTCATCAACCTTAGCTGTAAATAACCAGTTTACCCACACTGAGAGAATAAGGCCTATGAGGTTACGAACTAATCTTCTTCCGATAGTCTAGTCTTCTGTCCAATGAAATAATCTGTAAGCAATAAAGTGTTACCTTGCCTTAATCACTGTGAGGTGTTTGATGTTAAAGATTCAGTATGATTTGTTTCACGTCTATTATTGATCTTCATTTATTATTTGCAAACAAATTAATCATGCTAGAAGTTTAAGTAAAATGATTCTAGGGGGATTAATTTTGTCTTATGACATGATGACCCCAAAGACATTACTTCAATCAACTTACTACATCAGTCTATGGTGTCATACAATTGGATATCAGAATATGAATAATGAGTCTTGAATTATAATAGCCATTATGTAGTAATGTGCTAAAGTGATAATATAGTGACTCTCAGATCTCTTTTTGAGGTTCAGCTCATTTGCATATTTAGTGTCATTGTAAAGTGACCATATGCTACTAATAGCAGGATTTAGTGTCTATGCCAGCCTCTCTTGACATATGGCTAAACATTCCGTACTATGTGCAGTGCGTAATCATGTGTTTGTGCGTGTGTGTGACATAGGAAAAAAATATAAATTGTACTGTACAATTGATAGTGGACCTGCACTTGTACGTGTGTTTGCCTACGTGCATACCTAGACAGTGATGGGCAGCAGGTTGTCGGTGGAGGCAGCCAGGTTCTGATTTATGCTTTAACAGAAGAGAAATATGAACAAGAGAAGAAGAGAGGAAAAGAAAGAAGAATTAGAGGAGAGGAGGGGGAGTGTACCACATGGGTTAGTCAGCAGGACATTATCCTGCTTTGCAGGTGATGGATTCTTCCAATGCAGTCGCCACATAATTACATTTAAGCACTTCTGCCCTGTCAGCAGGAGCACTAAAGCCTCACTATCTTGGGACAGGCAGCAGAAATCATGCAGAGAGGTGAGTCCAGGCAGTGTCCTGCAGCTAACTTAATAAACAACAACACATTAACAAAATCTATCAACAAAAGGCTGCAAGCAACAAGGTTCCTGCTTTACACTCACAATATTAATACTATATTTCATGTTTAATATGTTGATGTTATGTTGATGAATGTTTAAATGTTAATGATTAAGATGGAGATGATTTTGTTTCTAGCAATGATTTCAGTTCTCGGAGACAAGATCTGTGTGTCAGAAAAACTTCTTCAAATAACAGACTCAGGCATAAGAGACACTGGGGCTGTTTAAGACAACCTCAACCTGTTTGTTAATCATCTGATTGTGGCTGTCTGTGCAAACTTTATATTCATGCTACTCTGAATGAATTTCCATGAATAATGAAATATAGTGGGGCAGGTTTTCGTTACATTACTGACCCACAAAATCAGTTTAGAGTGGTAGTCATCTACTGTAGGCTATATTAAGCTTATATGTCAAATGCTCAGAGCTTAATGTGATATCTATCTATCTATCTATCTATCTATCTATCTATCTATCTATCTATCTATCTATCTATCTATCTATCCACAAAATATACTACACTAAATACATATGTCTAAATAACAGCTCCATCGCGTTTTTGTTCTGTTTTGTTGAATTATTTTATCGCACTCTGTGCAGCTTGGACCTCACAGGGACCCATAGAGCACGTGACAGTCAGCTGATTCCAACCGGAAGCTTTAAGGAAGCAAAAAGCCACAATAAAAAATACACAAAACTAGAATTTCTAAGTTATTTTACTGCTATTAATCATGGAGTCGACCCTCGAACAGCATCTCGATGATACGTAAGTAAATGCTACATTAAAACTAACTTCGTAATTTCAATGTTGAGATGTTAAAGACGACGTTTTGCCTAATGTTTGTTTCTGGCAGCATGAAGAATCCAGCAGTTGTCGGGGTTCTCTGCACCGATCAACAAGGACATAACCTGGGCTGTAAGAAAAAAAAAAGAGTTATCTATTCATTTTATGTGAGACTTCTCCTTAATTAACCGACGATGGTTTATAACTGGGGAGTGAAATGATCTGTCAGCTCCTGTATGGTCAATCCAAACCAGAGTAGAAATTAAAGTGGAAAAGTTTTTGGTAAAGGTGGAGCTCGTTTTATTTACACACTCATTTGCGGATAGCTTGCGAATTGTATCCCAGAAAATGGTAATAGTAAAATAGTAACTACATCATAATGTATTTGTAGATAATATTTTGTATCTTGAATCTGAACCTGAAGTAAATGTAGTAGAGCAAAAAGTACAATAGGCAATAATAATACAATCTATAGAAATGGGAAGTAATAGAAAATAAACACGTCCAAGTATGAACATATCAGAATTACTTGAGTATGAGTACTTGAATAGCTCAAACACCTGTCAGTTACTCATTCACACTGTTTAACTTGTGTGTTAGTATAAAAATTCACCAACCAGTTCATCACACCCCCCAAAATGAAATGTCTATTACGCTACAACAGTCAACTGTCTAAGACTAAAATTGTTTTTCATTAACACTTGTTCCAGTAATAAAATCAAATGTCCTTTACAACCAGATAAATAGACTCATGATAAAAATACAAGTTTCAAAACAAACTTAGTTAACTTAGTCAGAAACTGACTCAAGATATTAATACATTTGAATTAATTATGAAAGCAATACGAAATGCATGAAAAGGATTCTCATTTGAATGGTGCCAAAGCAACTAAAAGCAACTAAAAACAACAAGAACAACTTGTCATCTTCTTGGGTCACCCTGGATAAGCAGCTCAAGGTTAAACATATTCACAAAGTTAATAATTGTGGCTTACTGGGAGTTACGTGTTGAGAAATGTGTGTAAAATAACATGGCACAGCAAATGCTCATTAACTTTGCTGATAAACAATAACAAAGTGAGGTTATTTGAGAGCATCACTAACAATAAGTAACATAAGACCTCCTCACTGCCAAATGAAACGGGGACATTCACCTCTTCTTTAAATATTACGTAAAGTGTAAGACAAATTATATTCATATACACTTCAGTGTTTCCCCTGGCGCAGCGCGATGCGAATAACACACACTGGGAGCGGTGCAAATTTTTGTTCCAATCATATTTCCACTGTACAGCTGATATTAAGCAAACAAAACCATCTGTTTATATGATTTTAGTGCATTTTCCTTGTTATGTTGTAGCACTAAATAACACATTTCTACCTCCCAGCTGTATGTAGAATGATTTCCTGTGCATTTGATGTGATATGAACATATGAACATCTGTCTGTGCGCATTTCTGCAGGTGACCACAGCGCTAACTTTATTAATTGACCCCGACACAGATTCAGGGTGTGACAGTAAATTATTTTGTGAAGTTTTCCACATGCTGTCCTCGTGTGCTGCATCAGGAATGTCTGCATATTTAAAAAACACAATAACTGCTGCAAAACTACAAAAACAATCTAATGCAATCCAATACAGTAGCTCTGCCATGAATTCTACTTTTACTTTTACATTTACAATTTTTAAGTTTTTGTTAACTGTCAAGAAGTAGATAATTCTACTATACGTTTATTATTGAGGTCACAGTGGGTGGTGGAGTTGTACTGGAGTGCATTATATTAAGAGGTGCTAATATTTTGGCCACTTTGTTTATGTAAATGAGGAGAGCAAAACATTCCTGGAGTCTTATCATCATTATGAAGGCAATGTCTCCTTCCCAAAATGTTGAACTATTCTTTTAAGGGAACAATCATGGTCACTGGACAGAAGTGACATTACAAACTAGTTGTAATCAGAAAGATGTCAAATCATGTGACGCAACAAAATCAAAACGTGTTAATGATGAATCCATGCTGTGCAATTAGTGCTTGTTTTGTTGGTTCTTCAGTACTGCGCAGTGACTTTTTTTTTCTCATAATCACCAGGCCGTGGCTCCCTGACTGATGAACATGGGGGGGTTGTGTCAGTTCTGGCGAAACAAGCTGTAGCTCTCACTAGAGACCCAACAGACACTCCAACTGTGTGTCTGGAGTCTGAGTCAGGGTGAGCGCTGACACAGACGTTTGTCTTTCTTGTTTGACCGACTTGCACTTTTCTTTCTTTTTCTCTCTCAGTTAATTGAAGATATGTCTATAGTGGTTTTGATTAACACATAGGGAGAGCAATAAATCTGGAAGAGGCTGTTGAAAGAAATCCAAAATCAAAGATTGAATGTTTGTACCTCAGGCTGTGTTCAAAATCTTGGCACAGGAGTTTACTGTCAGTTGTGTGGCTGTGCTGCCACCTTCTGGATGTTGTAAAACATCATCTGATTTTAGGTACTTAAACTTCAAACAATAAATAGGAATATTTAAGTGATTTAAATGTCAGACTTCTTAGTGATTATATACAAGCTGTAGTTATGACTTGTTGGCAGCTTTCTAAGTATAGCAGGGTTTCAGTATGTATCAGCAAGTTGTAAATCAATGACGTAATAACAGATATACAATTTCAAACCGAACAGCAGTGATCAAAACCATTAAAAACAATCAATAAAAATATTTTTTTCAGTGTTAGTTTGAAATAAACTAAACTCCATTATTTCCATTATTTTGGATACATTTAGACAAAACAAACAGAAGAGTTATTTGGCAGCCGTTACACTTTAACATCTTCAGTACTGAGACTAATGACAAAGATGGTGATGATGTCTGTGAAGATTCTTAGTCGCCCAGGTCGTGGTTATCCCATAAAAAAAATGCTGTTCAGTGGCAGCTGGACTTTTGATAGACTGGCAGAAGGCTTCATCAGTTCTGAACTGATGTTGGATGGAAGGTGAAACGTTTTCAAGAACTTAAAAAGTCCAGGTTCCACCGAACAGCATTTTTTGGGATGGTGATGGTACTAAACAGAACTCATAACTTCACCAACAGCAGTAAAGCATACTTAGTTTTTTTCTGTCAAAACATGTAGTATTAATTAGTTATACAATAGCTAGTAGTATACAGTATCATCATACTGTAGATGAATAACAGACAGGTTAACTCAAACTTCAAATTTTGACCTGACTTTGATCTGTTTTACTTGTCTGGATTATATTTTATTAGGTGGTTGTTTGTCTTACTACGTTGTTTTTGTTTATTTTGTAGAAACATTCTGGTGCGGAGTCACGGTACCATCACAGTAGCAGTTCACAAGATAGCATCTTGAAGTCAACTGGACTCACTGAGGAGTTTTACTGTAAAGAACTGTGCTTGTCGACACACATACAAATAATCCCAGAGTCTGAATGAACACATAATCCAGCGTTTCCACACTAGTCTGTTGTATTTTCTCTATATTTTGATCTCATATTTAAACCAGAGAGTGCTTGATAATTTCCCTGAACAGAATACTGGAGTGAGTCATTTGTATTATTAAAAAAAGATGATATACAGCAGTACAGTCAGTAATAATATTTTTGATGTCATGTACAGATCGGGTTCCTTATCATGTTATATCACACCATGTTAATGCTGTGTGCAAAATGTGTGGTGTTGTTTATTTTGTTGACGTGTACTCAATAAACTTTAACTTCTGTGTTAAGTATTAATTATAATCTCCGTTGCTCTGTGTTTTCATGGTTCACTAATTATTTTACTTTATCAAGTGCATGGCATTCATCCAGTGGATGGGACAAAAAGCAGTTTTCAGAATTTGCAATCATTACTTAAAACTGGTTTGAAGCAGCTGGAGACCTATTTGGTGGTTAGAGGTCAAATACGTGTCGTCTGTTCAGGTTTTCATGCACCAGGGATGGCATCGCCTCTTTAAATTCACTGCAGGGGCGTTAGGCCGAAAAAACACTTGTTTCCTACTCCTTACTGCACATGGTTGCCTCCACAGAGTAGAGCGACCTCGCAGCGCAGCTTGGTGGCGCACCACGTTCAAACAGGACCTGAATAAAATCTGCGGCTCTGATGTTTTGACCGCAGAGCTGTTTTCTTGCTCTCTCCCATTGGGCCCTCAGATGAGGTTCATTGCTGCGGCCCAGTCACGTGTCTCTCCTCGGCTTTGCTTTCTCCGACTGCTCTGGACAACCAGGGGTGTTGAGGCTGATATGTGAGAAGCAAGTCACAGCTCATAGAGAAAAAGTTATGGCACGGTCATCATCGGAGAAAGACACCACAGAAATTCCTCTCTTTGAAAACGCCTGTGATGCGCACAGCTTTCTGGGACGCTCAACGCCGGAGCAACAAATCCCAAAATTACGCCTCAAATAAAACAAATTGAATTTAGGTTTGAATGGCATCGATGGCTCAAGGAGATTTCAGGTATGTGTTTTATTTTTTACTAATTTATTTAAGTATTTGTGACTGTCAAAGGAAAAATGAAAAGATAATAATGATTTAAAATATAATTATAATCATAATTATAACGTATATATAATATAATTTACGTTACACTTTTCTGTATTGCAACTACTTTGCACAACACCTCACTCACTGAGAACACGCGTTATCCTCTTTGACCTCCCACGTTATTTTTGGATGTAAAACTTTTGTCACTGCAAGTTTTTGTCGATTTGTTCTTTTTTTTTTTTTTTTTTTTTTGAAATTCACAGATAAGGTGTCTGTGTCTGAATTTCCGCATCTACTTGAAAGACCCGTTTCTTGCTTTCTCAGCAGCTGAGTGAGTGAGGGGCAAAATGCAACAGGCCTGTGAAGTGAAGATAACAACTGGTTCTCAGCTACACACGGTAAGACCTCCCTGTTTTCTCCCCACAATAATACGTTTTGTGTGTGCATTCGTGCACTAAGCCAAAAGCTTTCTGCTAAACACCAGGCATTTACTACATAATCTCACAATTCCTCAGGACTCAATGCAGAAGCAAGGCTGTGTTCATGGTTGTGGATTTGGGTTATCTTGAAGGATGAAAATAATAATAGAAAATAACACAGTTAATTTACTTAGAATAAAGTTTCATTACTAAAGTAACTGAAAAAGAAACTTCACTTCATTGGTATCATAGTACTAACTAGTATTTCTAATCAGATGGACAGTCTGAAGAGAACATTTGATCTCTAATCATCAGTATGGGACTAAACTTTTATTCTCTGAAAAACCTTTACAGGTCACATTTGACAATAGTAATGCAGCAGAGGGAGTATTGTTCTACAGTCATGGTATGAACTGTGTTCAATGTATTTAATGTTTTACCTGAATTACCTGTTGTATAGACCGTGGCTGTTTACTTGAAGACAGACATGCAGAAGTTTTGCAGACGTGGCAATGACAGTGAGTGTCATAACGGGACACACATCTGTCAGACCACAAATTCTTCTTATGACTTCCAAATACAAGTTTAAAACTAAGCACGGCGTGTCACAACAACACACACTTCTTGAACCCCTTGAACCCTGAGGGGTTGGAGGGTTTCTACTACTTTATATAGGTGTGGGTGGTTTGTGGATGGAAGTTGGCTGACAAACTTATTTTTTTATTTTATTGAAGAGACATCTACACAGCTAGGAAGAGTTTTTGGATGGGTCACCAACAGGTGCTAATAATAGTAAGGCAAGGCAAGGGAAGGGAAACTTATGTAGCACATTTCATGCCATGAGTCAACCAATATTGCTTCACAGAGGTCTGCAGGGCTCTTACCGGGTCAGGAGATCTGTTATATATCAAGCTGTCTCATTGTTTTCCTAAACAGTCCACTACAGTAATCCAGTATACTAGTGATAAATGCCTGTACAAGAATCTCCAAATCATGCTTTACACATGCTTAGAAACAAGTTTCTAATCTTTGTTATATTATTAAGGTAATAGAAGACTGATTTTGTTATTGAAATTTAGGGGAGTTTGCATCTGTCTCCCCATGTCTGCGTGGGTTCCCCAGCTTCCTCCCACCGTCCAAAGACATGAAGGTTACTTGGGGACTGTAAATTGCCCATAGGTGTGAATGCGAGTGGGAATGGTTGTCCCTGACTCTCACCGGATGAGAGCTGGAATCAGCTCCAGCACTTCTGCGACCCCTGAGACTGAAAGCATTTAGGATAATGGATGGAAGGATGGATGGATGGAATTTAGGTTTGAATCCAGGACAACATGTAGGTCTTTGGTTGGTTTTCAGTATGGGCTCAAAATTCTATGTATGTATGTAATAATAATAACATACTTTGTTGATCCCCTTGTGGAAGTTGTTGTTGGACAGCTGCAGTAGAGGCCGGCGCTACTACAGGGTTTCGGTGTCTTGTCGAAGGACACCTCAACATGTGGCCAGGAGGATGCTGGAGTCGAACCACTAACCCTAGACAACAGCTCTACCAACTGAGCTACATGCTGCTCAGTTGACATGTGCGACAAGTGTTGAGAGGGAGGGTTGATCAGTAATAAGTTCCTGTACTCTAACTCCTGGGAAGCAGAGTTCTTCTTTTAGGAATCATAACATAATGAACAACGGATGAGCCAACACAAGTACAGCAGGGGGCGGTGTCCTCAGAGAGTGTTGCTCGGAGATTTGTCCAGTTCACAGGACATACGGCCCAGTGCAGTTCCAGATGCACATTTTGTGGGGTTCAATGGCTACCCAGACTTCTTTTGGTGAAAGCAGACTTTCTGTCTTGGAAGTGACTATAGCTTGATGCAAACAGATCAACAGAACCAAAAAATAACTTATATGCACATTCAAAAATAACTGAATGCATTGATTATCACACTAAAATGAAACTAAACATTATCTTAAACATAAATCAATTATATCTTAACCATCACTCAAATCTGAGTCTGCAGGCTCAGAGACACATCCACAGAGACCTTATCAAAAGAGCTAAATGACCATCTGGTTGATTATCTGCTTTAAGTCTTACCAAAAATCTTTCAATGCAGAGCTTTAGAGTCAGCTGCCAAACTAGCTAATGTCCAGATTTGGTGAAAAACAGCACTGTGAGAGAATGGTGAGGGAAAAGTAACAGAACCTCTAGAACTAGAAAAAGTTAACACCACATGCAGATTACATGCAGAATTTTGGGACACTCATTTGATGCATTATGCATTATTATAAATATATAGATTAACCTCTTTCACACATCTCAGTGTAACTTTATCCATCACTGTGATTCTTAACATCTTCAAAGCTTATGTGCAACTTCTCATTGCTTTTTTATTATGTGAGATATGTACAAGTGACCTATGACATAAGCTGTTAATACACTTGGTCAGCAAATGCAGGCAGGCATCAGTTGAAAGCAGCTCCTGCAAAGCACAATGATGCAGTAAAAGTGCTTCAGTCAGCAGACTCAACAGATGTGATGCACTCTGTTTCTTCTCTCCCTTTGTTTCCATTTACAAAGAGAACAACCACTGGCCGTGTTGAGAGATTACAGCAGCTTTCTGACTTCAGTTGTGTGTGATTGGCTAAGTCAGAGTGGAGAAACATATCTCCCAGAAACATCCATCATTTTTTATTCTGAAAGTACCTTCAAACATTGGCACAGGCCTCTTCTCTCTCTCAACATAACTGATAAAGTGATAAGTGATAGTCTGAAAGCTGCTATAATCAATCTCTCTTTTGACTAAAAAACTGTACAAAAACATCGAGGAGATGTCACTGCACAGAGCACACACTTAAATACAGTAGGTGATAGATATGCAAGTTGTTTACAGTTAAGATGGTGTTTCTAGGTGCATGTATGCCAGTGGCCAAAGGTTTATGACCATAAGGTAACGTTGATTGAGTGGTGTCCCAGCAAAATAAAGAAAATGGCTACAGAGGAGAAGAATTAGCTTTGTGCGATTGTGTGATCAATCGTATACAGTAGGTGCATCTCCAGACAAATTTTGTAGATATATGTGGTCACAATAAGATTCATCTTAATGACTGTGATGATTCTTCTAGTGGAATTTTCTGGTGACACTTTGAATTTATGACATGATACTTCTAAAATATTCCCAGTATCCTAATTTCTATTTTTGTTTTTTAGTGCTAATTAGAAATTAGCATCCCACTTATTTACAATAGTATGAATGTCCAATAAACATGTTGTTGTTTCTTTGAGTGATACTCATATCTCTTTCGTTTTCAGAAATGGGAGCGTGAACTTCTATATATTTTTCTGTTTCTCATGTTCTTGCATTATTTATTCAGTTATTCTTGTCAACTTCTTGTTGCAGGTGTTAAGCTAATCTTGATGCAGCCATAGTTCCAAGTGCCCTTCAACCAATGTGAGGATGACACTCAGAGGATAAGAATTCTGAGTTTATTCTTCACCTCAAGAACCTTAAGGCATTCTTACCAAAACAGGTAATGCAACATGCCAATTAGGAAAACACTCTGCTGTAATAACAACTAAATTCTCATTGAACAGAGGTAACCTGCTCATTCTTTCCCTGCATGATTATTTTGGTGCTTAACCATGCATTTTAATTTACTCCCAACATTATTTTACTTAATATCATGCTGGGGAAAATACACATTGTGCTTTAATTGAAGACTTACTCACCTAGAAATTACACTGCATAAGAAGTTAGGAGAGATCCATCCATCCATTTTCTTAACCGCTTGTCCTCGTAAGGGTCACAGGGGGTGCTGGAGCCTATCCCAGCTGTCATCGGGCGAGAGGCGGGGTACAACCTGGACAGGTTGTTAGGAGAGATGTTTAATGATATTTTTTTGCTGTTGATTACAAAAATGCCTTTTGAAATTGGCACCAGTGTTTAGACATTCTGTTCCATGAAGTTAATATTCAACATTCGCGTTTACACAGGCAACAAACTTGCAGAAGAAGGATGATGTCTGCTTTTTACTGACCAAAAAAAGTTTAGCTTATGTCTTAAAGTATATGAGATGATGTGAATTGTTGATGGAAATGGACAACTGTTAATATTAAAATGAAACAAATTGGTCAGGTTGCAATTTAATTTGCCAATTGTGTGTTTAAAAACAAAAATCAAAAACAAAATTTCATTTAAATTGGTTGAAAATGTATCATTCTTTCCAAAATGTTATTTCATGGACTTTGACTGTGATGTATAAACAACAACATTTTAGAAAAGAATGTCATCTCACGATTTAAAACATTAAATACAAAAAATATTAAATTGTAAACTGGACTTTGTTTCTAGTTGTGGAAGATTGTTGTGGGCAAGATTCTCCCACGCCTTATATTTGAATGTCATCCTTTATCCAAATTAGTGGGCAGGATCAGTTTGGCTAAGTCAAGCCAGTCAGAGGACAACATTCCACTGTTTTCAATGGGACAATTTGCATGTAATGAACAAAGCTTGACAAGTTTTTCTAGAGTTGCTAGAAAATTAAGTTGCAGATCGGGCTTGTTTGCACCTGACTGAATAGTTATTCATAATATTTTGGTAACCTAGTTGCTGTATAACAGCATACATTTGTGGTTTCAAAGAAAACTTTTAGTAGTGTTTGTTGACATCTCTGGTTTTTAATATTGAATTTGGGCTATTTGGCTGAAAACCTGCTTTCCTATTGCTTGCTCTCCTTACCACATTGCATGCTGTAGTTTGAGTGCAACACTGCTAAAATCTTGGCCACAGTTCACTTAAAAATGTCTTTAAAAAGTGATCTTGCTCAGCCTTGACCTAAATCTGTTCCAGTTTCCAGCATCTGCATTTTCATTTGCCAAAGGTTTTTTACAGGATATTATCTATAATCTATAATGTTACCAAAGGCACAGGTCACATACCACTTACTTAGGAGGTTGAACAACTAATAGTTGAAGACTAACTCATCAAATACATTTAAAATTGTTTCCTCATGCTGTTGAAAGTTTGTAAACATCAGTAGGTTTGTGAATCCATGAATGAAACAGGACTGTAATTCACAGGAACACACATGCACAGGTGACACAGTTCACAACCTGCCTGATTTCCCCCTGCTACACTGATCTACAGGTGGAGGTAGCCTATGAAGATATTCAGCAGCACAGGCAATGAAACACTGCAAGCAAGTAAACACAGTTATAACCAAGGCTGAATTTAAAAACTGGCTTTGCTGTTGGATCTCTATAAATGGCATGTAGGTCAAATAGATTTTGGAGAACATTATGCACTGTCATACGCTACTACTCTCTCCAATCTGAAAGTGGAGATTGTGCCTTGGTGGAAGTGTGCAGTAACACAGTGTTCATGCCTCATAACAAATCCTCCAGTGCTCAAACCCTCAGACCCCTAGTGCGTTCACAAACATGCACTCAAGCACACTCTAAGGACAACTTGTGAACAACACATGGGGGGAAATACTTTCCTTGCAGTACACTGGCCCAATTCATTCCCCTTTTAATCCGTTCTCTGCCTAATTTGGTCTTGGCTTCTTATACATGTCTAAGTCAGACTGAGGTAGTGATGCAGGCTACAAAAAATGGTCATAAACACAGGTTTACTATGCTCTCTTCTCCTACATTGTTCAAGATGATTTTTTTAGCATCCTTTTAAACTCTGCATGTGCTGACCATGTGGTTAAGGAGGGCAGGTTTTAATAGACATTCAAACAAGGGTTAATGTTGCCTGGCATTTTTTATTTTTTCACTTATTTTTATTATTCAGATATATTTCAATTATAAGTCCTGAGAACTGCTACACATGCGTCACACGTGTGTACATATTTACAGTTACACCTGACTTTGGAGAAGCTTATTGCCATCAGCAGTGCTGTGAAATCACTGCCCTTCACTCCCCTTTGCCCTTCTGGTTCCTCTTTTACCCCAGCACAGCCACTACATTCAACCGTGGGTTGTTTTTCAGCTGTTCCTAGTGTAGAGCTGCAAAAAGTTTTTTCAGTCATTTTGACTTAACTTAATCAATTACTGTTGATTTGTATTTGTCTGGAAGTTATGTTTACTCATTAATTATCGAATCTATGTTATATATATATATATGTTATGTTTACACTGTAAATGAAATTTTGTTTTTAATTTTTGGTTTTACACACACAATTAGCAAATTAAATTGCAACCTGACCAATGTATTTCATTTTGACACTGTTGAAGTCACAGTTCGATACAGTACACAAAGTCTTTTTTTAACAAGGTTGATTAAATATGTGCTGACACAAGGCAAAGTCTTGGAATAAGGATCTTATGGATTCATGTCCCAAGCAGGGAGTCAAAGTAGAGTAAATCCAGGTTGCATGCTGCCTGTTGGGGTGCCATTGACCCCTTTCTGCTATGAGCCTGTACTAACATCAAACTGCATTATCTTATAGATAACACACTGTTTACTTGCTCTTAAATAACCTTGTTACTCAACCATGTTTATTTTAAAGAACCATATGGACGTTGTGTTTTTCTTCAATCTTTCAGACCAAAACCTGCTGATGGTATCCTTGAGGCCTTATGATTTTGTGGGATTCATTTTCTTACATATATAGTAGCAGAGTGTGGGAATATGCAGTGCATTGTTTACAGTTAAAATATAAACATTCAAATCATCACAACACCTGAAAAAGGCTTGGGCGGAAGCTATACATATACTGTATAAGCACGCGTTTTCCAGTGGTTGTTATGATGATTTTTGAGATTGTTTATATTTTTTATGTTGTTTACAATATATGTATTTATATATTTAACACACCTGTTGCCAGACATACACATTCTTAAATATTTGGTCTTGGACTTACAGTGTATTTATGGCATACTAATGCAATTAGATAATTAGACAGCCTATCTGTCTTTACAGTTATTGATAATTTGCTTCTTTTTTTTTGTCCTAGTGAAACTGAGATGAACCTGTTCAGGAAGGATGCCATGACCACGAAGAAGGAGAAAGAGAAAGAGATCCAGTATGAGGATCCTCCAGATGGAGGTTGGGGCTGGATGGTTGTGCTGCATTGCTTCTTGGTATGTCCAACTCAGTTGTTTGTCATAAATCTAATTTCACTGTTGATGTTATTATATTATTTTCTTACCAGGGTGGTTTCAAAATTGCTCATGCAGTAGAATACCACAGTATATTAACTTATATTTAACAATATTAAAGATATTTACTTGGTGCAGTGCAAAATGGAAATTGTCTTTACAGGAAACATACAGATATTTATGTACAGCACACTGGTAC
Organism: Sandelia bainsii; assembly: GCA_032362345.1. Taxonomy (NCBI): domain Eukaryota; kingdom Metazoa; phylum Chordata; class Actinopteri; order Anabantiformes; family Anabantidae; genus Sandelia; species Sandelia bainsii. The sequence goes on along the minus strand of JAUMHL010000028.1, from coordinate 12,220,683 downwards.
TTCAGCTAATATTCCAAATACAATGGTAGCAAGGCAAAAAGCCGAAGAACTCTTAAATGTCCATATTTGGGTTTCGCAGAATTCAGCCTCAAAAACTACAACACTAATGCAAACCTGAAAAAAAATGACTTAAACTCTGAGAGTGTCTTCTTGCACTGATCTGTTTTGCTTTATCTGTGTGTGTCTGTGTTTGTCTTTGCAGGTGAATGTACTTGTGATGGGAACACTGAAGAGCTTTGGGATTTTCTTTGTGGCCTTCCAAGATGAGTTTGGAGGCACAGCAGAAAGTATCAGCTGGATCGGTTCCATCATGTCCAGTCTGCGTCTTTCTGGAGGTTTGAAGAAAAAACAACACAGTAGCTCTGTGCTGAGTCCATAGACTGCATATAAAGACAATCATGTTTTCATATACAATTGTGGCATCTCTCCCTTAAAAGTGGAAAATAGATGCTGGTTGTCCTCATGCTTCATGTTCTGTGTCTTCTGTAGCACCCATTGCCACTGTGGCCTGTGCCAAGCTCGGAGCCAGGGTGACTTCCATCGTCGGGGCAGTGCTGGTTAGCGGAGGCTTCCTTTTGAGTATTTTTGCCAACAGTGTGGTGTTTCTCTACATCAGCATGGGAGTGATAGTTGGTGAGTAGAAATGTGGGATAGGCCAAAATACGTCAGTGGGAATCAAGCTTACTGCTTCACTGATGACTTTGAATGCACAAACACAAAACTAAGCTCATTGTCTATTTGACATCAGTGGTTGCAAATAACTTTCTGCCAACATTCCTGTGACTGACATGGTGTTTGATAGGGATAACCTTTCTTTACTCCTTCCAGGAATGGGTTTTGCACTACTATACCAATCTTTCTCAGTGATCACAGCTCTGTATTTCCGCAAGAGATTAGCAACAGCATATGCAATTGGGCGTTCTGGGATGGGTTTGACCTTTGCCCTCGCCCCGTTCACTCAGCTGTTGCTGGACCAATATGCTTGGCAAGGTAGGCAGGACAAATCTGTTAATGAGCAGGATTTAATTCATTTTGTTTGCTTGTTTAGAAATCTTTTCATGTTTTCTGGTGTATTTCATTTGTTGTGTATGAGCTGAAATACAGCACTGAAAAGGTGACATGTTGGGTCCTGAACTCTCTTTACCTCCCACAGGAGCAATACTGATTCTCGGTGGTCTCATGCTGAATCTGGTGGCCTCTGGGATGCTTCTGAGACCCATTAATGTGAAGCCTCCCATGTCAAACCCTACCTCGTCTCCCATCCCAAAGAGCCCTGCTGTTTCACTCAAGAGCTCATCAGAGAAGGAATACACTAAGAACTGCTTGAATGGCTCCTCTCACTTATCTAATGGAATCTCCAAATCAGACTCAATCCCATCCCCGCCTCCCCTTCAAACGGATTCTGAGATCCTAGAGGGGCAATATACTCAGGGACCTCAGGACCAGTCAGTGAACCCAGAACTTACCAGACTGGTTGTCAATGGTGTGAATGGCCATGGCCACGAGCCTCTCCATGACTTGGGTCAGTGTAAATCCACAGATCCAGACAGCTCAGCAGAACTAAATGGCAGCATGAATGGGTCCACAATTGCAGGACTTCGCGCACATGCCAGCACACCAAGTGAGGTGACCATCAGAAAAACCAAAGTACTGGATTTCTCCCTTTTAAAGGATCCATTCTTTTGCATCTACACTTGGTCCTTGGTCTTCAGCCAGTTAGCCTACTTCATCCCTTATTTCCACTTGTCTGCCCGAGCCAGAACCCTGGGCATCAATGCCATGGATGCTTCCTTTATCATCTCTGTGGCAGGTGAGACACATGTTTGTGAATTATTGTTTTTTTTGTTTGTTTGTTTAGTTTAGTTTTATACTTTGGGAAATAGAGCTTATTCAGGATAAGCTGACTATACAGGTCTTAATTATGGTGGCTCTGAGAGCTCAACAGAGGAGTAAAAAAACACATCCAGATAGACAAAACACAAGCAACATAAGAAAACAACTTTGCCAATTTAGCAACACAGTCACAACATTTAGAATAACAAAGAAAAAACTAAGAGAAAACACAACCAAATACACAAACATGCATATGAAAGTGTCTATGTCATCTGATATGAAAAAATCAGATTGTTTTCTCATTGGTGTTGTTTTTTCAAATCAAATGGTCACTTAATTGCAGAACATTTAATTTTGGACACTTCAGCGTATAATGTGAATGTAGCCTCACTGTCTTGATGAGGGTTAAATGAAAAGCTCGACATCACTTTCATTTCTGTATGGTAAATATGTAGCTACAACTATATTATATATAGCCAAATTTAGAATAGCAGAAAGACTAGAAAATCAGAAACAGCTCAACTAGTTAAGTAGGAAACAAAGCCTGCATGCTTCAAAATGAAGGCTCTAGCAATCCATTCATTAGGAGCATCTTTTTGAAAGACTAACTCATTTAGATGTGCAGTAGTTACACTGACGGTGGACCATACATGGTGTTATGTACATCCAACACCAGTTCTACCTCTCCCCTGACTGCCAGCTTGGCAGTATGATTGTGTAAAAACCACATAATCAAACCAAATGTATTTTGGCCATGTGATTTACAGTGTTGCCTGTTGGCAGCAGTTACTGTTTAATACCCTCACAAACATCAAAACTAGGGAGTTCGACGAAGAGTTAGATTAAGAGATGCACAGCTGCAATGTAGTTTAGATAAAGTCACTGAGTAAATCTCACATACAGACTCCTGACTGAATTGACAGTGGACTGCTGCCTTCTGTCTTTGAATGTGGGCTCTATCAGGGATTTCACCGTGACCATGAACAGGGAGGTCCACGTTTCTTTAAGACTGCATTTAACAAGCAAGACAGAAACGTCCTCAGTCAACTTCTAGGCATTAATAATTTGTGAGCCGCTCAGTCTCTGCAGTCTTATGTAATGAATGTGCTTACATAAAAGATGAACTTTGGTACACTGGCCAGGGTGGATGGGTTCAGCAGTATGCCACCGATGAGGCCACTGCATATGCAGAAAGCAGCATCACAATTCTGACCACCCATTGGATCTGCACGTGAGAGTGCTTGATCAGGCTTCGTGTATAATTGAAATATTCCAGATGGGGTTGTTGTATTTATGAGTTACATGCTTCTGTTTTCTTATTTGTCCCTTAGTACTCAGTCCTCAGCCTACAGATGATGAAAGGTTATTTTAGATTTAATAGTCTGTTGTCATAGAGACTATGATGATAGTAGGATCTCTTCAATGTGAAATGACATCTGAAGGTTTGAATTATGCATCAGCGTTTTGTTTGGCATTTGAGGAAATATGTGTGGATTTATGTTACCAATAGGTGATGCATTTTTACAATTTTGAAAAAAATATGTCATTGTAAGGTATGATATGTAGACTGGAAATATACTGTTGTACCTATGTCAGCATTGTTGCAGCAGCAGGTGGACATGACCTGACATGAAAACAAGAAAAAAGCAATTAAGATTTCTTAAGATAACACTATGGCCTGCATGAGAAACACAACAAGGATGAAAACATTTTTGAATCTAGCCAAAACGAAGAATGAGGTCAAATAACACTGCTGTATAATATTACACAATACGCTAAAACTGACAATGATGCGCTAATGGTTCTTAAATCGGTCTCTATTGAATGAATGAAGCTGTAACAAAAAGCAGAAAATATATAAATGACTTTTCCGGGATGGTTTTTATGTTTATATACACGAGAGTCTTGCCAGTTAGCAGCAAGACCACTTCTTTTGACTCAGACATATTTCTGTCACATTCTCTCGTCACGTGCACTGTAATGAGAGAGAGAGAGCTAGGGAGACACCACAAAGCCACCATCCGAGTGTCCCGCTGTCCCTCTTCTCCCAACCCAGGATTTGTCATAGAGGCCCATTGACTCAGCTGAGCAAAGGGAGGCCACTATCGCCCGGATCAGTCTGTTCGTCAACCCTCAGCCACCAACACTGGAGCAAACTGGAGTCGCTAAGCAACAACTAACTGAGTAAAGTTGCTGGCGTAGTGACAAGTGGGGCTCCCAATTTTGTACAAGTCCAGTTCTAAAGTGGCTGATACTTTCCAGAGGCAGCACAATGTACAAAAGAGGAGGCAAGACAAGCCAGCAGCAACCTCAGAGAAGCTGGGAAAATCAACATACCTTTTATAACCCTTTGCTTTAATCTGCTGACAAACTGGGCCTCTTTTTTTAGCGAAGGGAATGGCATCTGTCCATGCCCTGCAACCCCACAGTCTATTAATGCTGAGAGGCATTCACATACCTTCTGTACATCTTACTCTCCACAATGGAGAGAAATGGACCAAACTAATAATCATGTCCTGGTGCACATGGCTTGAAGTGCTACTTGGAGAGGCCAAATGTAAACTGCATTGTGCTGAGTTTGAACAGGAACAGCTGCATGCCTAGCTCAACCTGCTGAGGATAAAACACACAAACAAATTCACAACCTGTCTGTATGCAAGCAGGGGACACCACAGGACATTGTCTTGGGTCACTAGAGGAGGACACATAAATACAGCACAGCTGCCTCATGTCATCTTTCTATCCTCATAGGAGTGAAATCCTCTAGATTCTGTTATGTAAGGAAAGCAGAGGTGTTCACTGACAGGGCATTTCATTGTTTTTTCATCTGGGATTCATTCAAAGCTTTAAAGATTGAAGATGTATCTGATCATCATTAATGGCCATCCATATGTTGATCTATGTAGATGAGTGTAAGTCTTTGACATATACTTATATACAAATATGCAAACTTTGGTTGGAAATACTGAATACTGTGTGCAAACTCATATTCAGTAGAATTTCTTTTAGTTTTAGACTCAAGCCAAGAGTAAATTTCTGCAGCCTGTGCAGCTGTGGTGCAGAGTTTGAGCAAAGGACTTTGTTTCATTGATCTCCGCATGCTTGTAGCTATTCCTGTGTCAGTCAATACACTGCAGTTTCCGCATTGCCTATCGCATTCCAGTTGACCTCAGCAGAGAGCACCACATGCAGTATCTACCCAGTCACCACACCCGAGTGGAGCAAACAATCAATCAGATGGGATCGAGTGCATAATAAGTAGTGCGGCCGGGTGTTATTCCTGTAATACACATGTTGACAGATAATGTTGCCACTCACTGTTTGCGATCACATTGTCACTGCAGAGAACAGGAACTTGTCTAGATGTCACGTTTAATACTAATGGAAACCTGTCACTTTGCTGTGGAGTGTTCTTCCTCTCGCTCATTTTTTATCTTCCAATACACACACATACATACACACACTTAGACTCTTCATGTCAGTTTTTAATGAGCAGAAAATAACTGCATTATTTTAAAGGAACATGATATAGTACAGTAACAGGTCCCTGCATAGATTACCTTAGCTGCACTTAAGCTACTTCACACTTCTGACTTTGGCATTTAACTCTTTGCATGTAACTGAGCATCAGTTCAAACTGCAGTCAACCATTTGCCTGTGACCACTGTGGTCTACTGTGACAGCATTTTTACTAAAGTCCCAACAAAGAACACATTTTTTACAGTTTTATGATATGAATGTCATAATTTAGGAAACGTGAGCAGTTGGCCTTATGGGTGAATGAAACAATGACAACTTTAAATTTTAAATGACAAATTTAATGTTTGAAGGTTTTTGTGGAACAAAAAGTTTCAATTCACCCAAATTATAATAAAAACTTTTTTTAACAAGTATTTTACCCCTAGTGGGATCTAGTCATGCAGATAGTTCTTGTATTGATCCAGGTTTTGAGATCTCTGAGGTAAACGTGAATGAGTATTTCCAGTAAAAATATTTAAAATTTAAACCTGGGCAAATAAAACCTGTAAAAAAAGTATGTGATAGTATCTGTTATTTTGGATGCATCTGACCTAATGAGGTTAAAAAATATATATTTTTACATATTTGCATTGCAGTGTTATATCATCTTTTGTATTTAATGAGTGCTTTATTCAGGAGATTCTTAAGGTATTGAGCCATCTCTCACTTCTGTAAATGTTAAATGTGGTGCTTCTTGATTATTGAAGACATTTGAAGCTAAAGAGAAGTGAGCAGTGATGCTCTTTCCATCTTTCCATCAAATACTCCATTACTAAAGAGCAGCTTCTTTTTCTACCTGAATATTTTATTATGCATTCTCTAGTCTGCCTCTCTTCTCTCAATAATTTCTAAGGAAACCAAAAGGGAGGGATGGCTTTACTTTATTTGAGCAGTTTTGACATTTAAAATGCTAAAAAGACAGTAAAAACCCTTGTTACATTACCATCCATTGTCTAAAAACGAACTGTCTGTTTATTTGTTTACTACATATTCTTCAGTCACCAGGATTTGATATATACAGCCATATTAAATCTTTGTACTTGCCCTTTACTTATTTTCACTCTCACCTCCAATACTCATCTTTCATCTTACAGTTTCCTTGACAGTATTATTTGTAATGTCACCTTTAAATTCATTGTTTTTTTTCTTCATATTTAACTCTCAAATTTCACTGTTCAGGTTTCTCATCCACCTCACCTATTTTCCTCTGTTACAGGTATCACAGAGACCATCGCCCAGTTGGCCTCAGGTTGGGTGACAGACAGGAACCTTTTCCATAAATACCACTTTCACAAGGCTTATCTGATCCTCTGTGGCTTGGTCAACCTGCTCTCCCCACTGGCAACCTCCTACATCCTGCTGATGGTGTACGCTGTCTTCTTTGCCATCTTCTGTGGGGGCTACATGGCTCTGCTGCTGCCTGTTCTAGTAAGGAGACCAACATATTTGAACACAACTGTGCATTTGTTTGCTCTTAAAACAAATGAACATCTGTTAATAGTTCTCTGGGACTGTATTTTTTTAGTAATGCCTTATGTTACAGATCCCATAGTTTTGTAGAATTTCATCAAAATGAACTACAGTGAAAGACAAAATTATTAGAACCATTTACCCAAAACCCTCAACTTTTCCATGTAAATTACCAAAGCCAAAAGTGCAAAGACAAAATGAATATCTGCACAAAATGTCATGGAGATTCATCTAATAGTTGTTGAAATATTTCATTCTGGACTGGGCTGTCATAGCATTATATATTTCAGTATATACGGAGCAGTTCTTTCAGGTAAATTCTGCTATAAATGAACAGCTGCTTGTAAACTTAACTCAGCTATTCGTTATCTATATACACGTATCTGTTAGAGGGTCCCAGGTGGCTGGAGTTGATACCAGCTGACACTAGGTGAGAGACAGGGTACACCTGCACAGGTCTCAACACAACAAACTCAAATCACGCAGAACTATCTATTGACCCTATGAGTGCCATATTACATAACTCTTTCCATGGAAATTGCACATAGATTATTAGGAAATTACAGATCCATAAAATAAATCGTTACCTAACCTTCATTTACAAATTCAAAGGTCTAAATATTGTTTCACCTCACTACTGAACATTAAACTGTTTTCCAGAAACCCCCAGGTTGAGTGTTGCAAAATCTGTAGTCCCCTTAAATGTGCAGCATGTTCTCTCAGTATCTTTTGACTTTTCAAACAATCTCACCAGCATCAGTCTGTAGTTCATTTACCATGCAAGACCCAGCAATATTAGACCTTATATTCTTGTGACTAACAGTGAGTGTACGTGGGCACTTTTGTACCCTGTAAAGGTGAAATGGCTTCATTTCATCACCGTGTCACGCACAGAAAGAAAAGGTATCTTTGAAGCAGAGAATTGGAGAAGTTTCTTAGCTGCCGTTATGGGTGGAACATATTAATTCAGTGTGTATCCAGTATCTTTAGGTCATGTCATACCCAAAACAAAAATATGAGAACATCCAGTATATGGTGTGATTTTGTTTGACAGTGGTGTGATGATTAAGACGTGCCTTTGGGCCTAAATGGTGACAAGTGTGATCAGTCCTTCCTCCGTAAATGTGAATTGGAGAACCAGTAAAAACCAGCGTCATTCCAGAGCTCAACTAGAGCTCATCACTACCTTCGGATGTAAATTACTGATTTTCCTGAGAAGAACATTGTCATAAATAATTTTAAGAAGGAGGGCAAGTACTTGTTTGTCTCTCACCTAGTTTGAATTGGCAAGAAAGGTCTGCTGTCAGTGCATAAATGCATTCCTTCTTTCAAATAAATGTCAAACACTGTGTTTTCCCACATGGGGCAATTGTGTTTTTGATGCAATCTTTCTTATTTTAGTAATGGTTGAAAGGCAAAGAAATATAACTGTAGTTTCAGTCTTAACAGGTTTATAAAGACACTGATCATAAAACAGTAAAAATAAATTTAATTCAGTTATCTTATAAAAGATTGAGCCCAACTTTAGATAATAAAGCATTTTTAAAACTTGATAATGTCCACATATACAGTACAAATTGAAGTGTAGAATGTGATTAATTAGATGTGGACTGTGATTTGAGGTCTCAACTACTGTTTTTTTTGCATGTTTTATACAATTTATTACAAAGCAAGCATACATACACAAACACTTGCACATACTTTTTAGATTTACCTGTAGGCATGTATTGGTTTTCGTTTACTTTATGACAGTGTAAATCAGTTTGTAGATATTTTCAAACTTTTCTGACAAACAGTGACATTGAACCACGTTTATGTAGTTATTTATTTTAAATTGTTGTAAGTGTTGAAAAACATACAATAATCATAGTAATACAATATAGTAGTAAGAGCTAAAACATGCATAACATTGTTATCTTTAAATTAAAAAATGCAAATGAGGAAGAAGATTGCAGTTATAAGCTCCAGTGTGTGTGAAGCTTGTCAGGTTAAATGTGTTTTTCTGATCTGCAGGTTGATCTCGTGGGGTCTGAAAAACTCAACAACTCCATGGGCTTCTCAATGTTCTTTGTAGGTCTGGGTTGCCTCACAGGGCCTCCTTTAGCAGGTGAGTGGATAATGACATGGAAAACCTTCAAGCGTCGCACACATGTTAACCTACTTTTCCACGTGCACACAACTGCCTACATGAAGGATTGCAGCTATGATTTGTTACACAGAGGCCAAGGTGAAGTTTGTACACGTCTCTCTGTGTTCTCATGTGTGTGCTGGCCCATAAACTCTTGAAAAAAAAGAGTAAGAGAGTGGAGGGTGGGGACAGTAAAGAGCTTGATAACCCTCTGTTATGAACATATATTTCTGGGTGGGTGTTGCAGCACATATTTTCATGGGGCCCTGAATACTTTCCAGTGCCTCCCAGCGTATATGTCTGTCTGTGTGAGTGTGAAAACACAAATATACCAAGTTAGTGCAGTCCTCAGTGCAGACTGGGATTTTGGTGTTGCTTTGAAAACAATGTGCCTAGAGTTTACTGGGTCAAATGTCATCCTACCTACAGTCAAGTGAAAACTTTAAAATAACAGTGTATGTCAATGGTGGAGTGTGATGGCAGATTGCCTTTGTTAGTCTTAGAGTGCTGTTTCTAATTCTGGATCATATGTTTGTTACAGTGAATTGTGTTACATCAGGTTGTTGCAGATTCCTTCTAAAGAACTAGGCCTTTTATAGTTTAGCAAAAAGAATACCAACAACATGTACCATCTGTTTAACATGTAAAGTTTGTGAGTGTGAGTGTGTACTAAATTAGTTTTTTATATTTAATTCATGAAAACCAAAGCTGGCACAGAAACTATGCAGAATGTGTAACTGTGATATACGGTATATTTGGCTACACATATTCTGTGAATATGTGTTGTACTTCCACGAAAAATAACTCGTCTTGTACTCATTGCTAACATTTGGCCCAGTTAAAGGGGAGTTCCCTTGAACCTATAGAAGTGATCCCTACCCACTGTGTCAGGCAATTCCCTCAGAGGAGCTTATGTATTTTGGGGTTGACACGTGACTAATGGCCCCCTTTAGGGTGGTATGGAAATAGCTTGTGGCTCTGTTTATCGTCCCTATGGTTCAAGTAAGAAACCAGTGTTAAGCAAACTATGGTTCCTCGTTCAGGCCACAGGTCATGATAACATCCCTGCTGGCCAATTCCTCCCTTCAGGACAACCAACTGTCTGTTACCTGTCTCAGCATCAGCTGTAGTGTGTTATACTTGCTTTTCATTTGCTCTGGAGATGTTTGTCTTACACCAAGTTGTCTGTTTGAAATTACAAGTCACTGTGGATCATGTGAAGAAAACAAATATGAACCTTAGACATTACAGTAGGAGTCACCTGTAGTTTACACTAGGGCCATAAATTAAATAAAAAACACAAGCATCTACAAAGTGTATTTTTTAAACAGATGTGTATAGAATTTTTAATAAAGTGCCTTTTATTCAGAGTTTCTAAGTTGTATCTAGTTGCTTAAATTTACTGATGCTTTATAAAGCAGTTATAAGCTATTAATATGAATGTCTGGGTTGCCAGATTTTGAAACATATCCCTTGATAATATTTATCTTTTCTGGTAAAAATTTTTATATATATATATATATATATTATAATATCAGCCATCAGATCTGCAGTTACAAATGTAAATGATTTAAAAACTATTTTTAATGCATGGACCACCTCTTAAAATGTTCCTGTGATGTTGGTGTGTTGCAGGTTTCCTGTATGACTACACTCAGACATATGACTGTTCTTTCTACCTGGCTGGACTCTGCTATCTGCTCTCCTCCCTTTCTCTGTTCATGGAGCCACTGGCTCAGCGCTGGAAGGCCAGGAAAAAACTGGCTCAAGCCACAAGAGCAGAACACAGCTGTAAGACCAATGGCTGCTTTACCCCTGACCAATTGCAGAATGGTGCTGTGTAGAATTGCAACCCAGGAAAGGCCTTCAATCTTGAACCAGCATGTTCATGACATGCCGTGGGCCAGCACACAGTTGTTTGGACCTTGGACTGTGGTTTAAAGTTGGAACTTAAGTGAACCCTAATATCTGTAGGAACATGGCATGACCAAGAAGAAGAAAAATATGATCATCATCATCATTCTAAGAACATACAGTAGTCAGAACGTTGGTCAATATATTATTTTGAACTTCTAAAAAGCCAAAATTTGAGTTTTCTGTAAAATATTTTTCTCCTATTCTTGTTCTTATCAGAGGTACCTGCACCAAAACCGAAGACAATCCCCTGTATACCACATCCAGCATATTTTAATATTAGCAGCTTTGAAACCCACAACTTGTTGAAGCATATCTTAATCTGTTTTCCAATGCAAACAAAACTCAAAACAAATCTGCACTGACTTTTCAGTAACTTTTATCACTGGAAACAATGCAGTTGAGACTGAAATCCTGCCTTCAACTTTTCTTTCTTTTTTGTGAGGCCATTAATGGAACCACGGATCGCTAAAGGAACACTTTTCAACCGATTTCTTTGGAAAGGTTTACCGCTGTCTGTGAACCGTTACTCACTGATATGCACTTTGAGCCAAGTTGTAAATAAGCTGCAGGACATTTCCTTTGACCTTTAACTGCCAGATACTGGGCAACCACCTAAGTGCAGACTGTCGGTGGCACAGTGTGTAATTTGCTCTACAAAGCCAAAAACAGTAATTGCTTCAGTAGTTCAAGAAAAGAATTGAGAAAATGTTTGTCTTGCTCCAACTAGAAATGTATAGCATGTGCATACATTTAGCATTCAGGAGTACTAGTGTGCTCATTTTCAGTGATGCAGACTCATATTCTCATATCTAACATCTTTATTAAGTATTTCAGCCTACATTCACAAACAAGCCACTCGAACTGCAAATGTTCTGTTTGGATTTTAGGATATCATTGGTACAACTTTATTTCCTATAGAAATTGATAGAATGTTTTGCAAAACATTCCTGTCACGTTTAAATGTTTTCTGTTTCTCTTTGATCCCTTCATACTCATTTATACTGTAATTAATTTATTCTTGAATCCAAATACTTTTTGGATTTTTCTTGTAGCTTTTTCTAGTATCACATTTACAGTTTCTTGTGATAGATTTTTTTTTAAATGATGTAATGGCTGATGACACTCAAATTTCAGCTTTGTTCACATAAAATAACACTTCAACCCTTTTATGTGGTGTAAACATGTACCGTAAACTGACATTACCCCTGAAGTGAGACTTTCAGTGTCAGTGTTTACACAGCAACTGATGCTTCAAATGCTCAGTGCGCTGTCTCCTATGCTTCCACGTCAGCTGTAATTTCAACTACTGAAATTTTAATAGATAGTTCATATACTTTCAGCAGTAAATATGTCTACCAACTGCTTTAATCTTTTAGTCTTCAACTGAGATTTAAACTTGTTTCAGAATCTATAAGTTAACAAACTGATTCTTACTCTTCAGCTGTTTGACTATTTTAACTGATATTCACTGATCACATACCAACGAACACTTCAGCTCTAATCTGCCTCTGATGCTCCAGTTACAGTTTTAACTACTTTTGTCGCTAAGTTTAACTGTCATTCCCACTTTCATTTGTAACTCTGCAAATGGGGATTCAACTGCTTTTAGTGCTTAAAGTCTGGTGATATTTCAGCTGCTTTCAGCTTTTACTCTTCAACTGTCAGTTTAACTACTTTCAGTCCTTACATTTAAACTCAGTTGCCTACATGGAATAACTTGAAACTGAAATTTCAAATGCTTTTGCCCATTACATATCGATTGATTTCAGCTTCTTTCAGACTTCCACCTCAGCTCCTTTCAGTGCTTAACCCCCAAATACGACTTCACATAATTTGTTCCATACATTTTAACCTGATCAGTGATTGCATCTACGATTTTCTCCACAAATGAGCACACTTGAAAATTTTGGTACTAATATTAAAACCTCAGTCACCTTTATAAAAAAATTCCAACTAGAAACTGTCTTTCTTCTTTTGTGTGTCAAGAATGATAATACACATTTAACCAGTTCAGTGACATCTTTTACTTGACAGCCCTACAGAAAAGGGTCACACCCAGTTGGCTTGTGAGCTATGAAAGTGCACAGAGGGAGAGTGAGCTTCTCCTTTGATTTAACAGCTCATTTGCACACACTATCACTTTAACTGTAGCAAAGGTACCAGCTCCTGAAAGAAGAAGCCTGTTTGGTCCAGGTTTAAATGTTTTGATGTGTGAATGTGTTAGAAAAGTGTCATTGTGTAGACTTGTGTGTAAATCTCTGACCAGCGGTGTAACAAAGATGTTTCACGTATGTTGCCCACTCTTCACAGTGCCTGCAGACAGCCAGTTAATGGCAATGCAACTTTTAATGTGTTTTTACATGGATGTGTATTTGTTGGTGAATCATTTTTATACAATAGAGGATTTTGTGTTTTCAGTGGATTATATGTTCTTCACAACTATTTGCCTTATAAGGTACTGTATAGTATCTTTACTAACTTTCATGTGATGTCAGCCAAAGACACATTAGAAACCTACCTACAACTTGAAGCATATTATTAGTTAACATTAGTGCATATATAATTTAAACCACTTTGGTCCAAGATCCAGTAATGAACATGTGTTTTGTTACGCTGCCCTCTTGTGGAGGAGGAAGGCTTCTACTCAAAGAATGCCATCTCAATTAGTACCAAATTATTCCCCCTCAACTCACTTTCACAATACTGAGCAAGGCTCTTTGTATTGTTCCAACAACTAGTCATGCACAAAAGCTGTTTTGGTTCACAGTTGCATTCACCAACTGTATGTTTTTGTGAGAGAATATTTTCTTCCTTAAAATACATCATGAAAAGTATTTGATGCTTTAAATGTGAATTTGGTTTGGGATTATTTTACATGATCATTATCTGGATCTTTTAAGAAACTGTAGGTTTAAGCAATATCTTGAAATGTTTTTATGTCACCACTGTTAAAGAACTGACTTGTGTTTAATGGCGTTGGATCTTGTGTTTTTGTTGCAGCAAATGCATTTATGGGTGAAACACTGTTTTGTCACAACTCTGGCTCATGGATTTGTTAACTGATCGAGTTTAGAAAATATGCTTAACCAATCGTAGATCTCCCGTTAGGCCTTGTAACAGTGTGCACTCAGCAGTAATAAACTGGTGTGTGGCTCAGACTGTTCTTGTGTGATTCGAAATAATAAATACACTGATACCAGGCAAACTTAATACCTCTATGCAAAGAACACGAGTTGCCACAGATTTTACATATTTTATTCACACATGATTTAGACATACAGTACTAATGTGAATAAACAAAACGTTTCATACATTATTACATAGATTCTTGTGTTATATGTTTGAAAGTGGATGAGCAAAGGCTTGATACAATTATCGATCTAAAATATCCACTTTAAATGCTTTTACACTTTGTCATTTAAAATTGTTAATCAAGAAACTTTACAGGTCACTTACCGGAGATGAAACCCGATGACATTGTTGATGACTGGGAAACAAAGTGCTGCACCAGCTGCTGTCCAGTGTGGTTCTGGATAGGAAACATGAAAACATGTTTTAATCTTTAACAGTTTACAGTATTAAATGGTCATTGATAGTTTGAATGCTTCTTTTTGAGAACTTTTGGCGCTAAAACAATACCCAGCAACAACAGCAAATACTTGATACTACAGTGACATTCCCTGCTGTCACAATGAATAACAGAAATGAAGTGTGACATTTTAATTGACACATTAATTGATGTTTGTCTACAAGTAAATCAGTTGATCTTTCTCACAGTAATGCATGAGAAAATGTATCAAAGCACAAGATGTGGACTGAGGCGGTTGGACAGTTCACATTAGCATAAGTTGTCTTACCAACATCAGTTCAGTTACATCTTCCCATCACTCTGCTTTTCCAGTTTGAGTATTTCCATTTTGTACAACTTTGCTAAAATACTGTACTTCTTAGTGTACTACATTTATTTTATAACTATTCTTGTTAAAAAGACAATTGGTTCTCTTGGTTTCTTTTCACTAACTGTTTAAATGATCCCATATTTTACAAAAATTATAGAAAAGCCCAAAATATGTCACATAGATTAGTGGTTCCTCTAGTTAGGGAACCACTAAGCTAAATGAGCTAACTGTATATAAAGTAGTTAAAACTAACTACAACTGTAAAACACAGCTGAAACATTCATGACAGGTTTAATGAGTTAATGTGAAATATAATTATATATATGTACCTCTTCTGCAGAAAGAGTACTTTTTGTAAATTTTACTAATACTTTTGTACTTTTGCTTAAGTAGGACATGGTGTGGAACAAAAACAACAGCTGGAAAAGGTTAAGCTAATTTTACCCATTTAACGCACTACCAGGTGAAATTTCAAATGCTTTTGCCCATTACATATCGATTGATTTCAGATACTTTCAGACTTCCACCTCAGCTCCTTTCAGTGCTTAACCCCCAAATACGACTTCACATAATTTGTTCCATACGTTTTAACCTGATCAGTGATTGCATCTACGATTTTCTTCACAAATGAGCACACTTGAAAATTTTGGCACCAATATTAAAACCTCAGTCACCTTTATAAAAAAATTCCAACTAGAAACTGTCTTTCTTCTTTTGTGTGTCAAGAATGATAATACACATTTAACCAGTTCAGTGACATCTTTTACTTGACAGCCCTACAGAAAAGGGTCACACCCAGTTGGCTTGTGAGCTATGAAAGTGCACAGAGGGAGAGTGAGCTTCTCCTTTGATTTAACAGCTCATTTGCAATTCAATTTGTGGTTGATCTATAATAATACATCAACATTTAGTGGGTGATTATAGTTTGTTTTAAGAATCTGTATCTGTAAAAAGTAACTAAAGCTTTGACAGCTTTAGTTACTTTTTAAATGTTGAGGAGCAAAATGTAAAACATTTTATTCTGAACTAGAGTTAAAGTAACATAACATGGAAATATTGAGTACAATTATCTCAACATTGTACTTGAGTAAATATACTTACACATCTGTACTTCCTCCACCACTGTTGATGACTCAAGCCTCACTGTCATATTGGGGAGTGAAAAATAATATTTTGTTGTATCCCTCAGCATTTATTATCTATACCTATAGAACAAATAACATCTTGGCAGCATATGATAAAATATATCAAGTTGCTAATACAATCTGAATATAACAGAGTAAATGGGATACTGGTATCAGTGAGATGAGGTGCTGGCTGCCAGATAAAAATTTTTAAAAAGTCACTTTTCGTTCACAGATTCAATGTGTTTATTTTCACAGGCTAGATTATGATTGCTAACTGGTGGCATATGCAGATATATTTAAATATAAGGTCCTGGACAAGTTAATTGTCCATTAAATTTTACATTATTCATCTGCATTTCATTAACTGGAAGTTATCATCTGTGGCCTGCAGGGTCCTAATACAAAAGACTGTTTCAGACCAGACCTGAGTTTTTTGTTCTTATAATTCATTTAAATCACATTTATCTAAAAGGTAACTGTTAACACATTAGGCAAACAATCTAATAAAGGTTTCATTTGGAATGATAATTAACATAATCTGTGGCCATGAGTATCATTTTGATAAATACACTGGCTTAATGCTTGTGAAGCAATTCAGCCTTTACAATCACATCATATTAACCTTGCCTTTAGTCTCTGGCTATTTTTTCCCATGACTGTCATAATCAATCTTTATCAAAGAGAATGGTATAAAATAAATAAATTGACATCTCTAATGAGGCTGCAAAAACTAGTATTGTACATATGAATGCCAGCTGTCACAGCTGCAGTAACCTTGCTGTAAATTTGTACCAAATTTGAACTTTTTTTCCTTTTAAGCACTTCAACCTTTTAAATGGCTAAAATAAATATTTATATAGTTTGTAATTTCTATAAACAAAATGAATATATAAATATATTATTGTTTACTGTTAGAGCCCACATATGTGGGCACTAAATTGTCCTGGGGTTTGGGATTCATGCCAATTGTAATCAGTGAAAATGACCTCAGCAGTGACTTTAGATTCAAACTAGAGTCATTTTGCATCTGTGGTTGTAAAATGTGGTATTGACACTTTATACTTACCACTGCTGCCTAAGCCGATACAGACCTGGCAGCACTTGGGTCTCCTTACTCACCAGTCGTACGGTGACAGCAGCTCTATCCTGGGTGTCTGGTGTGCATGAGTGTGATGTGTCAGGTGAGGTGACTGTGAGAGAGGAAAGTAGTTGCTCCGTGGTCCTCACGATGGCAATGTTTCTCTAGTGAGGTAAGAGGTCCTTCTCAGCACAGGGCGCACCTCTATGACTAACATGGACAGCAGCAGGAAACTTTTTCTTGTGTCAAGTGGCCTGAAACTTATAAAGGGCACTGGCAAAAAAAGGTCTCCTAGAAGAATGTGGGGGATAGGTGGGATCCGCAGTGTGGATTCCTTCCAGTTGTGTCAAAAAGAGTAAACAATTGGGGCTGTTTTTGTTTAATTTCCATGCTGCAGTAGACCTCATAATGCAGCTTCAGCACAGAAAACACTTCTTCACTCGTCTCCTCGGAGACGGTTCAATCAGAGGAGAGCACAAAGACGGGGGCAAACAATATTCCTAGCTGAGGTTTGGGCCAATCCTCTTCCCTGAGACAAACATTAAGTCAAATCAAATCATAACTGGGCAAAGTATAATAAAGACAAATCAGCTCAGTGGTTCAGTGTGGCCTCTGCAGTGAGACAGCTTCAATAGTAGCTGCTATGGAAATTTCAGAGCAGTGTCACACACAATCCCCTTAGTGGAGTGTGTGACGGGACAGTGATGGGATTTCCTCAGCTCCTACTCAGAAGGAGGAACACTGCACATAAAACCTTTAGAGTAAATGACCAGGGAAGACAACAGAATACTTGCACATGCTGCTGTTTGCTCCAGCCCTCGCCTCCGGACTGCACCACTGTCCTGCATCTGCCACTGTTTCACACTGCAAACCGGACTCTCGCTGTACACAAAGGGCAGCGGAGGCTCCTCGATCCTGATCAGGTGTTCACATGCCAACGGGAACAGGGGATCACGGGGGAGCAATTTACGATGGACAACTTAGGAGCTGAGAACAGGCCTGTAAGCAAACAGAAATCCTCACACGAAACAGGGGTGCCTCTTCGCTGGTGCTAAACAAATTGCAAATCGTCTCCCTTTTTGTGTGCAGAAACAAAACTTCAAGTGACAACTCCTTCGAAACACAATAAAGTATGGCAGCTTGTTTCTTCAATTCACTTCCATCGAAGAAACAGGTTTCCCTTCAAATGAACAATTTATTGATAATCGGTCACATTAAGTGCCCAAACGCACTCTCAGGTATGTGAACAGTTTCGGATGAGCGCTATGGATTTTCCTTTCCCATGACATCAAAGTGTACATTGCTCAATTTTCCATTTAAAACAGAAGTCATCACAGGTGCAGCTGGGCTACACAACTTAAAAGCCTCATCAGTGAGGACTCACAAACACTAAGTTGCCTTCTCTGCAGAGGTTTTCAGCTCTGCACTCGTCTCCTCAGGAGTCCAACGTTGCAGTGAGTGTAATATTGACACACATCATTTTGTCCCACATATGAATATTTTCAATACATACCAGACAAAACTCAACAGTAATAATTTGGGCTGGATTACTCTTGTGTGACAAACATACAATGGCAAAACAAAATATGGTAAGTAGGCCCTGGGAACACGTTGGCAGGCATGAGTAACAATGTATAAAATTTAGAGCTCTAAAATTTAAAATCAAACATTAACTGTTAAGGTGTTGCTAAAACCTTCAAATTAAAAAGACCTTTGTACTGAAACTTAACAGTAGCATTATTCTTATTAGACCTAGTAGTTTCAAAGCAAAAAATAATGAAACAGACTGTCAGTCTCAACACAAAATTCTCAATAATTCCCATTAATAATGTAGTTTTTCATGGTTGACATTACACAACCATTGCTAGGTAGGTGTGCACAAAATAAAATATGAAAGAAACATTAAAAGCATGTTAGTATATGCTTTGCTATGCTATTTGTATTGTGTTATGGGTTGTTCCCTGGGCAAAAGTCTTACACCTGTTAGTATTCAGCATTCCACAAAGAGTTGACATGACAATTTAGTTTTACCAATCGACAGGACACACACCAAGTTCATTGTCTGTGTTGCAATTTAGTGTTCCAATCCTGAGGAACACAGTGAAATCCAAACCATTAACCTGAACATAATTATTCAAACACAGCTGAACAAAGGTAACTGAAATGTATGACCTTTATCTAGAGACTTTACCTGGAGACATTCAAAATAATTTCCAATTTTGAGAACGCACACGGGGAGACCAGTGTGAGCTTCAATGCAAGTCAGGATCAAAACTTTAACAGCTATCTTGCTGTCATCAGGGTGGTTACCTCACAAAGGCAAGATAGCAGAAAACACTTTGTTAGTGGAACATGGTGCACCAGAGGAGCATTGTGTGACAAGTTCTGATCTTCAAAATATGAACAAAATACAAAATATGAAGTCTCCCAAGGGATTAGCTTTGTAACTGCAGTACTTAATAATTCACTGCAACTTTACTGAATTCAAAAATGTCACACTCACCTTTGCATCAATCCATCAAAAAGTCATCATACTAGAAATATTATTGCACTGTAATTCAAAGCTTTGAAAATGAAAATGTCTTCTCATTCCTTCATGTAAATACCCATGTATGAGGGAGACACAATAGCACCACCAGTACAATTTGAGGCAATCCAGCATAACAGCCCAGGAACCATCATGATAAGCTTGAAATTTTATCTTTTACTAACACTGTCTGGGAGGTATGGATTCAAGGAGGTAAACGTTTGTGAGGCAATTGTTTACGTTTTTACTGTAGTGAGGGTGTTATTGTGTCCACTCCTTTCATTCTCTAGTTTTCTTTTGTGTGGTAAATCTGGACATCTAAAATTTTAACCCTGTTAAACGTCCCAATTTCTTTCTATACAACTTTTCTTTTCTTAGATGAAACATAAATGTATATCTCAAATGCTACTGTGGGTTTATGACTTTGTGGCCTATTCATACACCCTTTAAAAATCACTTCAAAAACACACACCTTTTAGGTTTTATAGGAGGGCTCTGTTTGTCCATTTAGTAGATTACATGGCAACATACAAACACTCAAGAACCATACTAGTGTACCCCATTATGCAGAACACACAGCATGCAAAAGTTACTGACATACAGCAGATGTTTTTTTTTTTTTAACATGACTTGAACTTAGTGTGTTCTGATTTTTTTTAAGATGCTCCACGAACCACAATCATGACCAGAAAGTCCTCTTCACTTTTAGCCAGAGCTTTGGCTGAGGAATCCAGGAACTGCTGGGAGAAATCACAGGGAGGGAAAGCATGAAGTACCCCTGTGTTGTCTTTATCTCTGCTCCCTCCCACGGGCAGGCTGATGACTCCAGCTGCTTGTTTTTGGTTGAGGTAGGACACCAGGTTACGAAGCGGCCGCTGAGTTGAGGCTGCAGGGTCAGATGAAGATGTATCCTCTGTGCTTCCAGGAACTGCTAGCAGGATTGCGTAGCCACTGGGACCTGCCACCTTGATGCGCCGGGACACCTCGTCAAGTTTGGGCTGGTCTAGACGGAGACGCTGGGTGATCTTTAGTTTGCTCACTTGCCTCCCTGTCGTGCCGTCAATAAGCAGGTCACTGGCTACGCCGTGGTCCCCCTCCAACAGGTGCATGTTTGCTGGAAAGTTGCTGTTCTTCAGCAGCAGCATACCATGCCATGCTAAACTGAGTTTGGTGCCATCCGGCTTGGACTGCTGGCCTGCCTTGGAATTGTTCTCAGAACGTTCTTTTTTAGCTGGTCCTTTACCACCATCACCTGCTTTGCGCTTACGCTCACCAACAGCTGAAACACTGCTGCTTGAAGGACCCTTGTCAGAGAGACTCTGGCTTTTGAGTCTCCGTTCAGTCCCACCCCTTTCCAGGCTGCTGTGACGTTCTCGTGCAGGCGAGGTTCTCTCGCCCCTGATAGGGCGCTCTGAGTCACTGAAACGACCTCCATCTCTGCTGCTACCTCCAGGACTGCCATCTGGAGAAGCACGTCTACGCCTTACTGTCCTCTCTGTGCTGTCAGGGGAGTGCTCTATATGACGACCATCCTCCATTACACGTCGCTTGCGTACAGGTTCTCGTCCCTGCAGTTCTCGTTCCAAAGACCAGGGCTCCCGTGCCCGCCGCTCACGTTCCAAGTGCTCCAGAGGTTCAAAGGGCGATGCACGTACCCGATCCCGAATAGCTGGGTTGGCCCACTCTGTTCCAGGGAAGAGCTCTCTCTCCCTGAAGTGAAGTGGCGGTGGAGTCCGTTCCCTGACCCTCAGGGGTTCAGGTGTGGCACGGTGGACAAATGACTCAGCCACCATGTCAAATGGTGGCATTGGGAGAGGCTGCAGAAACTGCTGCTGGTAACGGTGCTCAGTGTCAGCAAAGTCCACTCTAAGTCTTCTTTCTGGACCGCCCAGAGGGAAGCCCCTCATGTGTGTGCATGCTGCTTGTGCAGCATCCAAACTTTCATACTGAATATAGGCCCAGGTATCCCCCTTTCTATAGTCAATGGTCCTTATAGTGCCAAAGCGATCAAACTCTCTTGCAAGGGCAGCTAAAGGAACCCATGGTCCAAGTCCACCAACCCAGAGTCGTGTGGTGGGAGTTGCTTTCCCATAGCCTATCTTTATGGGATTGCGGCCCACTATTTTACCAGACATGCTAAGCTTAGCTCTGTGAGCCATGTCAAGGTTCTCAAATTTAACAAATCCATATGTGCTGGTTTGCCCCCGTGTAGGTCTTTTAATGTCCACTTCTGTTATTACCCCAAACCTATCAAAGGCTCTCCTCAGGTCTGCCTCTGTAACTGTTATGTCCAGGTTGCCCAAAAACAAAGTCCTATTGGCTCTTTGGTCATCTTCTGGTGATATAAAATCTTCCTCACGAAAAGGTGCTCGATCTGCAATAAAAGCTGGACGTGCCCTGGCTTCAAACAGAGCAAACTCCCTGTCCCGCTCCAGTTCTCTGGGTAAAGGGGGCGGCGGGGGAGGGGGCAGCCTTCCCAAGGCCAGCTGCTGAAGCCGATAGTCTCTGTATCCAAGCCCAGTAGGCGAGAGGGGTCTCTGCAAATGTCTATGGCTCTGAGCTGCACCGTACAAGTCTCTCTCCACAGGAGAGCGGCTTCTCCTCCTGTTTATGTACACTGCCTCTATTTTCAGCGGCCGGTCGTACAGCACCAGCCGTCCCCTGGCGTGCTTTGCGGCTCTGGCGTCCTCCGGCTTCCTGAAATTCACAAACGCTATCCGCTCGTCGTTGCTACGACTTATCTTGACGCTCACGTCTCCAAATTTTTTAAATTCGTGAAAGAGTCCATCCTCTATGTCTTCATCGCTCAACTGGGTGCCGAGGTCGCTTATTTTGAGCGTTTTGTACTCACTCTCGGTGCTGGGCGGCTGTACCCGCTGCTCCCCCCTTGCTGTGGCCCTCGGCGAGGCTAAATCCAGCGTCAGGCTCAGGTTGTGGGTTTTACCGACCGAGCTAGCTGCAGCAGACTGACAGCTGTGATTATTTCCAGTCCGGCTGTGACCATCGAAGTCTCTGTCTCTTTTCTCACCGAGCAGACTCCTTCTCGTTGAGCCACCGTCGCTTTTGGTGGAGCTGTTTCCATTATTGCTCCCACTGGAAACGGAGAGAGCACCCATTTTCTTGCTGGTCGGGTGGCATCCTCCCCTGTCTCGAATATCGTCCAAGGCCCGGGAGCGTTTTTTAATCGGCGACCGCTCTTTACCTTTCATTTCTATCTTCACAGAGCCGACCCTCGGGGCGCCTGGTTTTTAGTGCTGTTTCTGCAAATTAGTGCAGAAAATTGTTGTAATGAAAAGCGGATTTATTCACTGACCCTGCAGCAAAACAACAACAGTCGCCATTTTGTAAAGATTAACGCGAAGACCCACCCCTTCATCCTGATTGGCTGAAAAGTGGGTGGAAAACTTTAAAGCACTTGTCAATCATCCGCAGAGACATCTAAGTGCATTGTTTGTTTGCAATTCTAGTTTATGCACATATGTACGTACAATTTGATATATTTAATGTAATTTTGTATATTGTGGATAGTGGAGTGGTGGTGAATATCTACTGCACACACACATTCAATTACTAATCAAATACATTTAACATCCAGAAATCTAAATGGACTGGCTCAAAAGTGGCTCCGATGTTTTCCTCTATTTATTGTTGAGCTCAAGCAGCTTGGCGCCTGTGGCATCAGTAAAAGAAAGAAAAAGACAAAAAAAACTTTCAATATTTTGAGTGAATATAATCTGAAAACTAAACATGTGATAAAGATCTTCAAAGAACGTACTGTACAACCTCACTGTAAAGAGATCTGGGTCTCCTGACTTGTAAAAAGTCTATCTTTGATATTGCCAACATCTTTGATGTATTGTACCTCTTTGTTGCCATTGTTAATTAAAAAATAAATATGCACTGAGAATAAAGAAAAGGGGACATACTTAATACAGTTCATTTAAATAACAAATGCCAGTATAGGCCTAGGCATATAGTGAGCTGAGTCAGTAGGCCACAGCTAATCAGTACTTAAAATTATGAGCATACTAAAATATTATATTTATTTAGAGATTTATATTTTTGTGAGTCATGTCGTGTCTAATCGAGAAACTTTTTAGACCACACAATAAACGTCTGCAGTTACAACATTTAATAATAGAGATCATTAAATAAATTCAGATTTTCTCGAGAGGGGTAACAAATGATCATGGTGTATAGACACTGATAGAGAAATCATTTTAATAACACAATACCACAAGGTGGCAGTATTTGAACAGAAGCTCAAAATGTACAGTAGGCCATAAGCCTCTAACTAATCCTTAGATATGGCCTTAGATATACGCAGAATCTTTCTCTGTGGGCATTTGGACAAAGCAAGCTGCTAATAAGCTTGTTAAGGAGCCAAACTCCATCAAAATTCTAGGACGTTTGTAAAAAAAAGACAATGCAGTTAACAGCATATAGAAGCACTGTGGGCCTAGTTTATTACTGAGGTTTGGGTCAACTGGACAAACATCATATTTTTGGTGCTTTGAAATAGGTTACTTAATGATCATTTTTAGTTGAAAGACAAAGACAAAGAACATAACTGTTGAATAACAAGTCAATGTCAGGTCTTAAAGAAGCTTAAATGACATAAGAAATTAGCAGATATTGCTCTTTCTATTTATGACTTTTTCTCCCTTTTGACATTTTGTGCACACTTTATAGTAAAATGTGCGTCAGTCAGCTTAGTGGGGCACTTGTTGAACTGAAAGATTTATTCTGTCGATGATGAACTGCCAAATTAAGTTCTACTGCAAATGTCTGAAAGCGACAGATGTTTTGGAACTCACTCTGCTGTTTGACTTTGTTGTGCTTCCACATTGTCCAGGGCATGTTAATAGGGCATGTTAATGCCTTTAGACTATGTCTGTTGGGTCACAATACATCAACTTGAAGGCCAAGATAAATCTTGTTCAGATCAAAGCACAGACCAGTGGCCAGTAGGCAGCCTTACACATTTTAATGAGCATTAAATCATATTTTTAGCCCATTAATGAGTCTAAGGGTACAGTCATTTTACAGTCTCTAGTGACAGCCTTCACCCAGTGACCCTGACACACAGAGTGATGGTTAGTTAATAACTTCCCCCAAAGCTCTGCAGTCTTAACTCAATGTTTTTCATTTATATCTAACAAATCACACAGGGCCTTTGTAGCTTGATATATTGAGTCAATATAGATCAACGGGTATGTCATACCACTTTAAACTTAATGACAACTTAATCAAAACTTATGCCTTATTTTAAGATGAAGTATATTATTGTTTCTTTTTTAGGCACAATAAACCAAACTAGAATTCTAATATTGTGAGTTGCTCTGTTACAGCTGTCCTGACAGTGTTTAAGAGTTAAATTATGAATTTCACTAAGTCATTGAGTTTCCTCTTTCGTTTAGGGACAGATAGATTTGATTAACCTCCTCCCTACCTTAAAATGAATGTTAAATTGAGCACTGATCCATCATCTGCTTTTTCTTTAGCTTTCTTAAAGATGGCCATCTCTTCAGTGCCTTATCCCTACTGACAGGTCGTCTTATCTTCTCCACTTAATCTGGGATTTAATCAGGGGGACTGTGTAACAGTGAGGGCTGCTGTCTCCCAGGGTTTGGCTGGAATTCGAAGCTGTGGGTGTGGAAAGTGTTTCTGATGGGTTTGTGCATTCTTCTATTGGAACCACATGTTGGTGGTTCACACAAAACCCCGGCATAGACTGAGGGAATGGCAGCTAATCTGCCCCAGCACGACTATCATGGTGAAGCAAGTAAAGGGAAAGGAGAGCCAACATATTCCCCCATGAGCCATGTACACTCCTGGGGAGTGAGTGGAGTTGGAAAAGCTTTGTCCACCAGTGAAACTCTTTTTTTTTTCTCAATTCAAGTTGCATTCTCAATCTTGCGCAGATCAAAATGTTTGCACATCTGACATGAATATGTTGGTATTTAGTAATTTACACCAGATGGGATGGTACCATGCAAAGCAGTGTTTCCTTGACAATAAAGTAAATTGTTTGGGGTAAAGCACAACAAGGAAGTTCCCTGAAAACAATTATTAGGAATGCATCCAAAATACATTTGATGCTAAGTGTGCTATAGAAACACATTTAAGTCATACTCTTCTCTTAAAAAGACAATAGGAGATATGTATTTAATAAAAGCAGAAAACAGATGGACTGGCGTCAGTGAATAATATTACCAAACAAAATGTGCCCTTGGCCATGGTAACCCCAGTTTCTTCTATTACTTAAACTGTAACTCATTACTCACTTGGTCGGGTTCACCACTGATGCCAGATGTGAAGGAGAAACGCCTCAATGTGAGCCGTCTGAGGGAGGCTCTCTACTTCATCATCGATAGTGAAGTGTGGTCACTCAGTTAGCTTTTCATTAATGAACCTGCCACTCACCCCTGATACATGAGGTGCCACCTGGAGGCCTCTTGAACTGAAGTCAAGCAGGCTGCACATGAATGGTCTCACCATACGCTTCCCGAACACAAAGAAACTCACTTCCCACAGCAGAAATCTTTGTGTTTATGGCAACCACAGCTTGTGAAGCATTTTTGCCTCACAACCACATTCCCAGTTAAAAATGTAACACAGACTTTTGGTTAGCTCTCTTAGTTATCGTTTTCTAAAAGAGTCATGTCAAGGCTAAAATAATTCCGGCTGAGATGGTTTTTGTTCCATTTTCTTAAACTTCTTTCCTCAGAAATATTTTCCTACTGAATAATACAGATTATTTAGATTGAGGCCTTTATTACTGGACACACTATAAAGCACAAAACACACATAACACAACGATTAATATGATAATTATATTTTTTACATGCTTAAATAATTATTCCTCTTTGGTCTCAGCAATGTGATAAAAAATGGAAATGGAAACTCTTATTAATATGTTGGATTTCGTGCGTGAGGCTAAAGCTGCCCTCACTGTTCATCAGTTACTTTTCCGAGATCTTCTGTATTGTAAAAAGTCTCCACATTGGCTTACATAAAAGTTAAGGGGAAATATTTGAGTCATACGCTGAGATGCTTTGGTCCATCTGGGACTGTGTACAGTTCAGAAATGTAACATACTTTGGCTCAGTCAGTGCATAATGGGGAGCTGGCACTGTTGTGGTCATGTAGGCCAGGAGAGGATACTGCCTGGCTCTTTGGCTTTCATCCGCAGTGCCACCAGGCCCGTTGGCTTGTATTCAGTGTCGGGCCCCTCGATCGAAGGGGACCCGAGGCCTCCTGGGAAACTGTGGAGTGAGTAGAGGCCATTGATACCCGGGTGGTGAGATGGGTGGTGGTGATGGTGGGGATGGCTGGAGGATGGGGGCATGCCCATGAAGCCCTGCAAATTGCCGTGGTGGTGAGGGTAGGGACTCATGCAGGACGAGGGTATGGAGTCAGGTCCTAGGACACAACCAGCACCTGAACCTCCACCTCCCCCTGAAGCCGCCCCAGGCCACAGGTTGCCCTGCATCTGGACAAGGAGAGATTTAGGCTAGGACACATTTGGAGACAGAACTACAATATGTACCAATATAAAACAGCAGGACCAAAATTGCACATCTATCACTACAACATGTATGTGTATGTCAAGTGATATCTGCGGTGGTCTACCTGGTATGTATCATGGCGAGGAAGAAGAGAGATATCATATGTAGCAGCAAAGTGGTTGCGGACCTCCTGGATCTTCCCATAGCGTTCCCGTTTCCTCCACTTGGCTCTGCGATTTTGGAACCAAACCTTTGGAATACAAAAATAAAGTATAACAGGGAAATTTCAGAAGACAACTTGTTGAGGCTGTAAAATCTTTTGTATTTGCAGCTATAAAAAAATAATGTGTAAAATATGAAACTGTTGTGCTAACACACACCTGAACCCGAGCCTCAGTGAGCTCAGTCCTGAGTGCCAGCTGTTCCCGGGCATATACATCAGGGTAGTGTGTCTTCTGAAACACTTTCTCCAGTTCCTCCAGCTGAAAGGTGCTGAAAGTGGTGCGATTGCGCCGCTTCTTGTTTTTGCCTGACAAGTCGATAGAGTCAGCGATAGAGTCCCCTTGTAAACCAACGCTGGGATCTTTCAGCTTGCCACAGCAGTCTGTGCCAATCCCAGGATAGCCCATGCTTTTTGAAGCTCCTTTCTCTCTGACTGAGCCAAGTGGGACACAAAGGGTGTATATTTTAAAATAAATATAAATGAATACGCAAAATCTAGCACATCTGTTCTCATTAGCATCAATGTAATGTTTTAGTATTTTAATATTGTTAAATTTGGATTAGATTTTGTGTAATCTGTCCTTGCTATCAGGAATGTATTATAGGTCAGGACACTCTTGAGAAAAAAATACTAATAAAAGATTAATTGATCTCAATGAGGCTTTTCTGGTTAAATAAAGTTCAAATAAAATTTACCTCAACAAGAAACAACACAAACAAATGAGCAATGCTTTAGAAGATAACAGACTCAGAGACAACTTAAGTAAATCGAGGAGATACATTCACAAATACGAGAAAGAGAAAAAGACTTTGCTCAGAATCAAATGTACCAGTGGAAACAATTGAATGATGTATCACTCCCCCTCTCACAGCCAGACAAAGTCCTTTTCTAACCAGCAGACTTTCATCTGGATATGGATCTGACACATTTATTTTAAGACCAGTAAATTCTACAGCTACACATTGTTACAAAATCAAATCAAACTATCAACATCAACTATTTTGTTCTTGAAGCATCACTTAAACAATTAATCACTTGCTTGTTTTATCTCAGTTTGATTCCCAAACAAGAGCTGCCAAAACCGTGAGACGCCAGAAGAAATCAACACCAGCAAACAACAATTCAGCCAAACAGTGTTTGGAAGTCATTTGATTAGTCCAGACAAACCATACTTAGGCAGTGAACTCTATTTGTTGTTGTTTCTGAGTTTGCTTTTTTTCCCCCTTTTAAAATAAACCCACAATCACCAAGTTAAAAATAACAAGATCTGATTTGATCATTTGAAAATAGAGATAATAAATGTTTGGGGTCACATTCAAAACAGACGAGGTCTTATTCTATGTGAAATGTCTATGTTAAAATATCCACATTATGAACAAGACAACTAGGATACAGCAAATATATGACAAAGTTATATCTGGTCAAGCACATTGTTTGAATTAATTAATTAATAATAAGCATTCTGACCTTTATGTTCTGCTGGAAAGGGAAATCTGAAAGCCTTATTTTCCTTCCTGTTAACAGCCCATGGAGAGAGCAGTTCCCTCCTGCAGTGTTTGGATGTTGTTGTCTATGTTCATTATGTTTAACCCTGAGCTCCAAAACAAAATCAGTCTCCATCTATCTGCAGGCACTCACTCACTGGGAGCAGCTAAGACACTCTGCGTTTCTCCTAATTCATGGGATCCCAACAGAGAGCACTTTTCATTGCAACATTAATTTCCTCATGTCCATTAGATCCAACCTCACACAACAGTTCATGCTGAAAATATTCCCCATCGAGATTGCAAACTGGGGCCGCAGGACATTTTATAGCTTTTACCCCGTCAAGGACACACATCCGCTCTGCTTCAATTCCAGTGTAACTGGAGATCTATGTGAAATGCAGAACAAGGCAAACAGAGGACAAATTCATAATGTGTATAGGTAGGAATATTGAACCGTGAGCATAGAGATCAGTTCTCATACTGAAATGGCCATGGCAGAAAGCCGCTTCTTTGCGGATTTCTTGTTCTGTACATTAAAGTTTTTTTGTTTGTGTGCAGACAGTCTTTAAATCATGTTTTCATCATGGATTTTTAATGGTTAGAGAAAATATAGCTTTATCTTCATCAGTTTTAATAGCCAGTGAAGATAATTTAAAAAAAGTTATATCATTTACTGGGGAGGAAGGTTTGAACTTGATACTGATGAGTTCCCAAAATAATTTAAATGGCTATTATGTTTTAATTTTATGGAAAAATAAGATATATTTATGTGTAACTTACTCCTATATCAGAAAGTAAATATGTTAAGAAATGTATTGGATACATTTTGCGAGCAATTTTTGTTGGCTATGTTATACATTTTATTTCCCCAATGTAACAAATACAATATAAAACGTATTAATAAACACTGTTGAGTATTAAAACTCCCTAAATGACTAAATGCAAAAGAAGATTTTTTTACATACTGACTCCTTTTGTTTGTAAAGAATATTTTGGCTGTATGTTGATAAGGTTTCAGTTCGTATTATAAATATTTATTTGGTATTTGCAGAAACTGATTCCACATTACAACATTGCAAATTAATGTAAAACTGTGAAGCTAGTTATATATTTTTATACGTTGGCTTGTCCCACCATCACAAAACACACAGATAAAGAATAGCACAGACATATATATGTATATATATATATATATACACAACACACACATGGTCGCTATTATGTACATACATACATGCAAAGCCCTTTTCAACTGCAGTACTAGACCAAGTAAATTACAAAATAAATTGAGTTAAGTGGACACTTGATAATTGTCAGTGCACAAGATTGTGTGAGTATGTCTGTGTGTGTGTGTGAGTATGTGCGTGTGTGTGCATGCCTGGGTGGGAAGGGAAAATCATAAATGCCTGGTTTTATTTAAACATAATTTAGAAGAAAAGTAATAAAAGTCCACTTTGAAACAGGACAGTTGATATCGTTATCATAACTAACTGTGAATGAAGTCTGTCGGCAGTAACATGAATCAAGCTATTGTATATTATTCTGGAGACAGATAACACAAAGTCCTTATCAGGGCTCATATCCTCCTGCTTTGCAGAATCATCAACACCAATAAATAAAATGAAAGACCACATAATTTCTTCAGGCTTCTATTCAGCATATACAATGACTACTCTTCTTCCCATGATGGACATTTATAGCCTCTTTGAGAATAGGCCTGCTTGCAAAATTCATAGTCAATTTTGTTGTGGTGACAAAAGAAAACTTTATAGGTGAAGAAGGTAAATGCTAAAATACAGCTATATAAATGTATAAAGGCAAATGGTGGCCTAAAAGGTTCATTGCTGACTAGTAGCTGACACACCCAAGTTACTGCCAGACTGACCTTTAACCTTTTTCACTCTCTCACTTTCCATCAATTTCTGCCAATTGGAAAAAAAAACCTGATGACATTTTTATCACAACCATGCTTCCCTTGCATCACCAGGAAAAATCAAGTAACACTTTTGTGCAACAGATGAAAAGACATATGTAGCAAAAACTGAAAACTGAAAAGTCGTTTATTTATAAAAAAAAATGTAAACATAATCCACCAGATTTGTGTCATTTAATTCAAATGATTTATTTATTAAAATTATTCTTCTTTAACAGTATTCTTCAATTGTCCGTTTAATTTTACCCCCGCTTGTCGTTTACAGGATGGCGATTATTTTACTAATAAAATGTCAGAATAATAATAATAAAGCAAACAAACTATTCAGTACTACTGTAGCATATGTAGCCTGTCTGAATAAAGACAAATGCAGCTCAGACTAACATGTGGTGATAGTTGTAAGTTGTAGACCTTGTTGTTGCTCCAGTTTTTATTTCTTAGTTACTAACAAATTCAAATTTCTCTAACTTACCCTCCGAGTTGTTTTCATAAAACGCCGGCTTGCCGCTTGCCACTGTACCCTTCTGATCCTGATTTATACTGTCCAAGAACTTGCTGTGTTTGGACGGTGATGCTGGCGGGTTCGCCGGGGCTGCGCCGTGCGTAAAGTCTGTGGCAGCATCACCAAATCTACCCATGGCGGTGGCGTACAGGTCCCCGCGCAGGCTGAGGCGGTGAGGCAGCGGAGGAAGGTGCGAGGGTTTCTGCAACTCATCACAGGGGAGAAAGGAACCAGAGCCCCCGTGCTCCAGTCCCGGAGAGTTTTCTGGTGTTCTCCTGCTGCTCTGCGAAGAGAAAGGCAAACAACTCCCCGTCTCCATCTTCAGGGTCCAGCAGGAAGGATCGACACCAGCGACTGGGCGCTGATAGTGTGGGCGCCTGAGTGAGAGACTTTTTTTCTTCTTGTGTCTTCATGTCAAGTGGGTGGGATTTAACAGAAAAGAAACAAAGACCCGTGAAACAGGGACTGGTGTGTGTGTGTGTGTGTGCGCGCGTGTGTGTCGATGGGTGTGTGTGTGTGTGTGTGTGTGAGAGAGAGAGAGAGAGAGAGAGAGCGTGATGGGATGTCTGCTGCAGCATCCAGCAGTCTGATATAATCCGCCAAAAATTCAATCACGTGTGGTTTCTGTCCCACCAATTAACCATTTAATTCCTATTTCAGATATTGTTATGGGCCTAATCAAATCAAGCAGGACAGGGGATCAGCAGCAGCCACGCACAACATTTTACGTACTAAGATGCGACAGAGTAAAAACACACTTTTTCAACAAAAGCCATGATGACACTGTCTGTTGTTTATTTAGTTTTTTTTACTATTGTATGTAATCTCAGGTCATTTTATCTTACATAATTATGATTTTATTTAAATTCAGTCGGTCTTTTTACATTACATGATCTATGCTTTTAGACTTTCGTCAGACTGAGAATTTCTTTTTTTTTTCATTTACTAAACATTTCTGCATGAACAATAACATGTTCAGCCAAATAAAAAAATAACGTTTATTTAATAGTTTATAATAATAATAATAATAATAATGTTTATTAACCATAACCCTATACTCTCATGGTCTTATTTAATACTTTATTCTAATACCAATAAATATTTAACACAAGATCTTTTTCTGCTGTTAAACCAGAAAATAGATGACATTAATAACTTATGTCTCATAGAAGTAAAATTTCACACAAACATTTCTGATTATTATAAATGAGTCATGTAAAACGTGAAAATGACTAGTGTAATTACAAAACGTATTGAAATAATTTCAAACGACTGCCGATGTCAAACAAATATGGTAAATAAAATAGACACTAATTCATAAGAGAAATACTAGGTTCTGCTATAACATGAACAAAATATCAACATTAATCAACATAATTTATTATCAACTGTAATATAGCCTATTTTTTTGTCTTTGTTTGTTAACAAATAGCCTATAACCGAAACACCACACTATTTTCGTTTAAAATACGTCGGGAATCATCAGAAGATTTTACAGGTCTGTGGGGTATTTAACAGATGAAAATAGCTCAGGCGCAAGAATAAATTACAATTTTGATATTTGAGGTTTAGAGGCAATTATCTAAATTACAGCTTAGAAATTTTTAACTAAGAATTTTTAGCGTCATTATAATCTAATCGAAATCTAATCTAATCGAATCGTAGGAGTTATCCGATCACGCAACGTCAAGAAAAATGCAACATCCCAGACATCCTATGTTTGGCCGAAATATGAGTTATTACTGCTATAGACAACAGGCCTATCAAAGAAATGGAAAGTGCTGGTTTTGTTAGGTCTACCGTGACCGCCCGACTATTAGCTTAAGCAGTTGCAGCTCATTTAACTATTTTCTCCTCCTTCATGTCGGAACTATGCTGCTAATTTCCTACTGCTGTAGATGATACTGACTATCTTTTAAACATGATGGAAACAGTAAAACAATAATTACAAAGTTCATAATATTTTCTTTCTTGAATTGAAATACAATTTTAATTAATGTAATGTTATTCACTCAAATCTTCATGAGACTTTTCCTTGAAATTATGTGATATTTGTTTTGATTGATGTCTATGGATATAAAAACAATAATAATAACTTTTAAAAAGTAGGAAAAAGTAGAGCATGAGATATGTTGTTCATTTTACCATGCAGCTCAAAACTGACTGAATAACCCCAAAAAGAGTTAGCCTCAGCAGTAAGATAAAAGGCTTTTGATACTGACATGTTATCTCCAATCTAGATAAACCTTGTCTAAACACAGTGCACTTACCACGTTCAGACACGGTACTGGTGGTTTTGGGGACATCTCACCATCTCTCTGGATACCTGAGACCGCATGCTGCTTGACTGATGGACAAGTGTGTAAACATGAGATCCATTTGGACTGAGAGGCCTCATAAGCCCCATTTGATTTCATTTTGAGCTCTGAAATATGAAAAATGTCCAGAGTACATGTCACAGATCCAAGCAGGAAAAAAGCTGTATAACAAGATCTATGGAGTTACCATGGCATGTGACTGATGGCTCCAAGTAAGTTCACGTTCATGCTTAAAAAGAAAGAAAAGATAAGAAACCTGAAAACAGTTTTTCCACAAAAAAACAGACACAAATAAACCAAAAGGAATTGAATCTTATTCATATTGAAATGTGTAAATAAATTACATGCCTGGCTTTAGCAAAAGACTTATAAACATTTAGTCAAGAACAAAATAAAAAATTCCAGTCTTCCCCCCGGTACAAATTTGAAAAGTAATTGCAAAGGAAAGGAGAGCCCCATTTAAGCTTAACATGATTAGTGATTTTAGATGTAAAACCCAATGACGTTTATGTGTAACATAACTTAGATTAACACGTTTGGGTCTGCAACCTGCACACTCTAACTGAATTCATCCCCATATATCCCCCAACATTTATGAAACTGACTGACTGACCACCATTAAAAATCTCAAAATTGTGTTGGAAGGGAGTACGGATATGTTTCTCAAATTTCGTGACAAGTATGTCCTCTGTAGCTGGAGGCAGCAGAGCACTCTTGAATTCACGAACCCAGCTGAGTAAATGCATTCCAGAAATGTGGGCAAGAGGAAGAACGTCTGTGCTATGATCTATTACACTGTTACCAGCTGCTGCAGGTAACAGTGTTTATATGAACACTGCATGAAGAGAACATAAGATGTAAAGGGCTATGGACATATTATTTGCTGAGAAATCAAAGTCTCCTAGTCCATATAGACATCTGTATGCAGTGAGGGAGGAAGTTTATTCATTTAAGCTAAGAAACTTTAAAAAATAGAAAAATAGAAAGAAAAATAGATCTAGAGAAATCTTGCCCACATCAAACAAAACAAAGCACTTGTCCATTATAATAATAAGCACATTATGCAAAATTATGCATCCTACATCAGGAAGAGATGTGTGTATGTTATGCTGGAAGGAGAAGAAGTCGTGGTTAAAAACACAGAAACGGCAGAAAATATTATCAACTTATTGTCTATACCATGACCAGCTCCACTTGCTGCTCCCTGCGGTCCTAAAGCCTTGTCCTATACGCCTGTCCTGGGCATGACCCTGCACAGGAAATCAGTTCAGCCTGCTGGGAGTCCCAGGTCTCCCCCCGCTGCCTCCTGGCTCTGGGCACAAACAGTGTGGATAAAGGTGACCCTACACTCTCACCGTGCACCCTGCGACCCTTAAGGCTAAAGTACCACTTCCACCCCTCCCTATACTACATCCTCTCTGCCGGGCTGTCAGTCTGCAGGCCTGGTCGCACCCTCTTACACCTTACATCATCTTTCATACACACACACATACAGGACAATACAGGCATGCATACACAAGACACAAATTAAATAACTAATCCAGCACCACTGTTCTTTTCTACATAACATATGAACTTATTATAATAATTTATTGATGCTATAATGTCAATCGTGTGTGTAGAGAGTAAACAAACATCTGACCTTTTGCAGTGACAATCTGCATGATCCTCAAACAGCACATAGATGGAGAGTCGTCCAACGCAGACAGAATGAAGTTTGACTCTGTACTTCATACAAGCTGGCTGTCTTTGTCTGGATATCACTGCCTGGGGCCTTTCCTCTCACGTACAGGGTGGCGATTCAACCTGAGGTTTGCATTAGAATAGGAGAAGGATAGCTAATTTAATTACTCGCCATGAATGCACAGAGATGATCCCATATGCAGAGCCAGGGCTTCTCTCAGAGGCCTCCCTCACATCCTCCAGTCTATGTCCAGAAGCTGCAGAGCAAGCCGAGGATGTGACTGACAGCTGCCGACCCTAAGGTCAGCTGGATGGAGAGGTGCATTGTGGGAAATTTAAGCTGGTTTGCTGTAGCGATAGGGGCTGAGGTCTAGAAGGGAAATGGGAAGTGGGATTGTTGTCCTCTGTCTGACCTCGCATGAGCCGTCATGGAGCACACTGGAGCCCAGTGAGTGTTAGCAAGTCAGGACCCGCAGCCACAACATACACGAGATGAACTGGGTACATATCTGTCAGTAAGGAAGGGACAAAGCCTCACACTGACAAAAGCTACAGAAAATAGAGTGTACATGGTATTGTTTTGGTTAGAATTTTACTGTATGAAAACACTATTTTCCAGACAGCGCTGCAAGATCATAAAACATTAAAAAGGAAAAGTTTCCCATTGTTTTCACTGCTGGAAAGATCGTGACACATTAAGCTACCCAATTAACCCCCCGGTGTTTTTCAAACCAGAAGACCTTCATGTACACTACCAGTCAAAAGTTTGGACACACATAGGAATCACCATGTTTTTCATGAAAAGATACATGTCTTCAGTTGTGTTACCATCATTGCACAT
>JAUMHL010000028.1:12163526-12184587 GCA_032362345.1 Sandelia bainsii | reverse complement strand
GATGTTATGAAATCTGCTTTTCTTTCACAAACATGGTCATTTCTATGTGTGTCCAAACCTTTGACTGGTAGTGTATGACAGTGTAGAATAACTAACAATGACAAGTCCTGCAGCCTTTGTTAATTAAAGTTGGGAAACAGTTATACTATGCTTGATTTGTCTTGCTGCAACACAAACTGTGTGTTGCTCTACTGCACTCAAATCCAAGACAGACCCACTAGTATCTAACAAGGAACTACTAAGAAAGTTACATAATTTGTAATTCATTAATGCTTGATTGGTTCATCAGTCATTTAGGTATATCATTCAGTTATAAGTCATTAAAAATGATGTGTGGGTTGCCAGTTTATGAAAAATCATCCTCCAGCATGATGCTTATGTCATTTTTTTCATTAGAGAGACTGTTTTCGTTTTTTCCAAAATCTATATATAAACATATAATTTATTAGTTGTCCATCATTGTAAATTCTTGTTTTTATTGGTGATGCCAAAAACTATTACAAACTGACAAACTCATTAATTTATTAAGGAGTTACTAACATTTATAACTGCAAACCCAATGTTTCATTAGAAATTGAATAAACATGACTAGTGGGTAATTAATGACTCAGCATGTATGACTGCAGAACTGAAGGCTTGAAGAAGTCTCACTGGTGAATGTAAAAGCTAAAAGATGTCATTTTTTCAAGGAGGATTTTCCACAGCCCAAAGGTTTTAGCCTTAAAAAGTAAAAAGTAAGCCTAGATGAAAAATAAAATTAACTTTTCATCATAAATCTATTTTTATGTGTTTGCTCTACGTTGCACTGACTGGAGTTGTCATAGCAACAAACTGAAGCTTAGTTTAGCGTTAGGCTCTGACAATACAGCAGTTTAATATGAACATTTAGCCTCTTATATTGGATACAGAGATGTGTGTGAGGGGATTTGTTCGGTACAGTAGCTTAGAGAGAGAAATGTATGTATAAAAGCTCTGTCTGTCGTGATAAATGCCTCTCTCCCTCTGACTCTTAATGAAGGACAGACTGGCTTCGCTCCTTACTCACAGTCTCCAGGAATCCATAAACATGCACCTTAGCAAAACCATATGGATGTATCAGCTAGAGCCCGATACAAAACACTAACACCAGAGCTAAAAAATAAATAATCCCTGAATCACTTAGGGATTATTTAGTGAATGTGTTTTAAAGCGGACCGGGAACCGCTGGTGTTGCGGCCCTGCTGGGCGGTGACGCATGCGTAATGGAGTAGAAAAATAAAGTTTGAGTTACTGTCAGCACATGTAACTCAAATTTATTTTTATCGTTCAAATTAATACCCATAAAGACATATCAAAATTAATCTACTTTAGTTCATCTGGTTTTTGACTGGTAATTTTAGATATTTAAGTCAATAAACTGGATATTGACGCAGGTTAAATAAAATACTATTACATTAGAAATGGTCAGTAAATATTATTTCCTTGAGGTAGAAATAGGCTATGGGTCTATGTTCCCAGTGGAAATATAACCTCAGATACTGTTTTCCTCATTATTGGAGAAGGTTGAATCGTCTATTTCTGACTGATTTGTTGTTGTTTTTTTCTTTGTTGTTTTTATTTTTGTATTTTAAAGGGAAAACAATGTCAGTAAGGCACATATGCAGGATGTAGCCTACCTACTATGAGATCACTTTAGTAATTACTAATACCTATAATCTCATTTGTGTTATTTTTGTTGATTTTATAACAACCCCGACATTGCCCGTGACACAGAGGTGGTCGAGCAACAATGAACGGATTGAAGATCATGGGATTTTAATTGTTCAGAGCCAGAGGACAGGAACCTCCTCAGGTCCTCCTCCTGTCCTGCGGCCACTCAGGGTTTCCGGTGAGTAGACTAAATGTGTCCATACATGAGATCAATGAGGACAAGTTGCACCTGTGTTTATCCTGGAAGGGAGTGGATGTTTGGCCCAGTGAAAAGGAGCATATTCAAATAAAACAATTTAAAATAGAATTTTAAGAAACGAATAAAACATAAAATCCGTTATTCAGTGTGACATTACAGTGGAAATGTTGTGTATATAAACCCATACATTCGACTGAATTAATTTTGAACACAGTAGTTAATTTAAGCAAACCTGTGCATGAAAGTCAAACTAGTTTTTGTTATCAGTTTAGTGAATAATAGAAGGGTTTTCAAGCTTATATCTTTATGTTAAATCTCAAATGTAGATAAATTTGCTCTTGTGTCTTACGTATAGGTTAAGATAGTTTTTTTAAACGAGTTTCTGTCCCCAAAACATCTAGTTTACGCTTAATAGGCTTCTCTTGCATGTTAACAAAATAACGAAAGACAAATTACAATTTTGTAAAGATCATTTATACTGAACTTCACAAAGGATATGATGCGCAAATTATTTTATTGTTAAGGTGTTATGCATGCACTGAGATGAGATATTCACCCTGAAATGGAGACTAAAGACGTACCTAGGAGAAAATAAATAAATAGTTTGAAAATAATTGAAATCATCTTCTGCTGTGTCTTCACAAAACGTCTGAAGCAGTTTAAGCCTACAACATCGCAAGTATACTCTCTGTTTAAAAATGTAGGGATATACATTTTTTCCTGACTTTTTTACTTTACGGATTATTACAGACTAGTCATAGACAACGTTTTATACTAATAGATGAACCAACACCGTAAAGCTACTCCAAGCATGACCTTAAACGGGGAAGAGTAGATTTCTTTCCTAAAAGCACAACTGAATTTTGCTGAGATAGGTTACTGATGTTCAATTAAGGTTGCAGCCTTTGCGTTGGTGTGTGTGAAAGGCTGTATTGTTTCTCTGGCACTGGTGACAGACAAACATACAGACACACACGTCTGTAATCCCGAGGCTCCAGACAGAACCTGCGGCTTTGGCACCGAGTTCCGTCTCCATCGCGCATCAAATGAGAAAACTCCTGAGGCGCAGGAGGTCTCCGGTAGCCTACCAGCTTTCTCACATCTGTGGATGAAACTTGTGAGCGAAATTCTGGATAAATACTTGTGAAAGTCCGCGGAAGAACAACACGACTTATTTCGGAGCGCCTCGCTCTAAATATCTTTCTTTTTTTTTTTTGGCAGGTTCAGTTGAGGGAAGCTGCAAAATTTATAAGAAATTCAACGTGCTCTCTGTTGCTATCAGTGATGTAAGAAAGATTTTTTTGAATTTAATAGATTTTACAAATGAGTAAACGTGTAACACGTCATCCTGTGGATTTCCCAGGCCTACAAATGTAAAACAATCCCACATAATAGATGCTGAAACTCAAAGCATTTGTTTAAAACCTTTTTCTCTTAATTGTAAAAAACAAAGAACACTGTTATTGTAAATAATTAGAGGATTGGTTCTTATATCTGCTAGATTCTAAA
The DNA here is from genome assembly GCA_032362345.1 of Sandelia bainsii. Classification (NCBI taxonomy): domain Eukaryota; kingdom Metazoa; phylum Chordata; class Actinopteri; order Anabantiformes; family Anabantidae; genus Sandelia; species Sandelia bainsii. The sequence goes on along the minus strand of JAUMHL010000028.1, from coordinate 12,181,190 downwards.
CCCCCTGGTGCAGTGCAGTCCTTTGTTCCTGTCCAATCAAATACAGCTGTACAAGCCACAGGAATAGCTGGGGTCATCCTCCCAGCGGATGCTCAGGCCCATCTTGCTACTTGTGCCCTGAGGGCCTGGGCACAACGACCCGCAAACAGCCACCCAGGCACTGGCCACAATGCCCTTCTTCACTCACAGCTCACTGAAGCTAGCATGGTGGCTAGTGTTTTGTTTCAGATCTGACTCATCCTCCTCTTTAACTTTTTTTAACATGCAGGATGTAGCTGCAAATATTGCACATAAAGACGTTTCTGTACAAACCATGCAGCAGACATAAAAGTACACTTTTGTTATTAGCGCAGTCTTTGAACTGTATAGTAAAGACACAAGTGCTCAACTATTAACTATAAGATCGGAGGGATAGGCTTCATGCAGCTGAACTTGGCTCTGTTATTTCGTTTTTAGAAGATCTCAGGCAGAAGATGAGGTCTGTAAATTAAAGGAACTCTGACAAATTTGAATGAGTCTCTGCCGGGGAAGAACGAAGCAGCAAAGCAAATTAGACTGAGTGGAGTCCAAGAAAGGACATGTGAGAATTCTGCCGGTTTAGAAAGAGAAAAAGCAAATGACCTTGGGGGCTGAAGTGGCTGGATAGAAAATAAACTGTTTGGAATTACTCTGCACGTTGAGGAATAGAAAGCAGCTGCAAAAATCTGAACGTACTCAGTTGATTTCTCTGTGAGTTGGAAAAGCTTTCAGCAGGCACATCACACTAACCTCTGGGCTTAGTGTGCAAAGGCAAAAGTTGTAATGTTTTCAACATGTCCATGCTATTTAAAAGAGATAAATTGGGCTTCTGAAGTTTGAAGTTGAGGTAAGATTTTTTGCTTTGACTTATGGGGAAGCAGCCCTGCAGCAGAAAAAGTAGCTGGTACACAACTCAGGTAATTTGAGGTACGTGGCAATCGAACAACAAGGTTTAAGGAATTAAGGTAATGATAATGAAAGCTGCAGTGGGCAAGTTGGTCTTGAGCGTTCCAGTGAATGACACACTAGAGACCATGTCTGCACCAGGTTTCAGAAAATCTAATTTATGGCCACTTCTCAGCAGCTGGATTTGCACTTCCGACCAGGGGATACCATTACCAAACACCATGTAGAAGGCTGATGGATATGCAGGACAGTCTTGCTCTTGCTCACTCACCTCTTTCTGACAATTAAAAGTACACTGGATATTTACAGAGACATGCACATGGTAAAACAGATATAAGATTTGCATCTTCCTACTATTTTGATCTAAGTGTCTTGTTTTTATTTTCCCTAAATGTAACTATACTCAGGTCAGTGGACTGTCCATGGGTGGTACTGAAAAGGAAATAACACTTGTTTAAAGTATTTATATATATCATGGATTCATAGGTATTTTGGAACTAAATGACCAAGAAACTTGTGAAGTTAGACAGCAGAAACATTAATAATCAATCACACCAATAATCCTACTCAGAACCACAGTCTGGGGTGTCTACTCACCATAAATTGGAAACTGACTGAAGTTTGTTATGAGCCAGAAAATAAATCTTTGTGTGTTTCTGTTCATTGCTCAGGTACGTATCAGAGATGTGACAAAATATGTGACATGTTACAGACAATAAAAATGTTCTTTTTCTGTCTATGGGAAGAGCAATTATACCCTAAATACAGACTGAATTTGTCTTCCAGCATAGGAAAATCATATGTGACATCTGAAATTCAGTGAGTTTGCCAATAAAGATTTTAAGCCCTTCTATGGAAAGTCTAGTCAGCTGCAACCATCATTTGTTCCCCAGCCACGATTCACTGACTTGACGAGGGAGTGTAATCTTGCAACAACCTAGATGGAAAATCAGCCAAACCCTTGCACTTACAGTAGATCTTTCTTGGTAGTGTACAGTGTCAATCTCCGTCAATCTCAGGCACTTTCAATTTCTAAACTTCTTATCCAGGGCACCTAAGATTAGAAATAACATTTGATAATCAGATAACTCAGACTAAGACAAGACAGTTGACCTTCCCAGCCTTAGATTTCCAATTTTTTTGCAACAGCTTTACTTGCATCCATGTAAGCAGAAAGGAATGGTAGTTTTTAATCTAAATCATCTTTAAGTGTCACATGATCCATTTCATCGATGCTCATTTGTTCACATTCACTGTCAGATGACTTGTTGATGCAGTGTGGAAAACAAACCAGCTTGACAAATGCTGGGATGGTGGGAAGTGACCACTGTCCCCTTGGTTTGGAGACCTGACAGTGAACTCTGAAAGGCTAACCACCCCCCCAGGCAGCTTCCCCTCCGGCCTCTAGGCTCCATTATCCAGCCATAGCCTGGGGCCCAATCACCCCTGCTGCCCTCTCTGTCTTTCTTTTTCCCTTTCTCCTTCTATTTGACTATCTGTCTCCCTCACTGTCTCCCTCTCCCTTCCTATTTCTCTCGTTTTCTCTCTCTCCAGGCTCTCTTTACACAGTGCTTTCAAGAGCTCCCTGTGTCACCAGCCTGATTAAAACAAACACTGACCCTATTTTGGTATCTAATCCAATTGTGCTCTTTTTCTTCTCACCGGCCCTGGAGCACGCAGAGTATTAGGTGTCCTGGGAGCCACAGGGCCCCCCTTCTGTGAATGATCTTAGATTTCAAACACTCAGGATCATCACATATGGTGGGCAGAAAGTAAATAAAGTCTTATTAAACTGCCTTTTAGCTCTCATGTGTAAACAGGATTTAACATACATCTTGATAATGGGCCTTATATTTCTGTGGTTGGTACAATGTTGCATGAACAAAATGATGTATATGTGCACATGCCTGTTGTGCGTTAAGTGTATGTGAGTTAAGAGTAAGGGGATGGAAGTGCAGGTTTTGGCTAGCTAGCCCTGGTGGCGAGGGTACTGACTGAGAGGTTATTGAGAGAAGACTGCTGTTTATTGTTTTATTAATAAGGGCATGTTGGAATCACCAGGTCAGGGCTTTACCTTTGACCCCAAAAAAACTGCTCTAGAGAGAAGCAGCCTTTGAGCATCAAACAGACAACTATTCCGATTGAAGTCTGTCCATGTGTTTCGACAAAGCAAGTGTTACTATTCATTGTTATTGCCGTATTTTTAGACTTGCATCAAACTTTTGCTTGCTTTGTGTAGTTTCATGCTGTTTGAAATGGGAAACCAGAACATATTTCTTGCACACACAAGTCATATGACTTATATTGCCTAAATTCATTTAATGCCATGTACAGCTACATCCTGAAACCTGTAGTTGTTTTGTCTGGCTGTTAACTTCTACTGAAATACTAGTTGCAGATGATTAGTGATATCAGATGTCAGTGTGTATGCCCACTCAGAACTATTTAAGTATTTCAGTCTACTTGCCGTATAAGAAGCTTCAAAATGTCTCTTTACAACCAGCCAGAGATTCACAATAAACTTCACAGGAAGCTGACAGCTGCCATTTGTTATGTGTATAGATGATGATATCTTGGTTTGGCCAACTCATCACACTGTCCAACATGCAGCTTTTGTTTCTGAACTGCCCCAAATGAGGCTGATGTTTGTAAAGTCTGAGGACTATAAAGCTTCATGCCTGCAAGTTATCATCATGTCACATCCTGTGGCACAATGACATTAATGACACCACCTAGTGGTGAACAACAGTTATATCAACCAGATTTTAATGTCATGCATTTCTGTCCATTGTTTCTGATTTATGAACAATAAATATAAATGTTTGCTGTGATCTGCTTTGTGTCTTCTACTGTATATAATTAAGGCCCATAGCTTCGAACATTTCACCAATGATGGAAATAGTTAATGTATAAGGTTATTTATACATTATTGCCATCACTAAAAACATTCCAATAATATGATAGGCTATAAATTGTTTTCCTGCATTATATTACTTTACTTTTTACATTTTAAGTGCATTTTGCTAATAATACATTCAGACATCTTCAATACAGCAATCTTACTAGTAATAGAATATTTTTTTTATTGCTTTAATTTATTTTAAATGTCTACCAATAAATTTCACAGATGTATCCTGTAACTGCATAGAATAATGTCATGTAACTGATAAACATCCTGAAGGAAGCCTGAATATGCTTTTAGATACTGATTGATAAAATAATAATATATTGAGAGCTGCAAGTGTAACAACTTCATGCAATTAGATAAATGGTCTCCCAAACAGGCACCTTCAATGTATGGAAACCAGCTTTAATTACAGCCAGAAACTCTTTTGTGGGCCTTCTGATTTATGGCCAATTACTTTTACCTTCTTATAATAATCATTTGTTTTCCCCACTGTCACAAGCAAGACCTTGGAGGTACTATTACCTAAAACTTCACTAGGCGACTACAGGTTGAAATATATGGCAATAATCATTCCCACTAATGGCTGTCGAGCTCAGAGCAAAGGCAGTTTTTATAGAGTCCAGAACTGTACATCAAACCCAGAGACTAGCCAGACTTTATGACCAGGTCATTTCACCCTTTGCTCTGTTGTTTATGGTTGTAATGGCAGACTGTTGCCAGCTTTCATGGCTGCTGTGGCTGATTTTAACTCAGGCAACATGCTGCGGAGACTCAAAAATTAAGCATCTTCACAGTAAGAATGACACTCTTACTTAATCACGTGAACCATCCTGTCAAGCCAACAGCTTGTGAAAAGCATGTTAAAGTGTAGGGGGTGGCTGTTGCAGTTTTTATCTAACCTTTTAACTTTCACAAAGGGTTTACTATTGCTGTATAAATAAAAAAACAACATACTCCAACAGAGACATCATGCTTTTTCCACCCTGCTTTTGGATCGATGATGAAACAGTGTGTGAAGAAAAAAAGAATTTAAATAAGATAGAGGTAAAAGGGTGAGGAGAGGATGGGACAGCAAGCAGTGATAATCGATGGTGGCCACAGAGCGATGGCATAGATGAGGTCGTTTGTCTCCAATGCAGGGGGAGGAAGAGTGGGAGAGATAGAGAAAAGGAGGTGTACAGGCACAGCCGTCTGCTGAGGGAGCTGGCAGCTGGCCAGGCTCCGTAAGAGGGCGTCTGAACAACAGCAGAATTTATCACAGTAACTGCTAGCCTTGTTACTGATGAAAACACGAATCTGAACATGGAGCGAGAATTAGGCTGGAGAACAGAACAGCTAAATCAGCCAGCTGAAAACTCCCAGACCCTGGCAATAAAATTTAAAAATCCACATTTAATGAGTCTTTCTGTGCTCTGTATATATTTTATCAGTTTTTGTGGTGTGTGTGTGTGCGGTCATTATGCTTATCACCCTGCTATTAGATCCATATCTAATAATTTCATTGTCTTTACTTTTATTTGGGAAGAAGTACATAAGACATAAGTTATTTTGGTTTATTTATTGAGCTGAATGGACTACCACCTTACTCACTCACAGATCCAAGATTTCCAGACTCACTCTGAAGAATTGCTTTTTTTTCCTGGATGTTCCTAAAGGTTTGTTTTAAGATACAATGTGCTGTCATCCCAGAATAATTCACAACAGACCTTGAAGCTAGGGGCTCTGTAAAGCCAGGCAGTTTCAAAAGAATCTATCATCTATGAATGATTTAGCAATTTATATTATAAGCACAGTTACATCTCTGTAATCTTGATGACTTTGTATTGTCCCCTGTAACATTAAAGTGTGAGCTCTGCAGACCCAATCAAGAGGCTCTTGTTCTTCCATGTGTGTTACTCATGGTACATAAGGGTTGAATGCGTTTCTGACGCTGGTGTCTCGGTTGCCACTCCCTGCTGCAGCCCAGATGGCACCGAAGCCCTCCCTCCGCAGCAGAGGTCTCAGCAGCCTCCCTCAACAGCCGGAGAGGAGATGGAGGGTGGATTATCATGCTGATCATCCTGAGACAAGAGACTGTTTGTATTTGTATGGAAAACAGCTTTACAGTATTTGACATGTGCCGATCTCATAAAACAACAGACTAAACAAACCACCTCAACACATTTTTCTCATATAGCATCCGTGTGGTCAGGTTTTCTCTGATCAGTTCCCTCATTCTTACTTCACACTACATTGAAATGACCACTGAACATTAAGTAGTGTTTAAATTTACATTGTATGTTGTTGCTACAATTCTAACCAGAAGAGGGCACAATAATATCACAGTGGATCCTCCCGAATAACAACATTTATCAGTTTATTTCAGTGTACAAAGATGCACAGATTATATACAGTAATTAGATACACAGTATACTGTAAGTGATAATGTAACCTGGGATTTGCAGAAGCTTTGAATTAGTTTGGTGTGTGAACAGTGGACATCTGCAAAGAGCATTTAACAAAAAACTAAAAGCTGAAAGTTTGAAACTGAGAAAAATGTTTTAAACTCACAACCAAAAGATTGAGAAGACATTTAGACATGATGACTATGATGGTGAATTTGCTTGCTGAACTCTCTTCATGTTCCAAATGCTGGAAAAAGGAAGAGTAAATCTCATTTTGGTGCAGAATCTGACTGGGAAGCAGGGGTATAGGATGAAGGGGAGCATAAGTCACTGAGCAGTGGCCTTTTAAGCACAAAGGTCCATGAGGCTGAGGCTGATTTATAGCGTCAGTGCATTAATGATGATGGATTCCCACTTCAGATGTGGCTTGTTGTGTTATTTTAATTTCAGTAAATAGACAGTGTAGTGTCACCACAGAGAGGTGTTTAACATGATGCAAAGTGGAACTGCTTTAGGTATAATATGGATTTTAGAGAAATACAACAAACAAAGACCATTACATCTTCTGTTTTTAATTGCACTGTAGCATCTGCTGTGGTCGAGGCTGGATAACCAAGAGATAGAAACAGTGGAAACATGAGGAGTTTGGGTAATAGAGTTGTAAGCATAGACACACATGTACACAGTGCACACGAACACATCCCCATCGTCCTGAGAGTGTATTTTTTTGACAAGAATGCAGCTGGCAGGGTCACAACAGACAGGGTGCAAACATTTTGTTCACAGTCTTTTATGTCGTTACATAAAAGATGGTGCATGTTCTGGTTCTTTAAGCGGTGTAATGCCCTCCTGGCACCAGTCGCTGCAGATTAGTCATCATGAGATGGCAGAGAAGTGTCGCTTACACAGTCTGAGGTGGACTTTTCACAGGCCACTGACTGTGTCTGCGGGATTTTGGTATATCATGTCATTGTGTTTAACAACAGTCTTCTGGCCACAACAGTTCATTTCACTTCACTGTTGACCTATTAAAGGCTCTATATTTATCTGTACCAGTACCAGTCATGCAGTATATACATGAATGTGCATTTATATATGAACTAGTGGGAAGATTTTACTGTTTGTGCTAACGGCAGGGCACTAAACAGCCATCTGGTAAACTGGAGGGCAGGATAGGGAGGAGGATCCTGCATATCCCTATAATCAGTGGGAATAATTTTAACTGTATCTTACCCATTATGCTGTGATCTTTACATACATGTTGTTGTGTATGAAAGAGAACAATTAACAGGTTTTTAAGTAGCTGGTTGAAAAATTGCTAACTAAAAACAAGAATAGTGACATTTCTATTATAATCTTATGCTGTAATACTGATTGCTCCAAACATAATATTGCTGACATGATAAGTTGTTGTTTGATCTCTTTACAGCAGCCCCCTCTTCTCAGACACCCACACAATCAGCTGTAAACAACCACAGGGCACAAGGAATTAATGGAGGACTTTGGCATTAGTGGTTTGCAGTACAGTACATTTGTGAAGTGAACAAGGCCTAATAAGGAGAGCCTGTAAACAACAGTGATGACAACAGAAGATTTCTCCTTACATCTCAGGTGACTTTCGGGATGTTTGAAATGCCTGTTAAATTACGAAAGTGTAGTCTAGTGGCATGATTTTATAGTTCTATTTTTGCTTCCAGTGATAACAGGCCAACCGTCACCTCTCTGTGCTCATAAAAGCTACCTCAGTAGTAAATTCCCTCCCTGTTGTTTTTATTGACTGGTTTTCTGGACGAGACAGAAAACTCTCATCCAACAGAATCAACACAAGCCTCAAATTCAAATACTATAAAACCAAGCCTCAACAATGTTGTCTATATAGAGGCCTGATGATGACTTGTGTCAAACCATCACACCAATCATGCATCTGCAGCTTATTTTAATGTTTATTAGACTGTCTTAAGGCCAAATTGTTGCTATCAATTTGGCGCTGCACATTCATCACAGATGTCAATACTTGCTCTTGTCCTCTTGCGGTCATGACTTTTGTCCATATTTCTTTATCTAGGGAAGAGGACTGAAGCATTACCTGGACGCTAATAAGCCTATTGTCACTTAAACAGCAGAGATGGGCATTTAAGTGGAAATAGGCAAAGGGCAGGGGACAAATAAATGAGGTATCTCTCCTGGAACACCATAATATGTAAACACCTCATTTTCAATACACTGATTTTTTAACATGTTGTGATGAAATGTGAAACACTACTGTTTCAGAGCTGTTGACTCACTGATGTTTGGTTCAGTGTGTCTGCTTGTGTTACACCTGAACCACCATGGTTACAGTTGCCCCACAGGGCCCTCTTCTCCTGATTCATACACAGAAAAGCAGCATGTAGTCAGTCAGGGGAGTGGCTGAAGTATCCCTCCTTCCCCATTAATCCATCTCTTTCCAAAGGCTGTGCTCTCACACTCAGAGGTGAGTAGGCAAGGTATCAGTACACTGAGTTGGGACTGCACCATTACTAACGAGCAAAGGGGGGGACAGAAAGATGAAGTTTAATCATGATTGCTGATGATGCTCGGCTACACAGAAACAGCCCTCGAGACACAGTTCAGATTTTGCGCACCAGTGTTCGTCAGCGTGTTTAATTTGTGACCTGGCAACCTGGCTCTCCTGAGGTTGGAGATAAGAGTTGGTGCTCCACTGAATGAGATTTTTCAAAATACTATTGAATATATAAACATCACCACCATTCAATTTTGTCTTTCCAACTGAAGAATAAAATTGCATCCCATTGAGCGATGTGGTGGGGAAACCTGCTATCTCTCACCTGTTGCCAGTTTTCACATTCAGAATAAAATCAATATTTATTACTGCACTCTTGAATTATAATATTGTCTATGACTGCAATCAGTGTCTCGGCACAGCTTGTCTTCTCCCTGTTTACTTGGTATTAGTCCAATGTTACAGTACTAAGCTCTTCTGGATGGTTTTAAAAGGCTTAGGAAATCACAACCCTGTCTTTTTCCTCATTATCCCTCTGCTCCAATTTACCAATGTGAAATATTAAGGCTGTCTCCAAAGCTTTACTGCTGCTTCTCCCTAAACCCTCTCTGCTGTGTGAGATAAATAAAAATAAAAATAAGATGGCCCAGCCCAAGGTCAAGATATTTCAGATCAGAGCAGAAATGATGGAGAGCTGTGTTTAGTGTAAGTGAAAGTTCTCCTGTGGCAACAATTTGTCAGATATGAAATGAGATTTTGTGATTGTGGTTTATGACCTCTGGTTATTCATGAAGCTTAAACGTGCATAATACTGCTGCAGAGCACTAGCAGAGCACGTTGCGTCTTTGTGTGTCATATTTTAAAGGTGTGATAAGCTAAGTGTTTAAACCTCAAGTCACACACCAGAAGCAGCAAACCACCAGCAGGATAAAACTGTTGTGTAATAAAGTGTGTTGTGTAAGGTAGAGAGGTGTTGTACTACAGTATTCTTCTGCGGCTCATTCACATTTGTACTGCAGAACACCAGTAGGTAGGTGCAAGGGAAGAGGAAAAAATAGAAAAGAAAAAAAAAATGGTGAGTAACCATCATATGATCGGTGGTTGCCATGGCAACTGATCCCAGCAGTCAGCCCTTAGAAAGTGAGTCACATGAGTGAATTGAAGGAGACAGGAAGCATACTGTACATACATGTTGACGGTTGGTGCAGGGCTACTCGTGTGTCGTGTGTGAGCATGTGAGGAGAGAGGTGTGTTTTTGTGGGGTGTCTTGTGATGGATGCAGTGAACCTTCCAGGGTTTAACATGTACAGTAAGGTTTTAGGACATCCTGTTTGTTATTTTTAAAAGTTACTAGGGTGGGTCACAGTAAGAGCAGGAGGCCTTTGGAAGCTATCACTGAACACCTTCACTGTGAAAAGTCTGACACTTACATATGAAACTCAGTCTGTCACTTTTGCAGATATCCATCAGCGCCTGCCACACTAATAGTAAATTCCATCCCTTAATGCTCAAATCCCTTCAACTGTACCGGTGACCATGTTCAACTCATACATTCCGACAGCCTAATTTTCACTCTCTGCCAGAAGGAGAAGGTTGCCATGAGCTGCTTTCTAAAGCACTTCTGACCAAGCTGCACCTGTGCCATTCATCCACATGTCCCAAAAGTCCAGGATTTCACTCCACTTGGTCTTAGCAATCAAACAACCCACTATATGCAATTTGGCAAAAAAGGACATGCAAACTTCTTGTGTGGTTGTGTGTTCTGTGAGAGTAAAACATCACCCGGAGCGACAGGCGAAAATATATGGAGCGTGGAGCAGTGGCACTCAGAGTGAGGACCACAGTAAATTGCTGGTGTCAAAAAGAAAAATGACTGTGCCACAAATTATCTACACTTGAGAAACGGCCATTAGGAAGCACAGTCTTTTTTTCACATCTATTAAAGTCTATATCACTTTAAACACATCGGCAAGCAACATCAAGCACAGCTTGTGTAATGAAGTCTAATAATGTCACGGCAGCTTCACTAAATGTGAAGTCAAAAAGTTTGATTAAGCAATATATCTGCTGTTGCATATAATAATAATGAAATAATAATTGTAATGATAATGAAGAAGAAGAGGAAGAAGAAGAATAGTCATTCAGTTTTAATTAAGGATCTGGGAAAGTTTTTTGACTAATCCAAACATTTGCACAAGCAGCATATTAAATCAAATCGTCTGATGAAGCTGACTGGGAGCTACCTGTGTGATGCTCTTGTTATCATGCTGGGAACACTGCAGATGTTTTTTTTTTTTGGATGAGCTGCTGACGTGCGCACGAGCGGGTGACTCAAACCTGCGTCAGACTTCGTCGTGACTTGCCATAGTAATTTCTTCACCCTATGGCGGGGGGTGGGCAGATTTATCCCAAACACAGCCATAACCACGTGGAAGCCGGAGGTGTGAGCGGGTCTTTCACAGAACTGCAGAACATCGTTAAAGCGCAGAAGGGAGACAAACTGCAGCCATTAAGCCATTACCTTGAAGGTAATGTGGTTGTAGCAGACAAACTTGTGGAAGGCGTTGAGCTCCTGCGTCAGACTTTACGCACCAGGCGCTCTGTCTGACTGGAAGCTCTGTAATTTCGCATCTATTTGCGCGCAGAGATGTTGTATACGGAGCCTGAATGAAGATACAGTAGACACACTCTGGATTCATACTGTCACGTTGTGTGGGACGTTATACGCCGTTCTGCACGCTACATAAGGTAATAATTGTTTTATTCTAACAATTTTAACAATTTAATCAATTCAGATACGTTTCTTTATTTCCGACGAATTAATCGTTATTATTGTGAATTCCTTGAATAACCAGCGAAAAACTCTCGTGTAATCGCATGATTGAAACGAGAATCAGCTCTCATGTCATCACCTGACAAACGGTGATTTTTCCGCAGCATTGACGGTGAGCGTCCCTCATTAATCCTCCGTTTAGCGACGTCGCGCCAGGTGTGTCCAAATGTGGGTCGAATATGACAAATTCTGCGGGGCTGATCACCTGCTGACTTGTCTCTGTGTTGTTTGCGTAAGAGATTTGTTTGACCTTGACATGGCATCAGAGGTTATATCTATGTTGAGAGTCAGACCTCAAGCTATGGTGCATGGCCCGTGTGTGACGTGTCGAAAAAATGCCTGAACACGGCCATGCAGGTGCTGTTTTGTACCTATGTTTTTCAGGATCGAATCTCAATGAATAGGAAAGTTATTGATCATAACTGTATAGTTTCTGTCCAAACGATGCACAATTACAAATGCATTCTTTCTCTGAAATGACTTGAATCTGAAAGCTAAAAAATGAGACAGTTTGTCATGGCTGCCCAATTGACACTGCAATAGATCCCACAACAGACATCACATTTGCCACAATCTATCATCCCTCACAGTCCTGTCACAGCAGCTCCATGTTATTTACAGACATCCTTCAGGGAAAATCGTGTCTGTCCCTTTGAGATGGTGAGAAGAGAGAAAGGCGACCACTGACGCTGCAGGGATGGGATTTCAATTTTGCAGGAAGAGCCATTGCTTAGCAACCAGACAAGATAAAAGTGGAGGGTATCTTTGTAGGAAAAACTGAACGTGTACTGTTACATCATCAACACCAAACTGTCTATGGAAAATTTTGAATGTATACTGTAGTTTCAGGAACATACAGCAGAATTTCATCTACCTTTTAGAGGCTTATTCACATGTTGTTCACACACTCACATTTATTTTGAAACGTAAATGCATACTTTACTGTCTGCAGCACCTTCTCTTTTACATCACTGTTCTTTAGGTTCCTTAGCAGTCCTAATGGCATACACATTTGCAGAGGAAAAAAAAATCTCTGTGGCCACTGTGACTGTAATCTGTAAGTGAATGTGATGTCCTGCTGCCTCTGTAATGTGCCATCTGTGTCAGGACACACTGTGAAACTGTGAAAGTTGCTATTGGTCTATTTATGCATCAACATCGAAAACTTTCACTTCACAAGATTAACTGAGAATCTATCAGCCATATGTGTATAACATGTGACCATCATCTTAATCCATAAGTAGTAATTGAGACAGTTTGTTACTAATTATACCAACATTTCCATTCATTCAAAAAGTAGGACAAAACATAGTGTGAGCTGTCTTTCAAAGCTCCATCGCTACACAGCCTCAAATGCAAAAAGAAAACAGCAACTTGGCCAAAAAAGTATTTTTCGTTTGTAAACATGCACGTTATTGCTTCACACCTTGTTCAGAGAGGGTTCACAGTAGCTCAGTATTGTGCAGAAGCAGGCTGCTGTGGGAAAGGTCACTGCTGTTCTGGGATCTGTGTCGAGCTCACAGCTTCAGAGCGGCTGCGTGTCGTGACTGCAGGGGCATGTGATGTGCGTGCTGTTGGTGCAGCCTCTGGGTGGGCTTTAGAGTCCAGCAGGTTGGCAACTGTTCCTGAGAAGTCACTGTGATTAAAAGCCCAACTATGACTTAAATCTGTTTTCAGATTAGAGGACTTGTCTCCAGATCAAACACCAATGGCTTCTATTCTCTGCCCTCGAGCTGCCGCAATAGAAACTCAGATCTCATCCACCCCACACGTAAATCTATCTTCAGATTCTGGTTCCTGTGATTTTCTGTTTCTGTAGGTGCATTTTTGGCATTTACCCACATGGGTGTCCACATCATTCATTGTTAACTGACCATAGTTAGGCTAATTAGTAAATATAAAGTAAATGTTAACTGTTTCAGTATAATACTTTAATATGTTCATGTAATTTTCAAAGGAATTCAACACTTTGTCATTGAGTTCTCCATGCTTGCAGCTGCAAATCTCCATTTTAATTTAAAGGGATTAGGTCAGCAGTGTTTACAGGGTTTCCCAGAACGTTTTATAGCAGAGGTGAAAAAGTAAAAGAGCAGCAAATTCCATACATTTAAAGGGGGACTCCACATTCAATAAAAGTTTGCTTACAGGTCTTGGGAACTACTGCTGCATATGTGAAAAAGTATATATTAAGCCTTTTGTAGGATCAGGAAGCTGCGTGATGTTTGATAAACTTGCTGAAGACTACAGAAGAAATGGTGGTGTGGTTAGACAGAAGTGACATTACCAGACTGTGAGGTCTGAATGAGGTGAGGTGACAACTGCAGCCTGCAGATGAAGCCCACATTAGCTGCTACTAGCATAACATATCTCCAATCAAACTGTCAGGCTTTGAGTTGAACTGCGACAAGGGTTTGAAAATGAATAACAACGTTATCTCTGTATGGAGTTTGCATCTTCTTTTCATGTTTGCGTGGGTTCTCTCCGGATACTCCTCCCACCGTCCAAAGACATGCATGTTAGGTTAACTGGTGACTGTAAATTGCCCAAAGGTGTGAATGTGAGTGTGAATGGTTGTTTGTCTCTAAATGTCAACCTGCTACTAACCAAAGTGATCACAAGATAAGATGTGTCAGGATCTGCGTGGCTTACTGCCTCTGCTGTTTCAGACCTTTTGAACTTTTGTTTCAGATAGAATAGCTCTTAAGCTGTGTTATGAGTTCCCAGTTTCCACAGAAGCAGACACTACACCTGATTGTAGAATTATTAATGGATTTTGTAGAGGATCTCTGAAAAGGTAGAGAAGTTGAAATAACTTTCCTGACAGGTTTTCTCTGTAGGACATACATCAGTTAATACATGAGCACTGGACTCTATCAGCACAACTGGAGTGATAAAATAACAGGCAGACAAATTGCTGAAGCCGTGTGACGAGGAATAATAACTAATGAATCTATACTTATAAGCTTTAGTTTTCTTGCACTTTTATTGCTCTCAAGACCAGTAGTCACACAGACAGACTGCTCACTGCTGTTCATGCTGTTCACATGACTCTACTTTAGTATAATGGGCTACTGTGAAATGGATTGTGATTCAATCTGTGTCTCATCCACCATAATGAGGTGGATTACTGAAATACCTCTTCTATATGGCTCTTAAGTGCTGCAGTTTTAATACCATTTTAAAATACTTTATGTGCAAACAAACAGGAAAAGCATCACACATGATTCATGATTCAGACCCAAAATGGTTGAAGTCACTTGTCACAACTCATTGATTGATCAGTTAATTTTTTGGTCCAGTTAACTTATGCTACCACTATATGGTTTAAGTAAAGAATGCAAGGTTTTCCTATAAGCACCTACTTTTACTGTCTCTCTCCGACTGTTTCTCTTCACAGATTTAAGAAAAAAGCACTTTTTTTTTCCTGACATCGTCCCTGTTTCCTGCTGATCTCTCTTCAGTCAATCATCAGGCTCTGATCTCCACGTCTCCACCACCTTCACCCTTCTGAAGCAGAGCTCCTGTGTTGCAGCCATGCCAAAGAACACCAAGGTGACCCAACGGGAACACAGCAGCGAGCCAGTCACTGAGTCTGTGGCTGACCTGCTGTCACTCGAGCACCCCATGGACTATAAGAGCAGCCAGATGAGCATGGGCCTGAGTCCTGGCTCTACTGCTCCAGGAAAGGCCCTGCTACCCTCCCCCGACCCAGACGCTGAGGACGGCCGACCGGCCTGGAACAACAAGCTGGAGTACATCCTAGCACAAGTGGGCTTTTCTGTGGGTCTGGGTAACGTCTGGAGATTCCCCTACTTGTGTCAGAAGAATGGTGGAGGTAGGTGTGCGGGTGTTTGTTCACGTTTTGGTGAATCTGATCCACAAAAAACTTGTGCTGAACAAATATAAAGCCGTGTAACACTTTCTGGTTTTAGAAGTTGGTTCCTAATTGGGCCACCCATGGTGAACATACTGTATGTGTCCTTGCGGTGCTGAGTAATTGTTAACAATGAGAAATGTGCTGAGTCTAGGTTGTTAATGTGATTTGTTTTTTATTAGTTCTGTAAAAGTCTCAATATAATAAGTAGACAGATGGGAATAGTTAACTTAACAACACTTAACGGTTTTGATTTTATCCTTTTATTTGAACGTGGGATTTGTTCATTGTCTGCAGTTTTGTCGAAGAAACTGTCAGCGCCTGGCAACTATTTGTTGAGACATGATTTGATTGAGAGTGGCCTCTGGTCTCGGTGATTTGCATGAAATTTAATGCTGTATTGCTTTATCTCATAAAATGTTGATTTGCATCACATAACAGAAAAGTAATACAATTTCTGCCAATTTAGCTCTTATTTCCTCAGCTCCAGATAAAGTCAGTATGTACTGTTCTGTGTTTTCTGGACTTGTACATGACACAGAGCCAGCACTAACCCAGTTACTCTTCCCAGCATGTAAACATCATCCAAGGACAAACCCGTGTGGTGGTTTAACCACTTGCACTTCTCCAAACTGCCACAGCATTGTACAGATTCACTTTCATGATTATTCTGAACCATTTATCCTCTGCTTTTTACACTGTCAGAGGCGTAAGTGTAGTGAGAACTAAATGCTTACACTGTGCAAAACAGCTTTTCTAAAATAATCCGTAGTGTGACAAAGAACACTTCTCATAGGTTTTGCTGTCTGTTGTGTTTCGTTTACTAATATATAAATGCTTTTTATACCACAGTTAGATTTACAGAATTTGTGTAGGTCTGCACTTATCATAATTTACCTGGGTGTATAAACACTATCAAAGTGCAGGGATTAGTGTCAGATGTAGTCGCCTACAAGAGAAAACTGAAAATCTATTTGATGTTTTTACACGTAAATATTGCACCCACTCCAGAGGCTTGATTTTGATACCAATTTTCTGTTCATATAATAATAATTAAAACATAAAAATCTTAGTAGGTTTTGGATGTTGACTGGGCTGCAGTCGTATCCTCTTTGATAAATTGTATCCTGTCAACCATTTAGCCAACAAATTGTACAAGCCAGAGGGGCAGTCTCTTCAACATGTTCTAGTGAAATGTGCCATCAGCAGCTACAAGATAAGGCACTTTCTCCTTAGAAATAGGTAGCACCACAAAGTGATCTGGCATTATACTGTGAAATCCACTGGTCTTTATTTGCTTTTTCTTAGCCTTATCTCTTTGGTATTATAATTTACTGGTATTATGATGATATGAGAGGGCTGTGATGACTAAGATGGAGGAAGTGGAAAGGTAAACACTGATTTTCTGGGCTTTTAGACATTGTTGGTTGTACCTTGTGTGGGAGGTGTGTGTAAAGAGGGTATTTGTTATGCATGATAAAACACAACTGAATATATTTGTGCATTTTAATCAGAGTGTGTGTATGTGTAGTATTGAGTGTGTATCGTCCGCTGACTCAGTGATAGGTGCTGCATTGTCTTGTCTGGGCTTGTCACAGTGATGAGGACAGACTGGTGTCTGTCTAAATAAAATGTGCAATGAAAATTAAACATATGCAAACAGAATAATTAACTTAGCCGAGTCTGCCTCGCCAAAGCAGTGATAAATAAAATAAAATGATTCTGTCTTACAAATAAATATAAGTAATTAAGTTGTATTATTTTGTTTTTTGGGGGAAAATACTGTGACAGAACTACTATCAGGTTTTGTCTGATGTTAACCCGAAGTTTAATGCATTCTGGATTGATGCATACTGTGTCTCTACAATTATGTCATAAATACAAATTTTAACCTGAAGGAAGATCCATGTGTCAATACAATCAATAGGAACCATCATCCTTTTGATGGCCATGGATAATTGTACTTATCTGTGTTTTGATCTGGCCAGGAGCTGTTAAATGTCTTGTTCTGGGCTAAATTACTGAACAGGCTTGAAAGTTTTCTTCTTACTAACACATTTGTTTGGGTTGGCCTCTGTTCTGTGTGTCATGCAGCTCAGAATAAACATAGATAAAGATCTGTGAAGGTGGTCAGCAACACTTCTGACAGTCCAGATAATAATACCACTGTGTAACATGACACTATCTTTGTTTCTGTCTTTGTTTCCTCTGCCTGCTTATAGCTTTAATAGTCACTCA
>JAUMHL010000028.1:12117879-12163426 GCA_032362345.1 Sandelia bainsii | reverse complement strand
TACCACTGTGTAACATGACACTATCTTTGTTTCTGTCTTTGTTTCCTCTGCCTGCTTATAGCTTTAATAGTCACTCACAATGTTATCAGTATTTTTGATCCAGTCAAACGTCATAGTGATTTTTTTAGTCTCGAGACAAGCTGCGCCCTCCAGCTGTCCATCTGTATGAGCCCATCCTCTCTGGCTTTGTATGGTTCTGTCACCATGGCGCCCCTTCATCTCTTGACGTAAGCAGGACTGGACGTGACTTGTTGTCTGTGAGTGCCTTCTGCTGTCTCTCCATTGTGCCTGCTGCAAAAAAAAGACAGCCATATCTGACAAAGTGATGAATGAATGTTGAAGATGAAGAGAGAGAAGTGTAAGAGGGGAAAAATGAGAAAAGGGAAAAGAGAAAGGGAGAATGGAAACAGTGAAACCAGAGTGGTGGAGGATAGAAGGAGAATAATATCCAAGTGAAAAAATAGAAGCTGACAGAGAGAATTGAACATATCTCAATCAGTAGAATTTACAATCAGCCCATCCAGATAACAAAAGAAGCTGCACATTCTGTAGTAATTCTTGTTCTTCTGCCCCCTCTTCTGCCTCAGGTGCATACCTAGTGCCCTACTTTATTCTCCTCCTTCTCATCGGCATCCCCTTGTTCTTTCTGGAGCTGGCGGTGGGTCAGAGGATCAGGCGTGGCAGCATTGGGGTTTGGAATTACGTCTACCCACAGCTAGGAGGAATCGGGGTTTCCAGTCTGATGGTGAGTATCAACCTTCAATCACAAAGTCACACAGGAGAGTTTTTATAATATGACTCACATAAGGTTTACTGGTTATCACTAATGACTCAATTAATGACTCTTGCTCAGTCTACAGCCATGCTAGTAGAGCTTTAAGGCTGTGATTGGGCAGCAGGGATTTACAGACATGGGTGAATTTGTTGGTACCCTTCCACTAAAGATTTCTGCTCTCAGTGAGACTTCTGCACTTGCACACAGATAGTTTGATCCATTTTTCTTGAGCAACCTGTTCCCGCTGTCTTAGGTTTGAAGAGTGCCTTCTCCAGACTGGACGTTTCAGCTCTTTCCAGATCTTTGATAGGATTCAGATCAGAGCTCACAGAAGCCATTTCAGAATAAAACAAAACGTTTAGTTCATAGCCATTGTTTGGTGATTTTACCTGTGTGTGAGGAAACTGTGTATTATCTTTTTTGTAGAATGGTAACAACAAATTGTCCACGTCTACAGCATACAAAAACAGTAGTCTTCCCACATTCTTACTACTGTACTGAGTAAAACAGTCTTAGTTTTAGTACCATACACCATGGCTCCAAATGAACAATATTTTAATATTTTAATTATTAACAGAACTTAAAGGAACCATGAAACTGATTGAGTGGCTGCCTTTGGGCTTGTTTTAGGCTTGTTTATTAATTACTTACAGACATTTGATGTCTTTTTATCACAGGAAAAACCCATGACATATTTTTTCCACCTTGCAGTAAACCCAGGACTGTAAAACAATACAACCAAGCTACAATTATAGAAGAAACACACCAACCAAATGACCTTTTGTGGCATCTCTCTTTTATGCATTTTAATGGCTTGTCATTGATCAAGTTATTCATGAATAAAGGCATTGGTGACAATTTATGATAAATTGATGCTCTAATTATAGTACATTGTGACTGCAACAGCCTGTAAAGTAAATGTGTTTTTGGGCCACGATCCTGAAACATCCAGTCTAATTAATAGGATTGTTGTCAGATGATTCCTTTCAATCTCAGACATGTGAAGTGCAGAGACAATAAATGTGCTGTAGACCTCAGCCTGCTCAGATGTGACCGAGGGAGTTATAAATATCTTCTCATAGAGGACCCAAGCCTTGGCTGCTGAGAGCAAACAGCTCAATAATTCATATCATGTCTGAATTAAGCAGTTTGCTTCACGTCTGTGCCTTGACTCAAGAGGCACTCACCTCAACCAACATGCTGTTTGTCCCCTGTGCCATTATGTTTATAAATGTGTGTGATTGTTTTTTAGGAATAATACAGTAAGTATTGCTGTTTACTCTCACTTTCCCTCAGGTTTGCGGTTTTGTGGGCCTCTATTATAATGTGATCATCGCCTGGAGCATCTTCTATTTCTTTCAGTCTTTCCAGTATCCACTGCCTTGGGCTGAATGCCCCATCCAGAGAAATGGAACCCAAGCAAGTGAGTATAATACTATACTGCACAAAACTGCAGAATACATAATAATCTGTCATGTACGGCAAAAGAAAAGTTCCCATACAGAGGAGCTTGTTAATAAAAAGCCCTTGACACAAAGTAAAGAAAAAATGAACTGCAGAGTTCTGCAAGACAACTCCATATTCATCAAAGTATCTGAGCAGATACACAGGCAGTGCATCACTATGCAGACAGTGCTTAAGCTGCAGAACAAGTCTTTTGCATTGAAGCATCTTGGCTCACTGTAGCTTTGCAGTCAAACTGCAGTATCTCTGCAGGCTCACAGAACTACTTGGACTGTGTCTATACTATAGCTGGGACAGCTCTGGTGGCAAGGTCTGACAGATAGTATGACCCGGCCGACAGTGTTAGTACCTTGAAAATGATTTTTCTTTTTTTTAGTTTAAAAAAAAAGGACAGGGATCTCTACAGGAGTCGCTATAATTTAGGATGTGCATTAGCTCCACTTCAACTAACTACCACATTAAGTTATATGCGAGTACTGCTTGCATATGCATTAGTAAGGAGAATTTATTGAGCACAACTGCCTAAAAGTATTCTCTAATAGAGGTACCTTACTTTTAATACATTGAAGTAGATTTTGCAGGTCATGCTTTTGTACTTTCATTTTGGTAAAATTTCAATTACAGGTCTCACAGGATATTTCAGGTTTCTTCAGGCTTCTTGTGAAACCTATAACTAGATTGGGTGTCCATCATTTATGTGCAGACTCTACTGTTGGAGAACTGTTCATGCCGTTTTTCTCCATTTCCTCGTTGTTGTTCTAGTTGTGGAGCCAGAGTGTGAGAAAAGCTCGGCCACCACATACTTCTGGTACCGCCAGACTCTGAACATCACCAGCACCATCGACGACACCGGCGGCCTGAACTGGAAGATGACCCTGTCCCTGCTGGTGGCTTGGATCATGGTCTGTCTAGCGGTCATCAGAGGCATACAGTCCTCTGGGAAGGTACAGAGTTTCCATGACACAGCAGGGGCTGAGCCTGCAAACAGCAGACAGAGATTAATTCTGCTTTTAATGCTACATACAGTACATAAACTCAATATAAGGAAACACACAATAAATTTAACAACAGCTTTAAGATTCTATTTTTAATCATTGTCAATGAGTGTTTTGTGTCAGTCAGAATTAAGATGCTAAAACCTGTCATCATCACTTCTGTCTATTTTTGGATCTCATCTATATTGTGGAAGAGAGAGACATGCAACATTAATAAGCTTAAACTGAACCCAGCAAAAACCAGTTCAGGATGCAGATGGAAAATGCAACAATATCATATAATCTGGATCCAGAGAGTGAGTCATATACCACAACTCAACAACCAGCCCACAGTTTAAATACACAACTGAGAGTGGATCGCCAAGGTCTGACATGGTTTTTTAAACACTAAACTAAGTAATCGAATTAGTAGTCAGTGTTGCAGTGATTCCCTGAAATGCTGTAGGGTAGAATGGATTTTTACTTATCTATCCAAACCTCGAAACGTCCTCTACACATTTGGCAGAATTTCACAGATTCACTGCCAAGAAAACGCAAAGCAGTTTTGGGATTTATTCATTGTGTATGGTTGCAGAATCTGCTCCATGTGTGAGGCCTGTGAAAAGCGTGTCCATGGCAACACCGTGTAATGTACTTGATTTTATTTCTCTCTTAGGTGATGTACTTCAGCTCCCTCTTCCCCTATGTGGTACTTTTCTGTTTCCTGGTACAAGGTTTGTTGCTGAAGGGAGCGGTGGACGGCATTGCACACATGTTCACCCCTAAGGTGAGACAAAAACACCATGTGACTAAAAAAGAAAAGAAGCAACACTAAGTTGGGATTTGCGGAATAAAGAAAATAGCACATAAACCCAACCGTAATTGTGGTGTGCTGAAAATTTTCTCTCAAGATTGCTGATGATCATTTATTCAGAGACTGTTGGCCAGACTGATATGTAACATAAATGACACTTTCTCTATACAAGCTGCCATGAGGTGGTTTGAAGCGCTTTACCACCAAGTCTATGACAGCTCCACTCACAGAAAACATGTTGGGATGATATCTTCCTCTAGTGGTGCATGTGTGTAATTACATAGAAAATAGTCACTGGATGAGGTAGCCTCATTACATATGGTGAAAATTTGCAATTACTGTACAATTTGCTGTATATGGCACAAATAATACGTGCCAAAGGATAAAAGTAAGCAATTAAAAGAGATTCTGGCACACTACATTTTAATAGATTAACTTATGGCTTATCGTAAAGTACACCGATGAAGCTGACAGTTAATTTCATAGTACAGCAAACTCCATCAGAAGTAAAGACATGGATGCCCCTCTTATTTTTCCCTATTAATTAGTAAAAATCAAAATATAGTGAAAGCTTTAGATAGAAAATTTACAGCAATATTGCTGGAGTTGGAGATTACACGCTACCTCACTGAACTCTCCATACTATTCATTAACATATTATTGTTTACATTATTCCTACTTTGCACAGTATTGAGTGCCGGCTGCATTTTATGTTGTATGTTATGTTGTGCTGTGTTGTTTTGCACCGTATCCTCCTGTTTTAGTTCAGTTTTTATGTTTAGTTGTGTTTTGTCTTGTGTTGACTTCTTTAGGGCCCTGGAGGAATGTTGTTTTGTTTCATTGTATACTATGTATATTCATATATATTATAATCACTATATTATTGGAATAATAAGAAATCCTACTTGACTTGATTTGATAAGTTCCACTTTTTAGTTCATGTTCCTTTTTACAGTACGCAGAGATTCACGCGTGGGCCTGATATTACAAATACATGTTGCAGAGGCAAAAAAATTTAAAACATTGTGAAATTCATTCTGAATTTCAGTGGAATTTACTTAAACATAAAACATTAATCACATTTATTCTCAATCTAGTACAGGACAAATAGAAGGAGCTATTATATAAATATTATACAGAGTGGAATGTATTTTAAAGTACTTGATGCAAAAATGTCTGTGTTCAAGTTGTTTTGAAGTGGATAAATTAGAACACTGCTCAGTCACTGCTCTAACACTTTCTGCCTTTATTCTTCTCTAGCTGGAAAAGATGTTGGAGCCACAGGTGTGGAGAGAAGCAGCCACTCAGGTCTTCTTTGCCCTCGGTCTGGGCTTTGGAGGCGTCATTGCTTTCTCCAGCTACAACAAGCGAGACAACAATTGCCACTTTGATGCAACACTGGTCTCCATCATCAACTTTGTTACCTCCATCCTGGCCACTTTAGTGGTGTTTGCTGTCCTGGGGTTTAAGGCGAACGTTATGAACGAAAAGTGTGTTGTCGAGTGAGTGTGTCATGCTGTAATTCTAACTGACCTGTCTGTCTTTGGCAGCCGTTTTTACTGTACCTTTTACTTCATAACACATCCATGCTCTTCACATCTCCAATTTTATGTGTGCAGGAATGCAGAGAAGATCCTGGGCTACGTAAACACTGGTATGCTGAGCAGAGAGCTCATCCCACCTCACATCAACTTCTCCCATCTGTCCGCTCAGGACTACGCAGAGATGTACGGTGTCATTAAAACAGTGAAGGAGGATAGCTTTGACCAGCTGGGCCTGGACGCCTGTGTGCTGGAGGATGAACTCAACAAGGTCAGTGGGTGAGACTTCAAAAGCTGAGATAAGAATGAGTCCATATCTGTATATTCAGAAATATTTGAATTATATTCGAGATATTGTGTAAGTGATAATAATATATTGTGAAAAGTGTTCCTATTACATAAAAAATGACAGTTAAGGTGGAGGCAAAGGGCACCACCAAGTGCAGCAGAGTATTAGAGGATGTTTATTATCACACCTGCATATAATGAATTTAATTCAAGGTTTTGTTAGTTTGACCAGCTATATTAGGCTATACTGTACTATGTACAGAGTAATATTCCTAATATTCCTCATGCAATCATTCTAAATGGTGGTTAAACCAGAGTTGTTTTCGATTTGGGCTGTCATAAAATATTAATTTTAGTGGCCATTGTATAACAGCTTGTTCAGTTGCTCATTTGTGTCAACAACAATTGAGTTGAAATAGGCATTTCATGATGACTATGCAGGCAACTGGATCAGGCTTTAAACAGTAGTTTCTACAATACACAGTCATTGTCATCTTCTAAGTGGTGCAGAGACTTTTAAGTTTGAGACAATGTGTTTTTGCAAACCCTTGTATTGCATTGCCTTGTGTTATTGAGAGAAATATTATGGAAGAAGAAGAAATAAAATGATACAATAAAACACAAAACAGACATGTTCCTTCAGTGATTCTCTGCTGTCAGTCATCTTAATTCCCCTCATATTTGTCTTGGGCTCAACCCCCCAGTTTGATGTAGACCACTCTCCAATGGGTTTGCTGATTTGAGAGTCACTTGAGCTTTTGTGGATGATTACAAAACTAAAACTCTACACAGAAAAGTGAACTCGTAAAATTTAGTTTGGTGGCTTATGGCACCATTTTTTCATAAGATAATAATGCCAATTTTAGGTCTTTATCTACAGTTTATGTTAATACGATAACAACAAAGATTCATCACTATCTTTTAGTGTTATTTCTATTTATCTGAACGCTTGCTAAAAAACATTTAGAGGTCACAGACATCTCTTGTTTATTGCCTATTACAGTCATGTTCCAAAGTTAGTACCCCCCCTTCTGTGTTTCTTTGTGTAAAAACCTAAAAAAAAAATTTTATTGCAGCGAGTCTTTGTATTATAATACCAAATACCACCTCAGATACACAAGAACATAAAACGTTTCTAACCATGCCATTATTTATTTAAGAAAAATTAAGCCAAAAAGAATAAAACATGATGATTTAACAGCTTTTAGATCCACCTTTAGATACAATAACTTGAAGTAATCATTTCCTGTATGACTTTATCAGTCTCACACATCATTGACGCACGTCTCTTAAGGACTTGCCACAGCATTTCAACTGGGTTGAGATCTGGACTCGTCGTCCATTAAAAATCCTTAATTATTTTATTTCTCAGCCATTCGGATATAGATTTACTGGTATGCTTCATGTCCTGTTGCATGTCCCAATTTAGACCAAGCTTTTGCTGCTGGACAGATGGCCTCACATTTCCCTTGAGAATACTCTGGTATAGAGAGAACTTTATGGTCAACTCAATGACTGTAAGGTGCTCAGGTCCTGTGGCTGCAGAACAAGCCCAAATCATCACCCCTGCACCATCGTGCTTGACAGTATGAATGAGGTGTTCCTGATGATTATGATGAAATGCTGTGTTTGGTTTTCACCTAATGTGGCGCTGGGCATTGAGGCCAAACAACTCCACTTTGGACATTGTTCTTTGGTTCTGTGGTTTGTTCAGAGAAAGTTATGCAAACCTCAGTCGTGCTTTCATGTTTCTTTTAGACAGAAGAAACTTTCTCCTGGCAACCCGTCCATAAAACCACACTTGTTCAGTCTTCTTCTAATTGTGCTGTTCAACATTTAACATGCTCACTGAAGCCTGAAGGGTCTGAGATGTAGCTCTGGGGTTTTTTGTATTTCTCTGAGCATTGTACGGTTTAACCTTGGGGTGATTGTGCTGGGAAATCCACACCTGGGAAGCTGGAAGTCTTGAAGGCTTTCCACTTGTGAATAATCTTTGTTTATAACCCTTTCCAGATTGATGGGCAAAAACAATTGCTTCTCTAAGACCAATGCTTATTTCTTTCCCTCTTGGCATTGTCTTAACACACACCTAAATGCTCCAAACCAGCAAACTGCCAAAACTTCTGTTTTTATAGAGGTCTGCACACCTGCTGATGATAAACTACTCAATGATTAGAAGCACCTAGCTGCAGCTTACCCTCTTAAATCACATGGAAAAATTAAGGGGTTACTTAGTTATGCCCAGATGTTTCTTCTTTTTGGCCTCATTTTTGTTAACTAAATCTTGGCACGGTGAAAAAAGTTATATGTTCTTCTTCATCCAAGGTTGTACATTCAGATGATTTTTATTGTTTTTACACAAAAAACACAGAATTTAAAGAGGTGGTACTAACTGTGGAATGTGACTGTATACCCTTGGTATTTTACCCATAATCTATAGTATTATCACACTCACTATTCATATTTGTATAAGCTCATGTTTGAGCTTAAATGGCTGCACTATAATTAATGAATCTATAAATGGAAGTGAAGTGGTTGATTTTCCACAAAGGATCATTTTTTTCCATTAAGCACTGTGAACCTCTTCACTTCCTTTTCTTAACCAGGCAGTTCAGGGCACTGGCCTGGCGTTTATCGCTTTCACAGAGGCCATGACACATTTCCCCGCCAGTCCCTTCTGGTCTGTCATGTTCTTCTTCATGTTGATCAACTTGGGATTGGGAAGCATGATCGGCACCATGACTGGCATCACCACACCCATACTGGACGCTTTCAAGATCCGCAAAGAGATCCTGTGTGGTGAGCCTTGGTTCTCCTTTTCAGATCAGATTCCTTTTACTTAAAAATAAAGTATTTCTGATTCTGATTGATTTTTTCTTTCCTTTTTTTCTTGTCCTTTAGTGGTTTGCTGTGTTATAGCCTTCCTGTTAGGCCTGCTGTTTGTGCAGCGCTCAGGGAACTACTTTGTCACCATGTTTGACGACTATTCAGCTGGTTTGCCTCTCACTGTGGTGGTAATCTTGGAGAACATCTCTGTAGCCTGGATCTATGGCACTAAGAGGTACAGTAACTTGACTGGATATGTAGACACAAGCCATATTTGATGACATGAATAGTTTTCAGGCAACATGTTAGGTTCCAGTCAGCATTTACAGTGTCTGATTAATTAGTAATGTGTGATCTGTTTTACAAGTACAGTAGCAAGGTAGTCTCATCAATATTTCATCTATGTTTCTCTCATACCAAATGGCAAGGTCACTAAAAATTTAAGTTTTTCCTCTTACCCACAGTGGGTTTGAGTTAATTTGTGCTGATACAGGCTACAGCTCATGTCAATTTACTGGCACAACTTTAGCACCACCAACTTTATAGCTCTGTCTATACCCACTTAAGCTATAGAATATGAAATAAATATAGAATAAAAGATAGTAAAATTGCATTTTTATTTAATATTTTTTTACACAGTATATTGTTTCTTTCACAGGTTCATGCAGGACCTGGAGGACATGCTTGGTTTCCGGCCATATTCTTTCTACTACTACATGTGGAGATATGTGTCACCAGCTGTCTTGGTCGTGCTCATAGTTGCCACTGTCATTGAAATGGCAGTCAGCCCTGCAGGGTACAATGCCTGGGTGGAGTCTGAGGTCAGTGCTCAGCTTGTGTGTTCTCTCCTCTTGTGTGTCATCTCCTCTTTGCCCACTTGTTCTCTTTTCAAACACCTTTGTCTTTTTCTCCATCCTCCCCCCACTAGGGCTCAGAGCGTTTCCAAAGCTATCCTCCTTGGGCTTTGGCCATGGCCTATGCCCTCGTCATTGTGTCTATGCTGCCTTTACCTATTGTTTTCATCGCCCGCCATTTCAACTTGGTCTCAGACGGCTCCAACAAGCTGTCTGTCTCCTACCGTAAGGGCATGATGAAGGACATCTCCAACCTGGAAGAGCAAGACGAGCAGCGCTTCATCCTCAGCAAGAACCCCAGTGAGGCACCATCTCCAATGCCCGCCCACCGAGCTTACCTGGGTCCTGGTGGCACCCAAGAAATGACCAACACCAACTATGGCACCAGCACCAAGACAGGCTACCAGAATATCGGCTCACCTGAGTCTGAACTATGATCCACTGAGCTCATAGATGCTCCTTAAACCCCAGCCCTGCTTGGACAGAGAGAAACAGAAGACAAAAGGGAGAAACAGAGCAAATTAAGAAGAAGAGAAAGTCCACTGTCGGTTGTGCATTCATCACACCTTAACCCCCAGAGTACAATCCCTCCTTTCTTGCTGTTCTGCTCTATTGCTCACTGCCTATGGTTCTTCTCTTCTTCCTCATCATAAGGTCCATTCTGCTAATTGCCAGTAAATCCCTAGTTGAGATGAAGCAATTGTGGGAATGCGAATACCAGCAGATATTATGACCTTTTCTATCTGTCAAGGAATTAGAGGGCTGGAGAGAGAAAGGGACGGACATGGCAATGGAGGGAGGAATAAAGCTTAGAATGGTCCACCGCGTGCTTAGAAACTGGCTTTATTTTGTAAGAGTCCCTGACTGAGGTTAAGGTGTGTGCAACGCCAAATGCTTTACATTATAAAGTACTCCCAGTTTGGAGGAAGTTATTTTTGACACAGCTGGATGTTCATAGTTTTAGATGATCATAATCATATTCTGCTTCAGTTTTAGAGGATTGGTATTTATGGGTATAGGAGGGAAGTAGACTCATCTTGTCCTGACTAGTATCATTTTATGAGAACATTTCTCACATAGAAAACAAAATGACACAAATGCATCCATAACAGTATGTGATAAATGATTCTAATAGTGTAAACAGTGTTACAATCACGCTAGATCATTACGTTTATTGTGCCTATCATGCATCAGCAATAATAACCAGTCAAAGTAGAGTCCTCATAAAACTGTGGATCTCCTTCTATCCCTGCTTTCTCCACTGATGTAGAATACTGTACATACTGTACGTGTTGTGCAATAGTCTTACTTAATGCACTTACTGGGAAATAGCAGTGCAATATGAGGGAAAACCTTTTGCCTCTTCACAGCACAGATGTCCATTCACATTAGGGGAGCTGTACTTTTCTTTTAAATAACTTTTCTCCTCGATAAAAACAAGGCTCTGTAGTTGCCAACAGCCCTGTGCACATCATGTCTGTGCTGTTACAGTTGCAGCTGACCTAGACAAAGCTTTTTCATTTTAATCAGTCATTATAATCAGGCATTTAATCAATGCTTTAGAAGGGCAGAGGTGTAGGTGCATGAGGATGCATAAGCAGAGCATGTTGTTTTTGATCAGTAGGCAGACAGATAAGGAATTGGAATTGATCTTTGTCTACATGTAAATGTGCATCTGCAAGTGTGTGTGCATCAGTGTGTTGTCGTCTGCCACTGAATGAGAGCTCCCGGTGACCCCGCCTGTTTAAAAATAGAGCAGCGTTACCCAGGGGAAGCCGTGGCAACGTGCCATAGATACAGATCCTCTTCTGATGTGGAGGAGGTAAAGGAAAGCAGACACCTTGCTTTGTCTGCTCCACCTGCACGGCTGTTTGTAGAGCAATACAGAGATTAGACATTTTACTGTCAGTGTCCTAGAAGGATATCTCTCTAATGATGCAACAGTGCATTAAGTAAGATGTTTACTGCCATTTCCCACTGTGGACTAATCATACATCATCCCTGAGAGGATAATGTTTATGTTCAGTTGTTGTACATTCCTCCTGTGACAATGGACATCATTTCATAAGCACTACAAACTTCACTTTGATGTCTTTTTGTGAACTAAGGTGTAAAAACTAAATCCTTTTTTTCAATCTGTAATGTATAATCTTGTATAACGATGTATGTTTAGGGGTTTAATGTGGAAAATGTACAGTGATAATCAATGTTTGGAATAAGTGATAATACACAGTTTTCACCACTGGGTGTCTCTGCTGGCCAGTGGAGGACCCAATAACAGACACACAAACAGTCTGGTGGCCCCTCCCTGACAACAGAAATACTTGAGACTGAACAGATGTAGTGTGAAGCACAGTCAGACACAATGTTTGGTGCCTGAACCAAATCTTTGTCGTCTGTTTGCCTTATGCTTTTGTCATTTTATTTTCTTAAGTAATGCATTTACGTAGCGTTTGGACCAATGTCTTGTCTCATTCACTTGAGCACTTCAATTAAGTAGAAACCCTGGAGTTGTTTCTTAAGCACATTTGACAAAAGCTTTGTGGAATTTAAATATTAATGATGAGAATACTGTTGTTGTATGTGCATTGGCTAAGAAATCGAATATAGAAAGAGAGAGGCCTAAATGTTCATGATAGACACACAACAATAATATAATATATATCAAGCCAAAAGCTTCTAGTCTTGTATCCATGTTATTACAGAGGATTACGTTTGTCTTTACATGCTAAATTTTTATGATTTTAACAGGTTATATTGAGGCGTCTTATGATTTTACAAGCTATTTTCATGCCAGTATTGACTGCTGTTTTGATCTCACTGCAAATTCCTCTCTATTTTATGTAATGTAAATGTTAACCATGTTTATGTTGCTATAATATGTGGCCTCAATGGCTCTTGCGTCTGCACAGGTTTCAGGCTCCAATAACTTCTGTCACATAACTACAACCAAGGCTTTTAATGGCTTAATCATCAGATAAAAACCTTTTCAGTCACTACATTTTAGCATGCAAAGCCATCCAGATCTTCTCATATGGATAAGAAACCAGATGTTTTTGGCCAAGTGACCTGTGAAACAAATGGCACAAAACCTCAGGTGAAGACACTCACCTGTACGAAAACTGCAGCTTTGGCTTAGATTTAAAGCACATTAAAGGAAGCACAGGAATGTGAGCACAATATTAGTTTATAGTTTTATGTCTTCATGAGCAATTAAAACCAGTCAGTGAGCTAAAATGCCGTGAGTCAATGTGAATGAAGCAGGTGATGAAACTTGTAGATCATTAGTAGTTAGTAAGTGGTCACTGGAAAACAATGCTGCCACTGTGAAATGCACTGCCAATCTGCGCCTGTAGCTACAGACTGATCTGCACAATGCACGTTGATAGATGACAAACTCTAATACCAATGTGGAGGGTTCCAAACAAAGAGAGCACATGAGTTTATAGTTTCTATTAGAAATGGTAGCATTCATTGCTATAGATTGTGTTATATGGGCCATTACTCCAAGGCTTTCCACACCACATTTACAAATACTTCCAAACACAGTTAAAATACTGTACTCAGTGGAAAATGTCTTCTCATACCACTTTGAATTTGCACAATAATAATATATTGGCATTTAGTAACGTTTGCTATTGGAAACAAAGCGTTCCACTCCAGGGTCTCTGTGTTGTTCATGTGTCGACTATGTTGCATTACGTAACCAACTTCTAGATTTTAACTCAGTTAAATTACTGAGATTAAAGCAACAAACATAGAGTAATAGTGTATTTATTTAACTGTGCAAATAGTCTTTATGTGACCAAACCATAGTTATATTTATAGTATTTAAGACAATGTATTTAATCTGTACATATCGATGTACATTCAGATAAATTCACACTGAGTATCTATAGTAAAAGTGACAGAGTGTATACTTGAGCTGTAAATAATAATTGTATATTTTGAGATATTTTTTGATTTTTGTACTGTAGGTAATGTTACTTTAGTGTCTGTTGGTTTCTGGTGTTAGTGTGTGGTTGTTGTCAATCAAACTAGCTGAGCAACTGTGACTGTGGGTGTGTGTATATTTGATTGTGTGTGAGTGTGTAAAGTAAAAGTATATGTAGGTTTTGGTGTTTAAATGTATGTGTTTCTCCTTTCTCAGTGTTGTGTGCTGCTGATCTAATCCAGCAGATAAAGCCCTGTTGTTACAGTGAACTGGAACCACTAATGTAAGCAATCTCTTCTCTTTGTAAGGTCCATGCTTTGTTTCTCACTGGAACTGTGGTGGCATCCTGCACAAAACTGGCAACACAATCAAGAAAACATGTTTGACTATATCAGTGCAACAGAAACTCTAGTTTTTCTGGTTGTAGAGAGCGATAAACTGTACAAACATGATGGCCTAAACAGGAAATTGAAACTACTTTTATTAAACAGAAATGTATTATGTGTGTCATGTTTTCTGATTTAACATGGAAGTTCAAATGACATTTTTAACATACACATTTGAGTTACAGTTAATATTCTGGGCATGTTCAGAATTAATTGACGCAACATGTGTGAGGGAAAAACACGAACAACATGTAAGATCAATATGAGGCTGTTTAGTCTGGGCATGGCACCAAAAATGAAATGAGAGTTAATCTTCTGCAATATCTGAACACAGAATCTCTATAGATGGGAACATAATGATTCCTGACTAATCCAACTTCATTGTGGATTATTTGCAAATATAATAAATGTTATTTTCATTGCTTCAAAATTTTGAATTTGTTACAGAGCAACAATATCACTAAATTTGGTACAGTCATTAAAAATACTGGCTCATTGTGTTTCTTGGCAAACAGAGGACAGTGATGCCAGTAAGACATTATTAGAAGAACTTTACTTGCATAAAATTATTAATGCTACCATTTAAAACAGGATCACAAATTACTGTAATACAAAGTAAACAATGGTGGGTAGTAAAATAAACAATGGTGGGTAGTAAAATGCAGTGTTTTCATCAGAGTGTAATGATTTCTTACAGTTACAGTAATAGGACTCATTCTGATCCTAAAGAGCTGACATTTAGTGGAAGGAGTTTGACAGCAGTCACATTTAATCAAATCTGGCATTCAATAACCAGATAAGTCATTTTGTTAATGGCCCTACTTAACATCCACAACCCATTTAGGCTCTTTTTGTACTTTCCTCATGCAGCTTCTTTTAAAGCTCTTCCTTCAGCTAAATTGCTGAATTGCTTCACGCATGTCCTCTTGTTGCAGACTTTGGGTTGGAAATGGACTCAATCGTTTAGTCTGGGAACCCACAGTGGTTTGAACTACGTGCAGTTTAGGAAACCAACCCATCAGAAAACCTGCAGCATGTTTAGAGCTGAGTAGCATAGATGCAGCCTCAGCTTACTCTAATATTCCAGCAGTGACACAAATTGGGCGTGTTGCCAGAGTACAGGCTACACACATCCATTGCAGCACACACTTATTACGGACTGTCGACAGGGACACATCATCTGCCTTTTGAACTGAAAGGTCCATCACCTGCTGGCTCTTTACAGCTGCTTTATGAGTGCAGTCAGATGGTACAGACTTCTGGTGATCAGGGTCATGCAAGAGACACAAGAGACAGCATTAAAAATAGCATTACTACCAAAAATTCTTACTTTTATAAACATGTGGCTCCTGGTGTTTTCATGTACTTGAATTTGAGAAATGAGGATTCCAGTCTAATTGTAGCTTCACTTCTGCCGTGTGGATTAAATAAAAATCTGCTCCTCTCCCACAGGCCATCGTGGAGTCTACAGAGTGATGTTACTTTAATTGATACTGGACTAAATGCACTTAGAGTTCCAATAAAGCAGGGACTAATGCTGCTGCTGTGTTGGTTTTGGCCACACAGGCTGTGTGTGTAGCGTTCCACTTCCTTTCTTGACTTGGCTGTCTTACTATTCCATATCCTGTAAACAAATCATTTTTCCCATCACAGAGTAACAGAGTGCATTTGCACACGTATTAATGGGAATCCCACCTGCAAGTTCTCTTACAGATGTTTATCTAAAAACAGCACAGCCAAAAGACCACTTCCCATTTTCCCACTGCCCCGCCACCTGATCCAGGAAAAGACTGTGTCCGTGGACATTTTTCACACTTTGAGCGGCATTTTCTTGGCAGCCTGGAATTGCGTAGGCGAAGATCCATCAGTCAAATTCTCACATGGCTCTTTCAGCTGCTGTCAGCTTCCACAGCAGAGGCCAGATGGTCCTGTTCAGACACTCGACAGCCACAACAGCTCATTACAGTTTTACCAGTTAGTCTCACTGCAAACAATGCCTGGCTTCAGCAGCATTGTGAGTGAAGTTGTTCAGTAGAAACATAGACAGTGATTTCATGCATTAGAGATGGATGTTTTTGTTTTTTGTATTGCTTCCTGTTCTTCCTGCTTCTCAATTTTTAGGCCCAATAGACTGAGTAGATAAAAACTAAAGACTCAGGAGTGTCTTAAGTCAGCAGACTGTGGACTACTCTAATGAACTGAAAACTTACTGTCAAATGCTTAACACAAAAAATGCAACCACTTCTAATGTTTTTAACTCATTTCTGTAATTAGAAGCTTGTTTTTCATTCTTCCTCCAGGGAAATTATTAGTTCACACAGTCTGTCACAGCACAATATCTTTAAACTTGTAAATGCAATTCCATCACATTTTCAGCAAGTTTTGGGAGAAACACTGAGCACATTTTCAAATTCTACCACCAGGCAGGTACTGTTCTGTTAAAATTGTTCACTATTTTAACATTGCACTACGATAATATCTATGGACCCAAAGCTTTAAAGAGGTTAATAATGAATTCTTTATCTTAAAAACCTAACATCTACATTACCCACAGACACATAGTTGTGTCATACTAGAGAAGCCTCAACCTTCTTCAACCTGAGATGAAGAGCAGCTACAGAGGTCTGGTAACTTCACTTCTTTCTAACTCAAACTGACTACAGGCAGATTATCAGATTTTGTTTGCTCCCAGCTCCCTTGCGCCACAGATGTTTTTGAAGTAGCACTGTAGCTTGTTAACAGATTTTGATGTGGAAAATTAGTTGAGTTTGTCTTAAATTACCTGAGCGGACTTTTGTAGGGTCAGTAAATCCCTCTCACTAGCAAGACTGATGTTCTTGGTGAACCTTGATGGATGTTTAGCATGCAAATTACTTTAAAGCAATGCTGAAAGCAGCATCATATTACTATGTAGAATAGTTAGTAGGTGAAGTGGTAAGGGATATGAATAGTACTCATAATCAGCGGGGAGTCTGTGTGGACAAAGACAAACACAAACATGTAGAACAGGTCAGGACAGGCAGCTGTTTCCACTCCATTTGTTTTTTCCTGTTGGATGAGCAACAAGTTGCGTATGAGGCTTCATGCACTGCTGCGATAGCTAGAAAGGTCAATTACCTGACGCAGAGAGAAGGGAAGCAGGAAGCAATGAGATGATTTTAAGAAACACCCCAGTTTATCTTGGAACATTTGTTTTGTTTTTTCATAAATTTAATAAGATGTGTGAAAGGATGCAGTTAATTAAGATAATCATCTTTACATTGCAGTTTGCAGGATTGGTAAACATACATATTCAGCAAATAATCCTTCAGTGTAAACCATCTCACAGATAAACTTCAGAGCAGGGGAGCATGTAGAGCAGCAATTATCTCCACACTCAAGCCCTGCTGGACCACAACACACTTGGTCTTTCTCAATTAGATGGTCTAAAGACACTTGCTGACACTACCACTACCTTAAAAATTGTAGTACTGTGATGAGAGGAACTGTTCATGTTTCACTTACACAGCAGCTTGTGCGGTATTGAAAGTGAGCCAGAAATATCTCTGGACAGACAATAAAGACAGAGGATTGTGTTTTCAACAAGAATATTTTACCACAGCAGAGCTAACTGGCCTGTAAAAGCAGCTGATGATGGACAGAGAGAGAAAACCTCCTCTGTGAACAAAGGAAGTTTAACAAAAACAATACTCCATTAATGAGAATTTTTTCAGCTACTGTTTCTGTTTTTAGAGATAACATTCACATATACATACAAAGTAGTTCCAGTCATATTCACATAAAAGCTTTCTGTATCTGCAAGGCTGAAAGGTCACAGGCAAATGGGACAACTTTTTTCAGGAAGAGCCAGAGGGAGTGCAGAGGTCACAGAATCCATCAGTAACACAGTATGAACAAACAGGCCCATAGACAACAACGGCTGTATGACTTTGTCAGACATTTCTTGGTAATATGGAGGTCTATCTGGAAAACATTTTTTGTAAAGAGAAAACTAACTTTTATGACATTTCTTTTATCAAAGATCATTGGACCAAATGGTGCTCGGAGACTCTGGTAGGGAACCAGGCAAAGAAGCCCATTAAGACCCCCAATATGTGTGGCCATCGAGGCTCCTTTATGGGGGCCCCAAAGATTTGCCTGGTTTGCTGCTCCTCACAGTACAACTCCGGATGCTCCTATGTAAATCTAACTTTTTTAAATTGATGATTAATGCAAACTGATATTAGTATAATATTATGTAATTATAATATAAATTTTTAACATCAAGGTTTTTCTTGTTTTTTTTCCCTTAACAATCTTATCACTCTGTCTGCCAGTATCATAATTTGTCTATACTGTCTACACACATAAAACAAGTTGTCTACACTTAACAAATGCTGCTTGGTAACCAAGTATTTTGTTTCATTTAAATTAACATGACAAGCCTGAAATTTTGCTTTTTGATAACATCTAAAGTTGGAATGGGGCCCCATTATTCAACTCATTTTTAATTAGTTTTTTGTATTTGCTTGTTTGGTCTTCACTTAATCTCCAAAGTTCTGAATGAAGGTTTTTACCACACAACTGAAAAGATGTTCTACAGTACTAAAAACAAAGTATTACTCATCCAAAGTAATCGCCAGCTCCTTGAGCAGATGGAAATATCAACATGGCATCGTGGGGTGAGTGTAGGGAGAGGTTTGGCAGCAGGCGGTAGGGTCTCTGGAAACATTTGGAACCAGCTCATTCTTTCAGATTTTTCTCCAGCAGCATTTGGCAGGAATCTTGTCAGTCGATATTGTGAAATTGATCACACCTAAACAGACATCTTAACCAAAAATAGACATCGTATCACATGTTTTGACAGTGTTGACTCACACCAATTGCAAAGGCAGACATACAGTATTTCCCACTTGAGTGATCTTAACTCTCTTCAGAAATGTGAGAAATTGTGTTTCACTGCACTAAATGGATTTGAGGTTGCACTATAAAATACTCATAGCCCTAAGAACTGCAGGAGGGTGAGATATGGGGTATTGTGGTTTCCTTTTTGTCAGTCTTCAGATGACTGAGGAGGCTGATTTGTTGCATTGATCACTGCACTGATTGAAGCTGCTCCTATAGGTATCCTCATCGGTTGCTATGGTTATACACTAAATCTGTCTTGCAGTGCGTCCCAGCAGCTTTTACAGGTTGGTGTGAATGAAAGAAGGGAAATCACCACCTTTGAATAAATAACCCAGATGGTGATGACTAATGTCAAAACATAATATTAAAGTTGTTAGAGTTCTTTTAAAACACTTTCATTTTTTGTCACATCACGCATCCTTACTTTAATGCCTCTGTGCTAACAACAGCCAGAGCCACAAATATCCTCTTCATCTCAAAAGTGAACTGACCAGGAGTGCCTTGGTAGCTGAATGATTACAGTGCATGCCACGTAACTGGTAACGTAATAAGGTCAGACTGTGGACCTTTGCTGCATGTTAGGGAGGGAGTTTCTTTACATTTTGACAAACATCCACTCAAGGATAAACTGATTGCAGTTTGATGGTCGAATCATCCCCATTCTCATCCGTGTGATATCTCAGAAACATAAGAATTTCACTAAATCTGGTTCACTAAGACTCATAGATGATGATGAGCATATGAGTCTGAACAGACATGCATATAAAAAATTAAGATTGTTTCCAGTTAACATGCAATACTTTTGTCATCAGCGGATCCTCATTTACAACTTTTGACCATCATCATAAACACTATATACTGCACTGCAATGAAATAATTAAGAAAATCTTTTTAATCATAAATATTCTTCCAACAATATATAAGAAGGTGACTTTGTTAAATGCACCCTTGCACTAAGGGGCTCATAGTTCTACAGTCTTACTGGTTAGACTAATATCTTGGTGGCTTATAGCTGATGTTTGTGAACCTCAATTAAATATTGCTGTGTAGATGGTTCGGAGTGCTAATTCTCATTTTATTTCTTGCTTTTGGTACTCACTCTCAGACAGATTTTCTGATGATGAGGACTTTAAGGTATCACATTACCACTGTGTCCAAACATTGAAATTAATTTTAATAATCGTTTTCTTTCAAATTTGAGTGTTTAAAATATTTTAATAATTATAATAAATTATATATAGTGAATCATATATCGACTTCAATTATATATGTAATAATTATAATTATAATATTATAATTGCACTCACCTAATATTTGTTTTGTGACTGCATCTAAAAGCTTGAATAAAACAAAAATAAACTTTTGGCTAGATACCACTAGGTCAGTAGGCAACCCTGGTCCTAGAGAGCCACAGCCCTGCTTGTTTTCTGCTCTTCTCGCTGTTGATTACCTGGATCAAGTGTGTTCAGCCAATCAGAAGCTGTAAGTGCAGGGATAGCTGTAAAACAAGCAGGGCTGTGGCTCTCTAGTACCAGGGTGGCCTACCCAAAAAGTTAGCACAGCAGAGTGTTCACATGGTTGCAGCAAAAGTTTAACCACTTCCACTTAACCCATTCAAATGAGTGAGAAGGGCTGCATTTTTTTTCAAGAAGGGTGAATATTGGTATAAACGCTACCTCAGTCCTGTAATCTGTTGGTTCGTCAGACCCTTTTTATGGAAGTCTGACTGAAGTCCAAGTCCCAAGCCTGCAGCTCAAATAACTTGAGAGTCTCATTAATCCCAGCTTTAAGTCAGATAATCCGAAAATATGCAATCACAGCAGGTTATAAAATGGCTGCAATTAGTAAATAGACAGCTATATCAAATATTTAACTACTTTATATTGTATACTGAGGAACTGGGGGTATCACAATAACTCCTTGATGAATAACATTGGCGCCTTAATGATTCCCCACCTACCTGGGGGAGGCCTCATCACTAATGCATTAGCCATTTACTGTAGTGTGTGCTGGCCCAGTTAAAAGGGATGATTGCACCCGTTCAACCATTCTGCAGGAGTGCAGCTCTGAAACACCCCGTCCATAATGACAGCTGAAGAGCAGTGGGCAGTGATTAGGCCACTGCTATTCTCATTTACTAACTGCTCATTGATCTCAGAAGGATATAAAGACTTTATTATACATAAGTAATGACATAATGCAAGATCAAAAGTTTGCTAAGAAGTCTTACTGTACAGAGAAGATGGAGTCTGTTATGTTTTAACAGAGGCAACAGTACGTGAAAAAGGATTTTTGAGGGAAGCTGTAGGTGTGATAAATATTCATGAGCTCCTACTGTTCACTTCTCTTTTCCATTTTTTTATTATTTCCATTCAAAGTGTCAGAGAGTAACTGCATATGAACATATCTAAATGGACCCAGTATTTCAGACACTCTGGGGGGCATGGTGAAAACACAAATGCACATACGGTACTAATGGCTGTTATTTCCCGCCTGTCTTTGGACATAATAGCCAAGCTCTTACACAAGACATAACTCCCATCTGAGAGGAATACGAATAAAATGAATTTACTAAATGGTAGTAAAGAGCTTAGGACAGGCAGACATCACTCACATCTGTTTCATAAACTTTACATTACTTATCAGTTTAATCATTGATTTTGTTAGTAAGTTTGTGCAGGATATATTTCTCGGAAATTGTTTACATGCACAATCCATGGGACAGGCTGTACATGAGTGCAAGAGGTTGCCTTCTTAGAAGCAGCTGGCACAAATCCAATCAGCCGGGTCAGTTGGTGAAGGTTGATTATCGTCCTCTTATGGAGCAGGAACATGAACAAAATGTTTAACAATCAGGAAACTTGAGAGGTAAAAGGTTGAGTGGGAACGATTCAGACTTTAAATAGTTCATTATTGTTGCATTAGATATAAGTGCATGTTTTTCTTACTTCTTATTTCACATCTATGCAAAATATTAGGTATGAATGTATTTTTAATCGATTTTGATATTAAAGTCCATGTTCTTACGATGGATAAACATATGCCAGTTATGTGAGAAATGTTCTCCAAAAGAGTGCTGCTCATCACAAATCCAGACACCACTTATTTTCCTTCCTCAGTCGAGGCCAAATGAGCTTATAATGAAGCGTCTGTGCTGTCTGGCCTTTCCATTGGCTCACAACCTGCCCCTCGATCACTCGTTAAGATGCACATCATCTGACTCTCCGGGACAGCTGATGGAAACCGAAAACAGCCAATTATTCACAACCACAGGCATTTATATTCAGCTCTAAAAATAAAAATATCATGCACATTCATGCACATCTTTTGTTATTTCCTCAATATCCTCTATGTCCTCTATGGAAGCATTTTCAGCTATAATGAAACAGTTATCAAATATTTTTCATTATTTTAAGAATGACAATGCAGGTTTATGTACATTTATTTGTATACATTTCATTAAATGAGAACTCAACGTTCCCAAATGCTTTGCAATTTAAAAAGTACAAGAATAAAAAAACTAAGTATTACTGAATGATATACACACACTCAGCAGTTACATATTCTCTTGAGCTTACCTTTAAATTTAGATACAGTTGTTAAAGTTCATATAACGTATTCCAGAAGGATGTTCACAGATCTTTCAGGTCACAACCAGAAAACCACTGCCTGAGGACCTGAGAGGCCTGAGAGGAGTTTTATTCAGAAATATAACAGAAAGCTGAATCATGTAGCACCTCAAAAACTAACTGGAGGATTTTTGTGAAGTAATTTCTGACTTTTAACAGGAAGCCAATTAAGTGATTTCAGTATTGCAATAATGTGATGTGGTTTTCTAGAACTGATGAGAAGTCTGACAGTTCAATGCAAAACAATGTGGTGGTGACCCAGCTGAGAAAGGTGTTGGAGGATATGAGTCCTTATACTACTTCAGTAAGGTCATGTGAATTTATGAGGTGGAAGTTAACTTAAGCAAAATGAACATTGTTTATTGGTGGAGAAATTTTAGATGCAACGTTGTGAGAAGTTTAAAATCTGAGAAACTTTACTCTAAAAGAAGATGCATTACATTTGTTTGAAAAAGCAAATTCTTAGGGAAATGACCTTCAGCAGGAACAAGAAGGAAACACTACTTTAATCGCTGGCAGTTAAAAATGTCTGGAACATTTTATTTCTTTGTTATAAGACAGATAGAACGGAAATCTGTACATTTTCAAGGTCATGCAGATTTTTTTCTCTAACAGATACTTCTGCATCCTAAGAGTGGAAGAATTCCTCCAGGATGATTTTAGTCACCATCTGTTCTCATATGTCCTGATGACTCTTACTGGCCTCCTCTTGGCACTGCATACAGTAAACTTTATAAGTACTGTACTTATAAAGTGTTATTAGTGGCCAGTCATCACACATTACATCCATCTTTAGCTGAAAATAAGATGACCCCTACACAAACTA
Organism: Sandelia bainsii; assembly: GCA_032362345.1. NCBI lineage: Eukaryota > Metazoa > Chordata > Actinopteri > Anabantiformes > Anabantidae > Sandelia > Sandelia bainsii. The sequence goes on along the minus strand of JAUMHL010000028.1, from coordinate 12,140,228 downwards.
GAAAATCTACCAGCCAATTCAATTCTGGGTGAAAAGAGCTGTAACAGGAATGGGTGATGCATAGATTCATAGTTCACCTGGGTCAAAGCTGATGGAGCCATAGATTCAAGCGTTCATTTCACTCCTGGACAATTTTTACTCTCTCTCTCTCTCTCTCTCTCATGCACACACACAGGGGCACAGAAGAACAGGGAGTGCTGTCCATTAGCAGCCCACAAGAGACTGGCCTTCTACTGAACACATAGTGGTTCTGCAGGGGGGGGACTCCCTTTCGGAGGAAATAATTCTCCTGCTCTTCACACATGATTAGATCTCTGTCCCCGCTCACAGGGTTAGATTGATTTAATTTGTAATTTGAGGTTTTGTTGTTATGGTAGGCTTTTCACTTTAGGACAGTCATAATCACGAGGCACTCTGTCACAATGGTTGCAAGCTGCTGTGAACAATGCAGGAGAAAAGGGGTGTCTTTGTGTGTCTATAGCTAAAGCTTTGCACTTCCCACCCTAAAATCACTACCACCAGTGGGACTATTTCTCCACTACTGCAGCTTCACTGGAGTCACTTTTTAACAGCGCACTCAACTGGTTGTACTGCCTGTCTGCTATCTAGTCTGTGTTCAACTTGCTCACCTGGTGTACTTACATGCACTTAAGTGATCTTGCTACTCAGAGAAAGCAGGTTACGCAGGTAATTGGGGTCCACGTAATCATGCAGCAGAATAGTAACTGAGTTTCTTCATTACCCCAGGCACATTTTGGATTCATGGATTCTTCTTTCACTGTGTGTGTGTGTGTGTGTGTGTGTCTGTGTCTGTGTCTGTGCCTGTGTGTGTCAGAACACACTGACAGCACAGTTTATGAGTATGAGAATATAACAGGTAAACAACAGAGCTCTTTTTTGGAGTGTGAAATGTCTGAATTTAGTAAATATACAGCTGAAAATGACTTATTTCTACAGCCCACTGTGTGTTAGATTAAATTTTACTTGTGCTGTGGGCAGATTTATTTTAAATACAATGAGCCACCTTCCATGTAATGATGTCTTGCGTCATCTATCCACTCCACTAATTTCTGTCTACATTCTTTCGTCATGCACACAAACCCTTCAAAAGCACAACAGAAACCTGGTTATGTGTATACATACATTAGCCTGATTACCTTAGTACAGTGCAGTGTTACCTAAAAGCCAGTATTTAGAGTTTTAGAATTAGTCAGCCCTAAAATGCTTAGGAGTCCTCATCCAAACTAGGTGGAGGTGTTTCTACTGAAAGGTGTTTCTACTGCAGAGGAAATTAACTGAAAGTATCTTCCATTGTCAACTGAAGAATTACATCACGGACTATTCATTTGTCCAGTAGCAAAATGTTTTCACCCCACCATCACTGACAAGGAGCTCCCATGGCTCCACACTCAAGCTCTAAAGGCTAGGTTAGCGCTACAAATGGGGATGAGCCTTGAACCTGGACAGTGGAAAGAGGGGAAAAAAAGAGAAAACAGAGCCTCAAAGCTCCATCTGCATAGCAACCACATCCTGCTTCTGTTTGCTTCCTTCTTTGATGTGAAGGCTGATGGGGCTAGGTTTAGTAAAGCCTGTGAATACAGACAGATGGTCAAAGTTGTCTAGGATTCAGAGATGTTTGATGTGCCGTCTTTGTGGCTGTGACTGTGAGTTTTGCATCAGCATTTGCTTATTCTTGCTGTAGAATATATTTATATTGTATTTATTTTATATATTTTCTATACTTCTTTGCTTTTCAAAGACATTCAAACAGTCCTTAAAACTTTCTACTTGAAATTTTAAATTGAAGAGAGAAGTAAACGCCAAAGCCAGTCATATCCTCTGTGCTTGGAAACATCCTCTCACTAATAATAGAAAAGCAACCACTGGTTGCAAATAAATTAATGGACAGTCTTTCATTCTAAAAGGAATAATTTGCACAAAGTGAGTTCAATACATTGATCCAAATGTCACTTCACATGTATCTTCATCATCCAAGCACTTTCAGAATTCACAGGCCATAATAGTACAACAAAGATTATAATTATAAATAATTTATATATTACATGGAAGCTCTTTATCTCTTATGCATAGTGGAAACTCCACATTGCCTATTAATGGCCACATTCTAAGTTATGTCCACACAAAGTCATAAATAAGTGAAACTTTGTTATTCCACCAGGGAAAATTTCAAGTCAAAATGTTCCCTTTTCCACAGCATCACACAAATGAATTAAATGGTGGAATGGCTCAGACTGCCTTTCTCCATGGAAACTGTGTTCAATATTGTCATGACAACCTTCAACAGAAAAGAAAAAAAACAAGGATTGAGGGGGAAACACAGAGAGGGAGTAATCAAGGATGACAGGACGAACCCTGATAAATTCTCAACTTCCAGCACTGACTCTTTCTCCTCTGCCCGAGCTCGTCTTATTTTATGAATCACAGCCCTGCAAACCTGCCAATCATCTTTCCTCTGGGCCCCCTGAGCAGGAGATGCTGCTTCGCTAATAGAGTTATTCAGGTGTGGAAAACTATCAGCTACTGGCATGATGACTTTGTGTTGATAGAGTCATCAAAATATGGCATTCAACCAAATCAAAGGATCCAGCTGGGCAATTATCACCTCTGAGTACAGAGACATGCACAAGTTTAAAGATAATCTTGAGGTAGTATTGAGTTAGTCAGATCATTTGTTACAGTAAAGCTGATACAGTGTTGAGGTGCCTTCCGTTGTTTAATCAGGTGACTTTGGTGATACCTGTGATTGCTGACCATGTATTACAGGCATTAATAGTCAAATTACTCACATACTGAGCTGCAAATAATTCATTCATTAATTATCAACCACCACATGCAGCTCAGCAATACATCGAATGGAAAACTTGACTGCAGCATCTTTGTCACAGATGTTTTGAAGGTTGGTGCTTCATTTAAAATGCAGAAATGAACAAGTTCTCTGAAATTAGGTTCTTTTTTTTCTAGTAAATGAATGAATTGAGGCAACATTGATGTTTAGATTCTGATATAAAAAAGATATTTAGTGCATCTAGCAAATAAATACATGTCAACCTGCAAAACGTATGTCAGTCAAATATTGGATATATATTTAAGTGTCAGCAATCCAAATTCAAATTATAAAAAAAAACATAAACAACACCTCCCTCTGACAAAGTGAACCAAAACTGCATTGTACCTAATAATACTTAATTACCTCTTGTGGTATCAAGCTATGCAGGTAATTTGTTTTTATTTGTCCATGTTTTCAAATTGGCCTTTTAGATTTCTGCGGCTCCCCGAGAATTATCGTGGTGCTCATGGCATTGACAAATTCAGTGGCGCCCGTCAATAGAGGGCGCTGGGGCGCCGCCCCACCTGTCTCCCATGAAGAATAAGAAGATATCACATAAAATAATTTTTATAAAACATGAAAATTTAAATAAACAATCTATACATTATACAGAACGCGAGTACTGTGTATAATCTGCATTCAAGTGTAGTTTAAAAATGTTCTCTCACTCGTTTACCGCGACTGAACGGTCGTGTGACGTATTTCCTGTTCCTTTGGGGCGCAAGAATCTTTAACATAGACCTATGCTATAACTGGTGCTTGCGCACTGGAACCCCCTCAATACAAAGTATAGGAGAACCTTTGTGCGCAAAATTTGGCGCCAAAACCCCGCCCACAAGACTGTCGTCATAGCTCCAGACCCGTAAATTCAAACGGAAATTCACCGCGGTGCTTGTGTTTTGTTTACACAAGTCGGAGGAGCAGTTTTTTTGTCATGGATAATACAAATTCAGGTGCTAAAAACTGAACCGTTCCACAGAAGAACCTCACAGGAAAAGCTTAGGCTTAAAGAGCTTGGACCAGCCGGACATCAAAATCAAATAACTAACACAAGACTGAGGGAGAAATGACACTCGGTCTTTCTCCAGAAACTGGTCTGAGAAGAAGTCCTGGCTAACTGTCTGTCCTGAGACCGGAGCTTTTTTTTGTTTTCTCTGCCTCCTCTGTCAGCTGCCAGGAACAGAACGAGTCTGGATTCAGACAGGTATTATAGATTTAATACATTTTCCTGAGAAAGTGAGACAACATGAACAGACTAGGAGCCACATGGAAAATGCTATGTGTCATGTTATGTTTGGCAATTTGAATATTACTATGCAGCTTAATGAAAGCTACAGGATAGAGCATGATGAGATGACATAATGAGGAGGGAGACAAAAACTGACACAATTTGTCTAAGATGATGGACTGCATTAAATTCTGTGTTGAGTTTGAGCTCGAAATCGTGGTATTTTCTGCGGGCTGGTGGACTTTGTTGAATACCTGGATGCAGCAGTACCTGCAGACTGTTATTGTGTTTAAGGCGACATCTGAGACAGTCCAGAATGAGCTCCTTGATTGTATGTTGTCAGTTGAAGGAGAGACGGAAATTTACTTATAAATAGTAAATGACTGAATGTGAAATGAAATGAAGTGTATTTTGACGTTAATTTAATCTTTTAAAGTAGTGTGATGCATGAATATGATGATTTGGTTTATACTAGTGGTGATATGTGGTTAGAGCGCAACTTAAAACTGACTTGCAAATGTACGCCCCCCCAAAAAATAATTTCACCAGCCGCCAAATTACTTTTTGTTTCATGAAGTGACAGGTAAAGAAACACAAACATAAGGTATTAAGACACCAAAATGACAACAAAAGAAACAACTCAGCACCACACAGCTCACTAATCACGAAACAACACGAAACAGCAAAACATCAAAGCAACAATAAAGTGACAGTCAATGTTTGGTAGGTGAAATCACGCAAAGCAGCAAATAACAACAGGACACAAAAGAACAGTACTTTTATTAACCAAACTTTACGAACCAAGACGTCTCCACTAGAAACGATGGGAGGTTGGGCAGGACCTTACACTGTATGTAACATCAGAACACAAAAACCTATCAGCAGCTTAAATTCCATTCAAACCTCCTGATTTGTTGTGGATGCAGAAAGAGATGTTTATTTCAAATCCTGAGATTTAGTGCCATCTTTTTTTATGAAAGTCTTCCAAGCATAATAACCGTGTTACAGGAGCATTTGCTGTATCACAATATGCCTGTGATTTCAATCAGTTTAAGGTGTGAGATGCTGTCACAGGTACAGATGTGATGCACGTGCAGAAATCCAATACCTTGTCAATTAGTGGCGATGAGCTGAATATTTTTGCTGGATATTTTACATCTTCTCTTGAGTTTCCAGTCAAATATCAGCACAGCCAAATACTGATTTTGACACATTTGAGAGACAGAATCAGAGCATCTTCTTGTATTTGTCACCCAGTTTCTCAGTAACCAATCAGTCTCTCAGTCCAAATTTAGCTTTGGTAAAAGACTGTATCTGCTTTTGTATGAACACATGGTGTCTCCTTTCATATTCATGCAGCCTTGATGGACTCACCCATGACCTCTTACCCACCAATTCTTCATCACCACAACACACTCAATGATCTCACCGAGTTGTGTGTATGTTAATGTGTAACAGACAGAGGAGGAGGAGATGGCGGCAGTAATTAGTGTTGCCTGTCGTCTCAAATCTCCATGGAGATGTGCTCTGTATGCCATCTACACCTTCACTGCATAATCATAGAGGCACGGGAGACCAGGAGGCACAGCTGTGACGGCTGCTACACCACTTTGAGCAAGCCCAAGATCAACCAGGCTACACTTGTGTCACTACTATAAATAGCTGTACAGTAGCTAAAAAAGCAGCAGTGCTGGTGATCTGCAAAGTGTGTAGTTAATGGAAAAATGCAGATTCCATAGAGGAAGCTGTGAATGAAAAAATCAGAATACACAACCCAAAATAATACAATTGTTTATGGGGGATGGGGTGAGGGGTTTTATTTGTATTTCTGCATAGAAACATGCCTACACACATACATACACACACACACACAGATGCACATCTGACAATTAGACTGGGTTCAAATCCATCACACTCACAATCCATAACGGGGAGATCTGAAACTGATCTGCTGTGTGCTTCGCCATCACATTTGAGTTTATATAACATGGAAAATAGGAAACAGGTAAGTTAAGTTAAGTAAGGTAAATTATGAAAATAATAATCTTTCATTATTGGTCAACAGCTATTTCATGGTGTATAACAATATATTGAGGATAGAAAAATGAAGGAATGATCCATAATATTGCACTTTGCTACATACAGTAGGTCCAACTGTGCTTATACATTACAAACCTTTTGGTCAGGATACAAACAGAGTCTAGTGAGGATGAAATCGACTTTCCCTTTGTTTATTAAACATAAGGCCACTATGGTAGACCATGAGGAATATATCATAAGTCACAAGTGAAAGAAACCACACTTCTCCTGGTTCTCTCTCCATGGAAACATAACATCTACAGATCCAACACAACCAGAAGTGTTGAGGAACAAATCTAATTACATTAGTGCACACATTTAAGCTCCATCACTCAACATGAGGCACAAGTGGAACTGATGGCATTGCACTGTGTGATTTTACTGACATTAGTACTGAAACTCTACCAAGTAATCAAATAGTCTACATTTGGTCCTCAGTGACATGTATCAACTGTATAGGGCTAATGTAATAGACAGACAATACTGCTCCATTAATTTTGTTTTCTTTTGTTGAACATTCTTATTGTACAGGGATTTACAAACAATGAGTTGCCTGAGTAGCATTCATACCACTCTGTGTCTTGACAAAATATCTGCATGTTGTTCTTGTGGTTGGTGTTACAAAGCAGTGGCACAACAGAAGGCAAGGACCGGACGATCAACAAAGGACTCTAGGTTGGTTTTGTTAAGAATCGAACAGTGAGTTCAAGTCTTCATCTAATCCTAGTTCACAGTACGTTTTGCTGTACAAGTGTTGATGTGTTCTTATTCAACGATTTATGATATATGACATTAATCGTAATTACAATGACACTTGAGTTCCAAAACTGTTTCTGTACATTTTTCTGCACATTTTACTCCAAACATGGTAACAAATGTAATATTTCCTGAGCAAACTTGTTGCCAGGTGAATAAAATAAACAAATAAACAACAGAGATTAAAGCTTCTGAACACTTTGTTCTCTATATAATTAAATATTCATGACTGAATAAGCTTAAGCAAAAAAAAAAAAGAAAAAGAGTTTAAAACCCAAAAGCTGCTTCAGCAGGACTGTGAGAGTGTTTGAGTAACAGGGACAAACAACCCAACACCTGTCATCAGATTCAGATCTTGCTTGATCTGAGCTTGTGCATGGAAATATGGGAGACTCAACCATTTTGAGCCAGTGAGAGGAAACCAGAAACATAAATGACAAAATCTCTGATCTGATGTTTTCGAGGGCTTTAGGATAAACTATGACATGTCCACTAAATGATATTAATTGAGGCCATTTTTATGTACATCATGCAATACATGCAAAATGCTTTGTAACATGTAAATGAGTGTACATATGAAAAACCTGCTATGAAACCAATTTTCTACCACATAGTGTTGACTGTTTGACAGAGAGAGAAAAAAGATCTTCTCCCAAATAAAAAGAGTCCACTTCATTCATTCGCAAAAGAAAAGGAAGCTTAGACCAAAGCTGATGCTCCGCACAGCATGTACTCCATTCAAGTTCATGTTGTTTTTCCTTTTCTTCAGCATCAGGTCAGAGTGGTGACCTCTGGCTGAGCATAGTTTCCAGCGGCAGCGAGGATATCTTTACAGCTCTCTGTTAGGACACAATGGACAGAAATACAAACATGGTGACTTATGATATGAGCATCAAAAACGCTAGAAAACAGACCTGGACTATAATAGTGTTTCATGTACTGAACAAAAGCTGTTCAGGCTGTAGGGCTGGAACTAATGAATATTTGTATTATTAGTAAACCCTTTCATCAATAAATAGTAAAAAATATTCTTCAATATTCTTCCTAGAACTCACTGTGATGTTTTCAGATTTCATATTTTGTCTGATCAGCAGTTCAAAATGAAAACTGATTTAATTTATAATCATAAAAAACAAAGAAAATTTGCTAATCCTAAAATTCTGACAAGCAGAGCTGAGTGTGTTTGACTTCTACTAAATAATTCATTTGTTATTCAAATTATCGTTGATCGTTTCCTGTTGCTGCATTAATGAATTCATGGACTATAATATTTCAGCTGGCTTCCAAAGATAGAGAAATCCAACAGATCTGAACTTCAGAGGTCTGCAGGACACTTAGCTTTGACCACCCATTGTGTTAATGGAAACCTATTAGTGGTAATCATCCAGAGGAGTCACTTGGGAATATGATGGCTCATACGAGCTCAGAAGGCTTTTCTCTGCTCATCTGTATATGCATCTCCTCTTAGCAGCACTTTTGCCACAAACCGCTTGCAACATCATTATGCACTCATATGAAAACAAGCTGGTGGTTGTCACATTTGCTTTTGACCAGGACAGTGTACTTTTCTATGTATAAATCATGACAGCAAATGCTAACACTGTCACATACACGATGTAATGATCTTAATCACTTCAAATCCACCAGTGTTTTGTTCCCACTGCAGGGTAGGCAACCATTTCCTGTCACTGATAGCCATCTGAGCATCTTCAGACATGGGGCATCCATCTGTGCTTTTCTGTTTCCTGCCATACTGCTCTAGTGAAATATTATCCATACCTTATTTCTGGTAGCCCTGAAATTAACCTAACACCATCCACTATCCCCTGGGCATTGCTGTGAACAGCAGAGCCACTCTGTGATCATTTGTCTCCATCTATAAAAATCAAAATGGCTGCAAATACAAAAGCAGTCTTTGCTGTGTCAGACAAAAACAAGGATTTTTTATTTTAAAAACGGTGTTTAATATTGACAGGAAAAAGTGAAATTCCACTTTAACCTTTTTCTTGCAGGTAATTTGCTCTTAAATGTGTTTTGTATGTGTGATATCCCAATGTAATAGACCGAAATGTTATTATACACATACTCGCCAGAAACAGAGCTGAAGATTGAATTACCCCCTCCTCTCTCTCTCAGAGATTAGTTTTGAGCCATTCTGGTTTTGCTCAGCTTTCCATTGTTTTGTCTCAGTGATCAGAAGACAGTTAACATGGTGATCGCATGAGCTGACCACATTATTTAGTGTATTATTAAAGGACTGGAGATGGTTTGCATTTCTGTGTGCCTTTCCTGCTGTGACTATGAGGTTGTAAATTGTATATTGACCAATGATTTCCTCCCTTGAGGATAACTATATGTCCATAAACATCCCCTCTTATGATCTGTCAGATATAACTGAGGTTTTGTGATTTTGTTTTCATCTACGTATGACACCGTGCCATTAGCCTACACCAATCCACAACACTCAACACATACAGTGATTGACGAGGCTTTTAGGAAACACGTTTACAATTACACTTTGTGTGTAATGGCTCATCAAAAAAGTGGAGGCATATACTCTCATAGGAGCCAAGCAGTAAGTGCCCCATTTATGTGCTGTTGTTTTCCTTGACAGTGATGTGCTAATGAGCTCTAGAAGAAAAACGCATCTCTGTGGAGTGCAGTTTTGCAGGAAAACAACTTCAGCGTTGTTGGGCTGTTTGCAGGATGTTGACAGGGTGGGATGTATGTTCAGGATGTCAGGACAAATATAGAGCCACTTATCACAAGGGGCTTTTGGGTACTTTGGGAATCAGATGTGAGATCCAGTGGCCGTTCAAGCAGAGAGAGATGGCATTAAGAATTAAAGGGACATTGCCCTCTTCTTTGTACCCATGGTATTTGTTTCAGGCAACAGTTTAAAAGAGTCAAAATTACAGGATAATGGTATAAATGATAAAAATGTGTTGCTGATGTTACAGTAGTAATGACAGAGGCAGCCCGTGGTTAAAGGTGCATTGATGCAATCACAAGATGACTTGCTTGTACTTCTAATGCTTGTAGCCTCCTTATATACTGTATACTGGGTTATAAACTGGGGTTTTTTCTTATATATGTGGAAACAACAGGTTGTTTGGTACTTTGTTTTACTAGTAACCGCAGCCTATCAGCACATCATGAAGATGATGACCAAAAACTTCCTTCAGACCAGTAGTTCTCACTTGTGAAGCAGTGAGAACCACTGGTTAACTTAATTAATAGTTAAATTAATTAATTAAACTGGTACACTGGAATTTTCTCTCACCTTTTCACCAACAAAGTCAAATTGTGGTTAGTCTATTTCAGCTGAAGAAGCCCCATCAGATCTGCACTGGTGCTGGTAGCTCTAGACTTTCTTTTTCTTCTTTGTTCAAGCAACATTTTATTGAATGTTCGGTTTTCTACGTATTATTCTTTTTTGATAAAGGTATAAGCCAAAACACTGGGCCCTGAATCTGTATGACGTGGTGAGTCTGCAGATTCACAAACTAAGCTATATTAATAATTATGAGATGAACGGTCTTGAAATTTTGTACAAATTATGAACATGGTAAACAGTGTACCTGCTAACATCAGCTTGTTAGCGTGGTCAAAACCACCACTTATGTACAGGCTTACTAGATTAATTTAGATTTATTATCAGATTATGTATTTTTTCTACTTTGGTGTTCTCCTGACACAAAGTTTCTACCTGTCCAAACTATTGGTCACGATAAGATACAGTACCCCCAAAATAAAATAGAGGATAGAGCTGTTTAATTCAATTTTCTAATATCTGCCTAAAACGTGGCCTTTACTTGATCACAATCCTGAAGCCAAACCTTGGCCTATACTACTCCAAACATAGCAAAATTTCTTCCCCAGTTTTCAGCTTTCCTTTAACTATGTTTTCTTGTCTGTAATCACATTGTGGGCTGCAGGTCTGGCTGTAGACTTCCAGTCTTGTTAAAGCTTCTGACAGCTAAAAGAGAGCAAAATTATAAATAATGTATGTAAGTCCATAGTAATGTGAGGTCAGCTGGGTGAGTCATTTGGCCTAAGAAATAAAAACATTCAATAGAACTTCCCACGCTACCAAATCCTCAACGAGGGGGTCAACCTCAACACAGAGACATGCACTAATTACTGTGGTGAATGTGACTGACTATGAACCCCAGGTTGGTGAGTCGACTTCTGCTTCTCCCCGATTCCTGGCCACATGTGAAAGTGTCCCTGATGAGGACACTGAACCCTGAACCCATGGCGCCTTAAATGCAGCTGCCTGCCCACAAGAATTTCCCCAAGGGAATTAATACAGTATCAATTAATGTCAGGAGGCCCAAATAAAGGAATAGTTTTTTGGGAAATGCACTTATGTGCTTTCTTCCTCAAAGTTAGACAGGAGTGGTGCGAATAAAGAAATAGCTGCATCAAAAACTAGTAGCTTAATGGTTATTGCACGTAACACATAAATGCAGTGTCCCTCGTTCGTTTAACTCTGGCTGGAGACCCTTTTTGCAAGTCACACCTCCCCATGTTTTTTCACCTATCAAATAAAGGCTAAAATGCCAAAAAATATTTAAAATGTCCTGTCACAGAAAGAACCTTGAGGGAATGTTCTCTAAATGTTATTAAAGGTTTCACAAAAATAACCTTTACAGAAGGTTCTGTAAATGTTATTTAACCTTCATGGAATATTTAGGTTATCTGTTTGCTGAGTAGCCTCCTGTTGTCTTCTGGCTACCTCTACTGCTACTGCTGTTAAACTTGACTGGTGTTTGAACTGGAGTCAGTGTGAGCTGGGTGCTCAATCCTTGACAGGGCCGTAGGACCCGACCCAGCAGCCTGCTCGACAGGGCTGATTACCACAATGCAGTACTATCACCTACAGTATATCCCCCCTTCATATTGAACTACCAACCTAAATTGTGTAGGGTCACTTTGAAAAGTCTTGTTCCATTCAAAAAGTATAAACATCTAAATCCCTCACTAGACAAAGTGTAAAAATGACAACTTCAGACTCTGGGAAGCTGAGAAAAAGCATCAAGTAGTGAGCTTCAGAGGTGCTGGCTAGCCATTTCCAGCACTGCTTCATGCTAAGCTCAGCTCTCATGGCAGAGTGATAAGAGTGATATTAATCTTCTTATCTAACTATTTGCCAAATAGGCACACAAGTAAAGTTAGGAACTAGCTGCATGCTGTTAAAACCTTGTCTGGACAGTTTGACCTACTAAACCAAATCCTAATCCTCTGCAGCATGCATGCAGTACAACGTGCAATGCTACGTGAATGTGAATTTCAGGTACATACTGACATGTATGTAACCTACCAGTATGGACACTGGGGTCTCCTGAGGTTAAGAGGAAGCAGGTGGCTTCTTTCATAGCCTTATCTCGCCCTCGGGTGCACCGCAGGGACCACTTTTCACTAGGGGACAGCGGCTGGGTTAAGCTGCAGCCTTCCTCCTCTGAAAGGGCCACATTTGCATCCCCGTTCTGTTTGGAATCTGACGGGAAGACAAAAGACACAGCAACGTAAATGCCAAAGCTTTTACTGAACCTCCCCCGAGGGTCCAGACAAATGCAGAGGCGTATTTCATAAAATCTGTATTTTTCTGTGATGTAATCCAATTTGACTGAGATGTTATAAGGTGTGTTACTGTCCTTATGACTAAGCTTCTGTGAGACAACTTTAAGAAGTACAGAAATACAGTAGCTGTTTATTTTTAGGTACACAATCACTCAATTATATATAATGTGATTTTCTAAAGGATGACTAAAGAAATCAGTTAAACAAAATAATGTTTAAATTTTAATAATTAAATAATAACATAGCTTAAAGGGTGAGTTTGCCCAAGTTACAAAAAAGCATTTTCTCAGCTATTTCCAGTGGTTTTATTTGTCCAGATTTTTGTGTAAATAAAATGTTTGTTTGAGGTGATCACAACACAAAACAAATCTCTTTCCATCAATAATGTCCCTGTTACTCTGGATAATCCACAGAAAACTCAGGTAATAGTTTTTAAAATAATATTTATGTGATCTCCAATGAATGTTGTTTGCACTGTTTCTAGAAGATGCAATCGTTAATAAAATGTAATTTTCCAGTGCTGTGAGCACCACAAATAACCATAAACTAGATTTCAAAAGCAAAGAGTTAAAACACAAGAAAATTAAACTATCTGTATGACTGAACACCACAAAATAATTTTCTGTAATTTGAGAGAACTGACCCTTTAATATTGCATTGCAGCCTGACCTGAGCGGTTCCTGTTGATGCTCTCCTCAGCAGCCAGCGGACACGTGTCGCTCTGCGTGCTGTCTCTGTGTGAGTTTGTTTCTGATTTCACAAATGAGGCTGAGTCAGTCGGAGCATCTGGGTTCGGGTTGTGCTTCTTTTTCTTTTTTGGCAGCTTCTGTTTGGCCATAGCCAGTGAGTAGTACATCCCAAAGTTATTCACGATGACGGGGACCGGCATGGCAATGGTCAGCACCCCAGCCAGTGCACACAGCGCCCCCACCATCATGCCCAGCCACGTCTGTGGGTACATGTCTCCGTAGCCAAGCGTCGTCATGGTGACCACTGCCCACCAAAAACTGATGGGGATGTTCTTGAAATGTGTGTGGTTGGAGCCTGTGGGGTCGTCAGGCTTGGCTCCAATCCGCTCAGCATAGTAAATCATGGTGGCGAAGATGAGTACACCCAGTGCTAAGAAGATGATGAGCAAGAGGAATTCATTGACACTGGCCTTTAGTGTGTGGCCCAGCACACGTAGGCCTACAAAGTGCCTGGTCAGCTTGAAGATCCGGAGGATCCTGACAAAACGGACAACTCGAAGGAAGCCCAGCACATCGCTGGCAGCTTTGGATGACAGGCCGCTGAGGCCCATCTCCAGGTAAAATGGCAAAATGGCCACAAAGTCAATGATGTTGAGAGTGTTCTTGATGAAAACCACCTTGTCTGGGCAGCATATGATGCGCACCAGGAATTCAAATGTGAACCAGATCACACAGATGCCCTCCACCAGTGTGAGGATGGGCTTGGTCACCATCTCCCTCCTCGCCACTTCACGTGTGACATTCCCCTCAACAACCTGCTCCGTCCGGTTCTGCAGTTCATTGAAGGCTTCATGGGTCTCCAGGCAGAAGGTGGTGATGGACACCAGGATGAAGAAGAGAGAAGCTAATGCAACTCCCTGGATGAGACACATGAAACAGTAATTCATTGTTATTCAGCACAAAGTTATGTCTTCCCACATTTCATAAGTAAGCAATACTGTGTTTATCATATTTTCAAGTCTTGTGTGGTACAAAAACTTCTGTTCCCATTTTTCAATCTACATGATATATGCAGTAATTAGTCCATTGAAATATTTTATCTCCTGTAAAAGTATCAACAATGAAAAGATGTGGAAGTGCCAGTCAAGTCTGTAAAGTAAAGTGACATGTTTTAAGAGATTATTTTCTGGTGGAGGCAGTGAGTGACAGGTGATTGACAGTAAACAAAGACTAAAATAATGAACACACTAAAATGAGAACACTTAACTCAGGCATAAAAGTACGATAAGAAAGAATGTAAGCTGATGAAGTCTATTTTGCATGTACAAGAATTAATGGCAGCAAAAAGCTTCATCTGAAGAGGAGAAAATTAGTTTTGATATCTCACAGTCAGTCTTTTCTTCAAAACTGAGCAGCATGTGGCCCTATTTGGAAAAAAATATATAAATAATAGTTTAACAAAAATAGATAAATGCAGCAAAAAGTAACGTGGTAAAGAATGTCTCAACTCTGTGTTTAAAAGAAAAATATTTAGTAGGCTCAAAAATACAACCATACTGCAACACCTAAATTGGGTGTTTATCATGGTAACTTGGTTTAGTACTGCAACTATCAATTATTTTCATTATTTATTAACCTGCACATTGTTAATTTATTGTTTAGAAAAATATTATTGCCCTTTATAGGTCCTAAATGCTCTGGTCTGAAACATATTCAGTTTATTATCATACAGTGGTTATAAAATAATTGAAGAGGTTGGAACAATCATGTTTGTCATTTTGTTTAAAATCTGACTATAACAATTATTCAGTTAAAAAGTAATTGTCTGTTGATCAACTAAATGATTAATCAACAAATTACTGCAGCTCTAGTTTGGTTTTAACACATATGTTAAGAATTTAGCAATAAAATAATAAAGGTCATAACCAAATGGAAAGTGTGCAACTAAGATTTTTAACTGCTGTTATGTGACTTTGGAAAATACTTGCAAAAGAAATATGAGTGTTTCCTCCCTGAAACCATTGTAAATAAGTGTTATGTATAGGTGAGTCCAAACTTTTTCATATAATCATTTTGTGCTAATCATGCAGCCACAACATAATCTGCTTATACTGCTGCCACTGTGATTCCTCCTTGATATCTGATCACCAGCCAGTAAACAATTCAGTGTCCACTACCACTCTAATTTAACGATTACTCGCTGAGGATATTTTTTCTATGCTTAAAAAACAATTTCAAATCAATTACTCTCATGAGCACAGTAAACACAATTAATTGACATGGGCTCTGCCAGTCACAGACAGCAGGGGGCACTCACATGGCACCAACACTAAACCATAATGACGCTGCTGCCTGACTAGTCTTTCTAATATATCAGGAGGAAAATAGTCTCTTATTAAATTTTGGATTTAATTTAAATTTTAAATTTTTTCGGTTATTCTGGTGGCAATATATGTCAAAAAGGGTCCAGTAAGAGTCTGAGCACAAGAGGAGCAACGGAAAAAAAGAGGCTTTTGTCACAAAACAGCAGAAGAGAAAGAAAGGAGAGACTCTGAACAAAGAGCTGAGACATGAAGGACTTATAGTATAGTCACCGACCCTGTTTTCAGGTTTATCACACATTTCAGTGACTGCAACATCTCTTCTGCTATCAGTGATCCAGAAAATACAGACACAACACAATATAATGAAAATACAAATCCAAAAAATGAAAGTTTGTGAGTCAAACCACATTTATTGTACGTACAATCTGTGGGAGGTAAACTGAACGTGGCTACATGGTATTCACCTGATCCAGCACAATGGCCGTGCCTACCTGCGTTTGTGTTAACACTGTATGCTTACTCATACCCGATCTGTCTTTATTGTTTACTAAAGCCAGGACAAATTGTAATGCCTCTCCAATCTTTCTAATCTTCCAGCTGGATAAATATGTACCTGCGCCTTGCATGCACTTAGCATTTTCTCCCTACAGAGCCTCTCACATATCAGTCAGCTTTATAGTGTTTGGGTCGGTGATTAGAACAAACAAATACAGCCTGTAAGCTCCAATGGAGACATCAATTCACAGTGGAATAATTGAAATAAATAAGAACTGGACAGCTTATGGAGTTTTGTGAGTTGGAAGAATTAAAGTTGACTGTTTGCACATGTGTATACATGTCTGTTCCTATCTCAATTGTGCGCCCAGACATTAAGCAGCTTTCTACCATCACAACCTTTTTCAGCTTGTTCTTGCAAAGCTCTGAGGTGTTCACAGCTCTGATCCCCTGAGAAAACGGGTACTGAAACACAGGACAAAAGGGAAGGCTATGAAGTCTCAACTTGGCCCCAGCAGAAGCTGTTGCATGGACACAGGTTCCCTTAACATCAACAGGCAAACTATGCACAGTGCGTGAGTATGTTACAGGGCTGAGTCCTTAAGTGTATCACAACAAGATGAACAGCACAGGAACTAAATAGAAAATAACAGAATTGCTGCACATGTTTAGTTGTTGCTATATTTCAGTGCCTGAAGCTGAGAGTTGTAGTCATGTAAAAGCATCTTATGACCAACCCCCTTTTATTATATTCATCAACTAAATCAAGATATTTCACGTGCAACTGCAAGTTAACAACCCATTTTCTTCTATATTTTCACACATATCTGTATGTATGTATGTATATGCACTTTGTGTATGTGTATTTAGGGTGTATATATACACAATATGTACATCTTCTTGTTGTTAATATGGTACAGCAATTTGGTCAACTTTTTTTAATTTTTAAACGTGCTTATAAATAAATTGACATGACTTGACTCGACATTTAAAGCTATTAAAACATATATTTTAGCTCATTGCATTATTAATTCCAGCACTGAAAACAGACTGAATATCTTTTCTTGCTCTCATATTTAAATGTATTTTATTAACACTGAATATGTCTAAACAGAGTTAATTTATCAAAAAATTAATTAAGCACTAATTTGCATGCATTCGCAGTTCACCCTCGACACATGCATACAGATATAAAATGTGTTTTCACTGTGTCCTCTCAGCCATGATTTCCTACTGGAAAGCTACGCAGTCAAAAGATATTCGGTTAGCACCAGATAATTATGGTAGTCTCCACAAAAGAGGGTTCAGCCTCTGTTGCAGCATTTCCGTGAGACCATTTCCGTTAGTTACTTAATAATAAAAAAAATTCCATTTTGGGTTCTTCACCTGGCCTGAATGATAGCACAATGATGGAGTTCAGTGTAAACATGTAAGAGGAGGAGCTGTTATAGAAGGAACTTGCAGGAATAGATTACAGGTCAGATGTATACTCATCAGTAATCTATGCAAGCTCACAACTAAGAACAAACATTTTTGATACCACTGCCAGTATAGAACTTGTGTTCTGATAAACAGTTTTTATGATAAAAACAGCAAAGAAAATCACCTCATGTTTTAATATTTTTAGATGTAACTAGTTTATAATCTCAGGTGAAATACACCTGTCGTCTCATATGAACCAATACCTGATTGATCCAGTCCTCTGTTGAAAACATGCCTCCCCTTTTCTCATGTAATGAAAAGTAGCCAAGCGTGTGTAATGTTGAGTGTAGACAGAAGTGCGCCACCTCTGTCCCCAGCTACCTGCCAGCCATGAACTACACCGACCAACATGTGGGACATCACAGCACCTCCACAGTTCCACCTCCCACCCCCAACTAACCAGTAAGTTTAAGTTTCCACTTGTGAATACAGTTGATTGTATTTCTTGGATTTGCAACCAAACCGATGTCGCAGCTAATGAGTCTCTATAGTGGGTGAGTCTTTTGTACAAGCACTTTGCCTAAGTACTGTGGAAAACTAACTAAATTATCACAATATATCTGACAGAACTAAGAGGGCTTTCACACCAAAAGTGCTAGTTTGACATTGTGCAGAGTAGGACCATTATTTATAGGGAGGCTGCGCTCTCTCAAGAAGCTGTGCAGGATATAGTGGCCTGGACTATGCAGTTATTCCATCAGGTTGTGCAGCAGAATAACTAAACTTACAGACAATATTGGGTCCATTTTCAAACAGTTCAGTAGCCAGAGATAATAATAGATGATGGTTACTGGGGAAAAAACACTTTAAAAAAGCGAACACTGCCATCTATTCACCTTAATATCCTAATGACACATACAGTGCTGTGAAAAAGTATTTGCCCCCTTCTAAAATTTTTTTTTTTTTTTTTGCATATTTGTCTCACTTAAATGATCAGATCATAAAACTAATTTTAATATTACACAAAGAAAACCAGAGTAAATACAAAATGCAGTTTTTAAATGATGATTTAATTTATTAAGGGAAAAAATCTGCCTGGCCCTAAAAATCCATTTCTTTCTTCCTTTTACTTTCATTTAGAAATACTTACTTGCTTGAGGGATTTTAGCTGAATATGGCCATGACTCATCATCAATCAGATCTCTGTATTGCTCTCATACACCTATTTATAATGTATTCATTCCAAGTGCTATTAATCATTTTGGTGAGTATAAATAACCACCTTCATGCAGCCGTTTCTTGTTCAGTAGAATTATTCTGACGAAAACATGTCACACAGAAAAGGCTATGACAAACCAACAAACCAGCAGCAACCAAATAAAAAACTGTGCATCCTGTTGCTGTTGCAGATGCTTGTGATAAGCCTAACAAGTCCTGACAGCCTTCAGTTTATTCAAATGCCAAAAGGTTTATCCCAGAACTAAACAAATCCGGTTCTCTGCAGCCTGGGGAACCTCTGCAGGGAAGGTGCTGGAGGTCCTGGCACACACATGGACAATTTGCTCTGCTCATAAAAGGCTCAACCTGAAAGTCTAACAATAACAAGACACTGCCTGACGTCACACCTGTGTGTACGTGTCTGTAGGTAGGTGGTTGACCGCCACCTTTCTTGCTGGGTTTGCAGTGAAGTGTTTGTCTCTGGCTGTTTGTATTTTCATTATTTGAGTGTGAAACTTCAGCAGCCTCAGTGCCTGCATGTCTTTGTCTTGTTCAATAAATCCTACAGCATTTAGATGCATTTATATGGTTTGTTTAAGACCTGACGCAATATCACATTTAGAGCTCAGTAGTGGAAATTCTAAACACTGCTAGTGTTGGGGTGAGTGCTTCCATTTTGGATGTGCTGATGTTACACAGGAAAAATCATTCTGAGGCCAAATGAATGTTAACAACATTTTTATTTTTCATTTTAGGGCCATGTAATTGTAGCTTTAACAATATTGCCAAGGGTTAAAGCTAATACAACACTGCGTGACATTATTTACACAAGTTAATCACTATTTATATACTGTATATCTTTTCCATTCTCTATATACTTTTTGTTCCTACCTGCCTCTATGGTCTGTTTCTTGTGCTGCTTAATCGATAAAGCTCCCTCATGGGGCCCAATAAAGTTATAGATTTTCTTTTAATTTACTGTAATTTGCAATTTGAAGTATTTGTACACTATGTTGTTTGACAGTTTGCACTGTATACCACTTTAGTGTATGGTTTACTTTTATTTCACTACATATAGTCCTTAGTAATCAGACAGCTTACAGCTCACCCTGGACCCCCTGCAATATGCCTACCGTCCCAACAGGTCCACCTCAGATGCTATTGCGGCTGCACTACATTTCTCCCTCACACCTGGAGAACAAAGACTCCTACATCAGGATGCTCTTTGTTGACTATAGTTCTGCCTTTAACACAGTTATCCCCCATAAACTCACACTTAAACTGTCTGCACTTGGCCTGCATCCCACCCTCTGTGACTGGCTCCTAGACTTTCTGACTGGCAGGCCTCAGTCTGTCAGGATTGGTAATAGGACTTCAGCCAGCACCATCACAAACACAGGCACCCCACAGGGATGCGTCCTCAGCCCCATCCTCTATACCCTGTTCACCCATGACTGTGTCGCCTCCCACAAGTGGACCTTGAAGAGGGAGAGGGTGAGCAGCATTAAATACCTGGGGGTATACATCAGCGAGGACCTCACCTGGACACTTAACACCACATAGCTGGTTAAGAAGGCTCAACAGCGGCTGTACTTGCTGAGGAAGTTTAGTATGTCGCCAAAGATCCTCAGCAATTTCTACAGCGGCGTTCTTGAGAGCATCCTGACCAGCTGCATCACCGTGTGGCACGGTAACACTACTGTTATCGACCGCAAACACCTGCGGAGAGTGGTAAAGACTGCTGAGAAGATCACCAGGACTCCACTGCCCTCTCTGCAGAGCATATACAACGACAGAGTCCGCAGGAGGACTGCCTCCATACTCAAGGACCCCAACCAACCCCAACATGGACTGTTCACACTTCTACCCTCAGGCAGGAGGTATAGAAGTGTGAAATGCAGGACCACCAGGCTAAAGCACTCTTTCTTCCCCAAGGCCATTAGACTGGAGTTTATAAACAGGATCCACTTCGTTCTGTCTACCTCAATTGACTTGTTTACAGTAATAGTTTGCACACGAGCATTTGCACTTCCAAATGCTATTTATTGCACAGAACAGTTTGCACATACACATACAGCACACACTTACCTGCACCTTATTGTTGTTATAATTATGTTGCCTTTATTGTTTCTACTTATTATTTATCTTTATCTTTTTATTCTTATTATGTGGCATATGGTGTGGACAGCAAAGAAAGAATTTCATTGTACAGGGAAATGTGTTTCTTTACTGTGCACATGACAATAAACCCTTTGAATCCTTGATTTAGCAAGGGGGGCGCAATTAGTTTTTCACATAGGGCCAGGCAGGTTTGGACAGCTTCTTTACCTTAATAAATGAAATCATCATTTAAAAACTGCATATTTTATTTACTCAGATTATCTCTGTGTAATATTAAAGGTTTGATGATCTGAATCACTTAAGTGTAACAAATAAAACTAGAACTGCAAGCAGTTATGAAAGGGGTCCAAGTGAGTCCGGCGCACGTCGCCCCGCGCTCCTCGAAATCCCTCGTAAAGTGTACATCTAAAAAGATTATGAGGAAATAAGGGAGGATAGGGATATCCATAATAAAAATAAATATAGAACCAGAACGAGCTGTCAGGCGTGTTGGAGACACAGACTAAATGAACAAATTTAACTCCCTTGTTGCGTGTGAGATTGACCCAGTTGCGGAGTGCACAGCAACAGGTTAGAAGACACACGCTTTCCTGTTGTAACACTGCATTGTTAGCATTAAGGTTAAAACTGTCTTTAAAAATTCACCAAAAATTGATCAGAAAATTCTGAAAATATTCTCACATGACTAGCCCAGTGTCAGGTAAATCATAATGTTTTTTCATGCCCTTAACATGAAAACTCTTTAAAATAAAAATACAAAACATTTATTAATAACATTGCGTCAACATTCAAAATTTTACAGTACGCACATCCCTACACCGATCCAAATGAAAATTTTATATATTGATACTGGTGGTGTGGAGAAACGCTCTGCCAAGATCATACCGATTAAAGTTACGGTTGCGGAGATATAAACAACGTTAGCATTGTTAGCATTATGCTAACATTTTTTTCCAAATTTCACTTTTTTAATAACATTGCATCAACATTAAAAATTGTACAGTACGTACATACATTCACCGATCCTAATGAAAACTGAATGGCGTGTTAAGAGTGGTCTGGAGAAAGGCTCTGCCAAGTTTCATAGCGATTGAAGTAGTGGTTGCGGAGATACAACAATTTACCTGTTGTACGAACTTCTGAAAAAGTAGAGTGACGGACTTCGAAATAGACCATATGTTGCAGTGTATCAAACTTCTGGGATGATTCAAGGAACGCATGTGTGAAATCCTAGCTCTGTAGGTTAAACGTATGAGCTTGTTTTTTTATCATAAACCACGCCCACCTTTTCAAATCATTACCATATCACATGGGTGGACTTGGGGTGGTGCCCTACATATAATTCTGAAGTTTGGTGAATATCTATCAAGCCATTGCTGTGATATAAACTACTCAACTGTATATCGCCCCTTAGTATTTGAAATTTACCAAAATTGGTACGCTTGTTCAGCATGGTGTGACCAACTTCAAGCATGAATTTGGTGTTCTTATCTGCTATTATGGCCGAGATATTCCAAGTTTCCCATTTTGCTACTTAGCATCTAAAATTTGCATAAATATAACTTGCTTGTTTTAGATAAAAG
>JAUMHL010000028.1:12054577-12113900 GCA_032362345.1 Sandelia bainsii | reverse complement strand
CCGCCTTTAAAAAACATTTGAAAACTCACTTGTTTAAAAAGTATTTCAAATGAGTCTTACACACACACACACAAACATACCAAAAAAAATCAAAAATTGTCTAGCACTTAATTCCTTGCATGTTTTTCTTCTTGACAAGTTTGGGTCTTATCAGGGCTCTTAGTTTGTAGTAACTCATAATTTACAGAACCCTAACGGTAATTGTTTGTGTCTTCCCCTTGTAAGTCGCTTTCGATAAAAGCGTCTGCCAAGTAAAGTAAAGTAAAGTAAAGTTTCAAAACAAAGGTGAATTGATTTCTTCCTCGGTGTGAGAGAAAATACGTTGCTCTTTTCTGTGGGAACGGCAGCTTTAATTGCTCACCACTGATAACAAGTTGCAGCGCATTTCCACAGCGGTGATTAATTACAGGCAGCAGGGCTGGAGAATTAATGTAATATTGCATTAGGGAAGATTGAACAGGGTTATCTGGTCAAAACCTAATGCTCACTTTTATTACTGTCACATGTAACAACCTGAGGTTTTAAAGGTCGGTTTCAGTGCCACTGAGCTCTTCTGTGTTTAAATTGGAAGTACATACTGGTATTCATTTTATTTAACAGCACGTTTTCATACACGTTTTTATAATATAATAATTATAATAATTTAAAACAATTGTGTATTTTTAATAGTATTGTGCTGTTCTTCAATTAACAGGGTTCAAAGTGAAATACCCACTTAATGTTTTGATTTTCAGCTTTTATTTGACAGTGTGGAGTAAATGAGTAGTGTAACGGTTTGTGCGCATGCCACTGCAATATCACTCATTTGAGTCTAGTTGGGGACCTTTGTTGCAAGTCACTCCCTCTCTCTCTCCTCATGATTCCCGTCAGCCTCTCCACTTTAAAACTATCAAATAAAGGCTAAAAAAATCTGAAAACTAGACTCAAGACAAAAAGACCCCTGATGAAAAAATAAGAATAAGAATAGCAGCAGATTATTTCAAAATACAAGTTCACTAATATCTAAATGAGTCACAAATGTCACAGTCTCTGATTGAAGGCTTTTTAGTCAAATATTAATATTTGCTGACGTAATAATAAGATTATCTTAACTTTGTGTCTTCTAAAACTGTGGCCTGTGTATAACAAGACTAGACTACTACTACAAATATGTAGCCCTGTTAATCAGACATCGCTTGAAGCTAATGCTAATCTTATCAACACATTAACAGGCCTACTATGAAAATGCTTACAGGTCAATGCTTAGAAAGTACACTGCTCCAATAAATTAAAGGAACACATTTTAATCAGAGTATAGCATAAAGTCAATGAAACTTCTGGGGTATTGATCTGGTCAGTTAAGTAGCAGAGGGGGTTATTAATCAGTTTCAGCTGCTTTGGTGTTAATTAAATTAACAACAGGTGCACAAGAGAGAATCCCCATAACAGGAATGGTTTAACAGGTGGAGGCCACTGACATTTTTCCCCTCCTCATCTTTTCTGATGAGGAGTTCTGCATTTGGTTCTGCATTTTGCTACGGTCAGTGTCACTACTCGTAGCATGAGGTGATACCTGGACCCTACAGAGGTTGTCCTGGTAGTCCAACTCCTCCAGGATGGCACATCAATACGTGCCATTGCCAGAAGGTTCGTTGTGCCTCCCAGCACAGTCTCAAGGGCACAGAGGAGATTCCAGGAGACAGGCAGTTACTCTAGGAGAGCTGGACAGGGCTGTAGAAGGTCCTTAACCCATCTACTCTTTTGGGCAAAGAAGAACAGGATGAGCACTGCCAGAGTCCTACAAACTGACTGGATGTCTCTGACCAAACAATCAGAAACAGACTTCATGAGGGTGGCCTGGGGGCCTGACATGCTCTAGTGGGCCCTGTGCTCACTGCCCGGCACTGTGGAGCTCGATTGGCGTTTCGGGATGTCTTTGAATTCAGCCATCAAACGATGTGGCATCCTTTCATTCCTAACACATTACACAGTCCATATCAGTATACATGTCCAGTGTGATTTTTTTCCCATTGAGATCTGTTGTGTTGTTCCTTCCTCCTTTGAGCAGTGTATAATGTTTATGTTTCCCATCTTAGTTCAGTGTTAACATGGGCTAATTAACAGCAAACACGTATAAATGACAAATTTTGGACAATCATCATCACATCATAACAATCTGTTTCTGTTCCAAAATTCATGGAAATCCATTTAATAGTTGTTGAGGAATTGCGTTTTTTCTCACTTTCTAAGAAATACTTTATGAAACTGGGATCCACTTGATCTTCATTACCTACTTAGCACAGCCAAAATCTTCTGCTGCAAATGTGTTATAACTCTTTCCAATGGTTTCACACACTCTTTTTAATCCTTTTTAAAAACAGTTAACACACATGTAATCCAAGGATTACATCCAAAGATACTGGATTAACTGTGTCAAACAAAACTTCTATTCACAGCTGATAGAAATTACTTGCATAATTATAAATCTCTCATGCACTTTCACACAATTCTTCAGTCAACAATCGTTCTTTATCCATCTATAAAAGATGCCACCTCTGTGTTGCTGTTTGTAAACATTGATCATAGACACATAATGAGAGTAAGAGGAGTTTGCATGTGTGGTGGAGGAGTTAGTATTCACCTTTCGACAGTAGGGATAATAGAATGAAATCTGATGTAGTACAGTACAGTAGAATGTTTTTTCTGATTTTGAGTGAAATTTGTTATTTTTTCAATAAAGAAAGAATACAGCACAAACAATGTACCATGTTGTCTAGTCTAGATGCTTACTCTAGGTTTTGGCTGTCAACAGTTCATGGGCACAATAAAACAAAAAAAAAAGGAAAAGAAACTTTCATAAAATCTCTTTTTTTATAGTATTTAGACAGATCTAGATTCTCTAGTAAAATCACCTTGGGGATAAAGAATACAATTCATGCTGCGGTATGTTTGCTGGCCTTTTTGGCTCATTTTATATCTACGTAAAATATCAATAGACTATGATACAAGTACAGACTAAGTACAGACTTATAGTACAAATTAAGGCTGAAGCAGTTTATATTGCTAGTTGTATTTTGTTGTGTCATGACTGATTGAAATATTAGTTTGGCTACCAGCTGCACTCTCCGATGTAAATATTTTTTGTTGCATGTTTTAAAGGAACAGTATGTAGCACTGACAGACACTGAGTGTATATGACGGCTTCTGCAGCCCAAATTCAAAATATTGGATAGGGCTTGTTCCCCCCCTCACCCCTCGTCCCCAGAGGCAAATCTCACACGAGTTGCCAAGTGGACAATGAACGTACAGGGGCAAACGTGATATGAGTGAACGGTGAACTGGAATGCTGATGACGAGTCCCACACTATATAGTAAGCTGCTCAGCTAATATAAACATTTGCAGTGTTTGTTGTTTGTAAACCAGTTCTTGTGGATGTTCTTTAGCTTGATGCATGGCTGGATATAAGTACTGCAGCCAAAGTTGAATCAATTATGCTAAAAACAAACACCCACTGCTGCGGAAATACACACTCTGTTACTAGTTTCCAAGCAGAAAACATACTGCTTAATTTAACAAGCAACGTATAAATAATTTTCTATTTAGTTTTTATATCGATCTAATTTATGAATTAATAAAGCGCCTCACCAACATCAAGTGAAGCTGGTCTGTCTGGGCCTCTAGTGTGAGTGACTGATATCATTTAACATTAGCATCACGGCACTAGCCAGCACTAGTCGGGATTACTTCACTGTGACATGTGACATGTAATGTCATTTTATTTTTTTAAATTAAAGTTTTTATTTTTATTTTCGCCTTTCCTGATTTTTATTTTTTGCATATTTGTCACACTTGATTTGATTATGATTTAGATCAAACTAATTTTAATATTAAATAAACAGTAAATATAAAATAAAGTTTTTAAATTATTTTATTTTATTTTATAGAAAAGTTGGCCCCAAAAAATAAAAAATCAGGAAGGGAGCAAATACTTTTTCACAACACTGAAGTATAGCAAATATACTATATACTGTTCTTTTAATGTTTTGTTAGTGTTTTTGCTAGTCATTCTGGCCAGCCACGTTCTGTTTCAACCTGTGTGTTTAATGTTTTGAAAATGCAAAATAAGAGTGGACAGAAGCAAAAGAGAAAAACTGTAAATTTAAAAGGTCAAAAACATCATGGCAGAGATGTGCTAGAGACAAGGTCAGGGGATCACACAAATCAGTAGTGTTAATTGGCTGGGGATCACTGAAATATGTATAAAAATACATGGCAATTCATCTGACAGTTTGTTCAGATAACTGCATTTCAGTCTGGCCCAGTGATGGAACACCATACAGCCACACCACTAAAACAAAAGTCAGCACTTTAACCACATACTCATAGTCTCATTTCCAATCCTGTGTGATGCAGTAGAGAGCCATTACTGTTCTATTATCTTCTCGGTGTACTGTATAAAAGTTGTTATACTCTCTGGAGGAACTGTATATGATCCTCTCATGACTGTGATTTGTGTGTGATGCCATCATTAGCACAGAGGACTTGTGTCGATTTTCACCTCCAGTCCAGCTTTCAAGAATCAAATTACGTGAAATGTGCTCAGAGGCTCTTTGAAATAAAAAGGCCATGAAGGTAACGTGAGTCCCTCAAAATTCACTTTACATCCTTTCAAAATGTCCACAGAGTAAACATACACACATGAATCAGAAGAAGAGGAAACTGGCAAAGAACATTAGGACTGGGTCAGTATGGATCAGCCCTCACTCTGGAAGTATCACATACTCAAATATACACTGCTGGTTTTCTGTAGAACTTCACTAATCCTAAATGATTCATTTACAAATATTCAGTGGTGAGAGACAGACGTGATCAACTGGCAGTCAATCACAGCGTGGGTCACCTTCAGATGGCACCAGCACAGTGGCAGCTGTGACTCAGAGATGTCAGCTGTTCTGCAGTGACAGCCTGCAAATGCCACCTGGTCGAGAAGCAAAAATCAACACTATTTGTAGTGTGACTGGCATGCAACAAGAACATACTGTGTTAGGCTCTGAATAGACCATTCAATGCCTGAAACAAACAAATTAGAGCGGCCGTCAGCCTCTCTCTTTCTGAACTAAATGCATTTTTCTTTTTTGATGAAAGCTCCTGCTTTTGTGACACTCGATACTTGTGTTCACATTTACTTCACTGAACACTCTGCTGCTTTTGTTGCCGAGACATTAGTCATACTTTCAAATGCTTACAGCTGGATGATACAACACAGCGACATTTATTTTATATATAGAACAAACAGAAGTCAATCTTGTTCATCATAATAAAATAAGAAACTACAATAATGTAATACATTTTATGTGGGGTTTGTATAATATTCATAAAAAACGTAATTTTGTTGTAAATGGATGTTTTTTTCCCCCCCTGTGTATTTAGTCCTGTTTTACAAAATATGGTATGATTTACTGTACATGAAGGTACACTCCTGCGGCCTTTCAAACACTTTTTTGAGGACCCTCGAGTTCAAACCTTGAACAGGATATGTGGGAACACTTCACCAGCGCTGTATTTCTGACATGAAACAGCATTTTCTCTATTTTCAGCATTTTGCTACAATTTCATAACATATTTAACTGAGAAGTGAACAACTGCTATTCACATGACTGAACAGTTGTCTGGACTGAGAACTGTTCAATAAAAGTACTTACTTTATTTACTTTACCTGTGGAGCTAAATGTGGCATGTTTCATAATTATTAGAAATAAAATATGTTGAGTGCCACGTAAAAAGCCAGTAACGTTTTCATATACTCAGAAAACATAGTTAACAATGTTTTATTGTCATCATGCATCATGACTTTTCCTAATTTTGCAAACATTTTTATAAACATGATTTTGCACAAGATTTTAATTAAGGCTGAAAAAAATCAGTTCATTAATTGGTTTAGTTGGTAAATAAAAAGGGCAAACCATGTTGATCATCAAATAAGGGATTTTAAAATACCAGAGTCTGTTTCTTGAATATGAAATAAGAATTTGACCTGTGTTTGTTACATATTAAACTATAACCTCGGTACTTGTGACTGGTGTTGACAGCTTTCTTCAGACAGTATCACCTTCTCAAATCCAAAATACTCTGCATCTATTTGGATTTTTACATATATGTACACATTAAGTTTGTTCAACTCTGTGATTTGACCCCAAACTATAAATGACTTTGTATGACAGACTGTTAATGAATTTTTGGAAAACAAAAGTATACACTCACCAGTCACCCCTTTCGCCTTTAGAACTGCATAAATTCTTTGTGGCATAGATTCAACAAGGTGCTGGAAACATTCCTTAAAGATTTTGGTCTATATTGACCGGTGCAGTTTTTTGGCTGCAGACCCATGATGCAAATCGCTGATATTGTGACTGAGGAGGCCATTTGAGTACAGTGACCCACTGTCATGTTCAAGAAACCAGATTGAGATGATTTTAGCTTTGTGACATGGTGCATTATTCTGCTGGAAGTAGCCATCAGGAGAAAGGGATGGACATGGTCAGCAACTCAGGTAGGCTGTGGCATTTAAACAACGCTCAATTGATACTAAATATGACAAACAAAATAGCCCTCACACCATTACACCACCAGCAGCAGCCTGAACCGTACAAGGCAAGAATGATCCATGCTGTCATGTTGTTTACATCAAAATCTAACCCTAACATCTGAATGTCACAGCAGAGATAGAGACTCATCAGACCAGGCAACGTTTTTCCAATCTTCTTCAAGACTCACTTTTCTGTTCTTAGCTGACAGAGGTGGCACACGGTGTGGTCTCTTCTGCTGCTGTAGCCCATCTGCTTCAAGGTTCAACGTGTTGTGCATTCAGAGATGCTCTTCTGCACCTCGGTTATAACAAGTGGTTATTTGACTTACAGTTGCCTTTTAATCAGCTCGAACCAGTCTGGCCACTGTTCTCTAACCTCTGGCATCAACAAGGCATTTTCAGCTCCGCTCACTGGATTTTTTTTTTTTTAGATCATTCTCTGTAAACCCTAGAGTTGGTTGTACATGAAAATCCCAGTAGATCGGCAGGTTCTGAAATACTCAGACCAGCCTGTCTAACAACCACGCAAGTTCAAATTCACTTAAATCACTTTTCTTCCACATTCTGATGCTTGATTTGAACTTCAGCAGTTCCTAATAACAATGTCTACAGGCCGAAATGCATTGAGTTATGTGTGTCATGTGATTGGCTGATTAGACTAGATAAGATGTTTGCACGAACGAGCAGTTGAATCAATTGGCTGATAAGTGTATACACTCAGTTACCAGTTTAATAAGTACAGGAAGCTAAAACCAGTACAGTTAAAAATAACTGTTCTAAATCCTCCTTCATGAAGGTGATAAAGTTCAGGTTTTGTTGGCTGTTTCACAAAGTTGTTGATACAATTATTTTGAGAGAAGAATGAAGTATGAAAGAAGTATGATAAACAACTGTCATTATAATTGAATACAATGCAACAACAACACCATTAACTAAAATGTCCAAAACTACCATCAACATTATCATATTTGTAAAGGGTGGGATTATTGTAGAGCTGCTGGATGAGATTACATTAGCTTTAGCTTGGCGTACCTAATAAACTGACAACTGATTTCTTATTTGGTGTTATAACAATGTCTCATGCTAATTCTGTCGCTTCTAATGTTCAAGTCTAGTTAAAGTTACTGTGTCAGTAATTTTTTACATATTGTGTTTTAATATCTTAATGGTAAGAAAACAGAAGAGATTAAGATTAAGAAAGATTAAGAAAACATCGCCCTCTGATTGTGTCAATTATTATTTTGACACATGTGCACTGGAGATCCAAATATGATGAGCACACTCATCAGTTATTTGTGTTTCTACTGGCTTTGTGTTATAATCACAAACAGATATAATCTGTTTTACCAAAAGAAGCCAACTGAAACAAATGAACATAAAGCTGTGACCAGAACATAAATCATAATCATAATGAAAATGAACACATAATCATCAACAATTTCCCTGATTCAAACTCTTCACTTGATGTTGGAAATCATGTGTATATCAGCGAGCAACAAGAACTGTAGATATATATAAGTGACATTACTCACAATGCTGACTGAAGGAAGAGCTGCTAACTCTTCAGATTGGAGTGAGACACAGGTTATCAGACTAAAACTAAAACAGACATATACCATCTGATAGTGACGGGTAAATATTGAGTACCTCGACCTGAAAGGTGTAAATACACATAAACAACTTACAGACTTCAAGTCATAGCTGTAGTTGCTGCAGCCTGATTGGCTGAGCTTCGTGGGGACACCTGTTGATTGGGACAACATGTGCACCTTTTTTTTCCTGAATGGAAAAATCACTTAGAGGCGTTTTATGGCCTCACACGGACATATGGTCATTAAAGCGCTCAGAGGAGACAACACCTGTGGACTCACCCTGGCTGCTTTGGACGAGTACGGGTCGTCGAATAGGGCCCAGATCTTTGGCTGCCAAACTTCCCAGCAACCTCTCGACCTATCAGGACAGTCCTCGATGCCGAACCGTCTCGGCACCTCCCTGTCGTCGTCTGTGTCATCCGGGTCCGGCGCTTCAAATATCTCCAGGGCCTCCTCCGCGTCCCGGTGCTGCCTGTAGGTCATCCAGCAGCACGGCTCCACGTCGGTCTCGTCTATGACCCAGAACGCCAGCTCCTCTTCGAAGAGCGGCCCGCACACGTCGGCCGGGCAGTGCAGCTTGCCGGTCCGGTAATAGTTGAGCACATATGCGAAGATGCCCGGGTGTCTGTCGAAGAAGAACTCGGTGGCGCTCGGGGGCGCTGAGTCCGAGTCGGAGCTGACCTGCGTGTCCGAGTCTGCCAGCCATGCCAGGCGGGTCCCCGGCAGGGTCCTCAGGGTGCTTTTGTAGGTTTCATGTCGAGTGCCGCCCACGTTGATGATAATTTTGTCTGAATCTTCCCCTCTGGCCATCTCCTCCTTCAGACATGATTTAGATGGAGGTTTGTTCCCTGACTTGCGCCCTCGATAAGACGAAACACACACCGAGCTTATCATTTAGAAGCAGACCTTCTGGCTGCTCGCCCCCCCCCCCACGTTACAAACTATTGTCCACTCGTGGGGAAAAAAAGAAATCAAAAAATTAACGCAAAGTATACCCTCATTTCAGTCCGCCGTGTTTCTAATGGCCTATGTTCGTTTATCCAAAATATAAAGATCCAGACAGCGCCAAAGTGAGACGCTCTATAAAAACCACCTGTTACAAAACTCAGTCTGGTGCCGCAACAAAACGCAAGTAGTAAAGCTCAGTGTATTTGATTTAAATGTTATTGCTGTATAGATTACACGGTGTAAATTGGTGCATCCAGATGTTGCACTTATTTCCAGGTAATAAAGACAAGGTTACTGTCAATTGAAAACATCATTGGCTAATTACACACGGTAGCACGGGCCTACAGGATGAACCACTGAGCTCGAAGTCAAGTGTCACTCCTCGCCCCTTTTGGAAAAATATTTCAAATTCTGCAACGCCAGAATCCACAACTATTGCTGACAACTTTTCTCTTCTCCACACTAGACGAGGAAGCCTGACAGTGATCCAGTCGCGCATTTAATCGTGCACTAAAATATCTCACCGGTCCTTCGTGCTGAAATCGTTCAGCGTGCGTGCCAGATGTGGGGCTGTTTTCCAGCTGGGGATCTGTTGCTTCTCCACGAGTAGCCTATCCTCCCTTAGCGACACAGCCCGGTTGGATGGTGCGTTCAACAACAGGCTCGACAGTTTAACTCTTTGGCTGCTGGCAAAGGTTGGCGCATTATTGAACCACTCCCTCTAATTAGACCGAGAGGATGGGCTGATGAGTGTGTGAGAACAGAGATCAGAGCTATAACTCAACTGTTTCATCAGCCCTCTATTTACTTTTTGTAGGCTGTTAAATAACCTACATATTCAGGTCTGGCTCATCTTGGTTACAGAGTGATCTGCACGTTGTATAAATTACAGCTTCAGATTTATTGAGACGTTTAGAATAATTGGGTCGAACAGAAGCTACCTGGTGCTGTATGGGTATTACATGGGATTGCTTCAGGTTGTGTAGGTGTTTCTGATGTCTACTCTTCCATGTGAAATGTAATGGACACACTGCAGTTTCACACACTGACTGATGCAGTAGTATCACTGTATAGGCTAGAAGACCTGCATGTTTCACTGCATGATATGCAAAAAACAAAGCAATTTCCACCGGGATTCAATTTAAATCTTGGGCGTTATTATTATTATTGTTATAATTACTATTATAATGTCACTAAAGCTTGATCCAACAGGTAGCTGTGTTAGAGAACTCATGATGCTGCTGACACAACCTAATAGTGCCACCTAGTGGATCAGTCAGCAGACCACGTTTAAATTATCTTGAATGAGCTGCAGTAGGCTACTAAATAATATTTTTATTCCGATGTCCTGCTTTACTTAAATATTAAAGTATAAAAATACACTGTCAGAATCAAAAGTTCTCAATCTACTATTACCTAACGATAACTCCACTGCATGGCTATGTGAAAAAGGTGTATAAAACTTTTTTGTAGCTCGGATCCGTGTCAAGTCTGAAATTGTTGGGGCTGAAGACAAGAAGTGTGAACACGACAAAAACTGTGAAGTTACAAAGAAATGAGCTCACCAGACCCGTTCTTTCCTGTGTGACGCAGTTACCAGCGTAACACACCTGAATCATCCAAAAAAAAAAAAACGGTTTTGGTGTTTTTTGGCGGTCGAACTGCATTGTGGGTAATTTAAGCGTCTTTGATAACATGTTTGTGGGGAGAAGGAAATAAATGGTTCTTCTTATCAACGTAGCCCACTTAAAAGTAGTCAGTGAAAAGGAAAAAAGCTGATGATACAGAGTTGTGTTATTTTTATATGTTGATTTCTTATTAATGGTGATATATAAACCTGCACACTAATAGTCCAGTTTGTTGTCCGATCTATTCATGACTGTGGCTGTGTCTTGACTGAAGTATTGTCCTCACCCTGATGTTGATTTTGTGGTATAGAACAATTACTGTCAACAACGCTGCTGTCAATGCTATTAGTGCATAGTTTTGTGACACCATGGAGCCTAATTCCCAGTAGGTTTAATTAGTCAGGGTAATAGAAAACACTTTGTAAAGTGTTCACTTTGTAGAGTACATAGCAACTATAGCTATGAATACATATCTATCTGAAAAAGTATAAATGAGCATCTGTTATACTTGTTTGTTCAGATTTAGGTGGAAGATTTTCCTACATGTTTCAAGCAAAATATGTTTGAGATACTTCCGGTATGTATGAGCCTTGGAATAATTTCAGAACATGTTAGCAAGTCTTCAGAAAGAGATTTGAATTTTTTCTTTTGAAAGGCATAAAATCTGTAAAATCCTTTTGTTGGAACCCACAGCTAAAATCAGCTTGACAAGTGGCAGAGAGAAACGCTAATTAGTAGCTTCATAAATAAACAAGACTCTCAATTATGCACTATTTACACATAGAGAAAAGGCCAGCCCATATTTAACACCGTAAACACTTCTGCACTGATAAACTGCAAGTTTATGGTTGTACTAAGCTTTACAGCATATGCTGTGGAAGATGTAATTAACCAGCGTTTTGTTTAACAAGGACACAAATGTGAAATGTGCATCATTTATTAAAAATCATCTGTAAATTGATCATCATACATTACAATAACATATTACAGAAAGTTGTATTGTGTGTATAAGTGTTTTACGTGATATTATCAGATATTTACCATATAAGAAAAAATGCTTTATATCATCTGTGATGCCAAATAACAGTAATACAACCAAAGTATTTCTGTGAACAAAATGATGACATCTATGGCTTTAGTCCACTTCCTCAACAGTGGGGCCCTGTGAGCTGCCTCCTGTCTGACTGCTCTGTGCTGCTCCGTGGTACAGCTTTGTAATAATGGGCTTGCACACTTTCTCTAATTCCTTCTGCTGATGTTCATACTCGTCTTTCTCAGCCAGCTGGTTGTTCTCCAGCCAGGAGATTGTCTGGTTGCACTTGTCAATGACCATTTTTTTATCATCCTCACTGATTTTTCCTTTCATGTTCTCATCCTCGACGCTGCTCTTCATGTGGTAGGCATAGGACTCCAGTGAGTTCTTTGCTGCAATCTTCTCCCTCTGCTGATTGTCCTCAGCCTTGTACTTTTCAGCCTCTTGTACCATTCTCTCAATGTCTTCTTTGCTAAGACGGCCCTTATCATTGGTGATGGTGATTTTGTTTTCTATGCCTGTGCTTTTGTCTACAGCTGACACGTTCAGGATGCCGTTGGCGTCAATGTCAAAAGTTACCTCCACTTGTGGTACACCTCGCGGTGCAGGAGGGATACCTGTGAGCTCAAACTTGCCCAGCAAGTTGTTGTCCTTGGTCATTGCTCTCTCTCCCTCATACACCTGAATCAGCACACCTGGCTGGTTATCTGAGTATGTGGAGAAGATCTGGGTCTGTTTAGTGGGGATAGTAGTGTTGCGTTTGATTAGAGGTGTCATAACTCCACCTGCAGTCTCAATACCCAGAGACAGTGGAGCCACATCCAGCAGCAGCAGATCTTGAACATTCTCTGATGTGTCACCCATGAGGATAGCTGCCTGGACTGCAGCACCATAGGCCACAGCTTCATCTGGGTTTATGCTCTTGTTCAGTTCTCTGCCATTAAAGAAATCCTGCAAGAGCTTCTGGATTTTGGGAATTCTTGTGGAGCCACCAACCAGGACAATTTCATAGATCTTGGACTTATCCAGCTTGGCATCTTGCAGGGCCTTCTCAACTGGCTCCAGTGTTCCCCTGAAGAGCTCTGAGTTGAGCTCCTCAAAACGTGCCCTTGTGATGGAGGTGTAGAAGTCGATGCCTTCAAATAGAGAGTCGATCTCAAGGCTAGCCTGGGTGCTGGAGGACAGGGTCCTCTTTGCTCTCTCACAAGCTGTACGCAGCCTCCTCACTGCTCTCTTATTCTGACTGATGTCCTTCTTGTGCTTTCTTTTAAATTCCTCTACAAAATGGTTAACCATGCGGTTGTCAAAGTCTTCCCCACCAAGGTGTGTGTCTCCTGCTGTGGCTTTTACCTCAAAGATGCCATCCTCAATGGTCAGGATGGACACATCGAAGGTGCCGCCACCAAGATCAAAGATGAGCACATTGCGCTCTCCTCTTTTACCTTTATCCAGGCCATAGGCAATGGCCGCTGCTGTGGGCTCATTAATTATCCTCAGAACATTTAGCCCAGAGATCACCCCTGCGTCCTTAGTGGCTTGTCTCTGAGAGTCATTGAAATAAGCTGGCACTGTGATGACTGCGTTTGACACACTCTGTCCCAGGTAGGCCTCAGCGATCTCCTTCATTTTTACCAGGACCATGGAGGAGATTTCCTCTGGATAGAACGCCTTGGTCTCACCTTTATATTCCACCTGGACTTTGGGCTTTCCATTATCATTAATCACCTTAAAAGGCCAGAGTTTCATGTCAGATTGGACAACAGGGTCATTAAACTTTCTCCCAATGAGTCGTTTGGCATCAAAGATTGTGTTGGTTGGGTTCATGGCAACCTGGTTCTTAGCAGCATCACCAATGAGTCTCTCTGTGTCAGTAAAAGCCACATAGCTGGGAGTGGTCCTGTTGCCCTGGTCATTGGCGATGATCTCTACTTTGCCATGTTGGAAAACACCAACACAAGAATAGGTGGTGCCCAGATCGATGCCAATGGATATTCCCTTAGCTGACATCTTGCTTGTTCCTTAAAGGTTCCTAGAAGAGTTAGTCAGAGATCACTTTTAAATATTTTATGCTCCACTGAAATCATCCTAAAAATCACTAAATGATTGATGTCAATAATCAAAACAGTCAAAATCATAAATCAT
Organism: Sandelia bainsii; assembly: GCA_032362345.1. NCBI lineage: Eukaryota > Metazoa > Chordata > Actinopteri > Anabantiformes > Anabantidae > Sandelia > Sandelia bainsii. The sequence continues at coordinate 12,099,991 of JAUMHL010000028.1, read as the reverse complement.
AACTTTACAGTTCTACAACTTCACAGTATTACACCTTTTTTTGACATTTCCTTTTCCTGGCAAAGAAAAGAAAATGTGAGGCTTGTCAAAAGGTGATATATCTACTTTAAGTGTGAGGCTGTTATGTTGTTGTACAGGAGTGCATTGTACTAAAATATGTTTCTGATATTTACTTTAAACAGCAATACTAACAAAATGTTGCTATCACAATCATTTTGGTCAATACAATTTTAGACAGCCATATGTTAAATGTACAGTTTTTATTCACCAGTCATGGGATCTGCCTCACAAACGTGTTTGAATAAAAAGAAAACAACTACTGATTAATTGACATCTTTCCTAAATTTTGACTTTTCTATGAAGAATATGACCCAAATCACAAGTTTCACACAAATTCAGCTGTTTTAACTGTAAAATGAATTTCATACCACTATTACCTGAAATGTAAAACAGATCTATTTCAGATTTAATATCAGCTTTTAGGGAAGTAGTGCCTGAGAATACGCACTGTACCACAATAGCTAAATCATTGCATTAAGAACTGTGCACTAAATTCCTTAAAAAAATTTAATCATATACTAAATCTGACCATGGATCAGTTTCTACTTACTTTCAGTGATAAGCCCTGTTTTGCTCAAAGATGTTGAAGAATCTCAGCAGAGTCTCCGAGTAGTTTTCTTTGTGTCAGCTTTTGCCTTGGTGTGTTTCTTCTCAAACTCATGCCAGGACTGACTCGGGCCCATTGCTTATATAGTTATAACCAGGTTTCCAGAATGCTCCCACCCCACCCCCCCACCCCCCTCCTCCAAGCTCAGTGACTCGACTGTTAATATTAGCAACTAATGCAGCTGTTCTGGCGTGCAAGCGCTGGGGAATATTCCAGAGTGGGACAGTAGTTTGACGCTCAGCCAGCAGGGCTGACTGTGAGGGAACACAATGTAGAGAATGTAGCACTATGGCTCATTCAGGGAGGTATGTGGAAGTGTTCCCAGTCATGAATGTGAGTGTTATCCCCCCATAAACAACTACCCCGTGTTATCCCCCCATAAACAACTACCCCAACATTCACTCAATAAAAATTCTTCTTTTTGATTCAGTTGTTGTCTGTATTAAGTTAATTTGTGTTTTCTCAGTTAAAAGGATTTGCTTTATTGCTGCATTCTTTTACATACACTTTGCATTTTGATCACATGACATATTTCTTTAGGTTTGATCAAATTAAAACAGTGACAATTAAATGGAAAACAAAGTCTAACAGCTCATACATTATAGTTATACTTATACTAGAAGCAGTGGAAGGAAGACATTGAATGTACCACTAACAGATGCGGTTTTACAAAAAGGAATGTTCATTTAATTAAGATCAGTACTCATATTCGTGCTGTTAATGATTTAAAAGGCACGTTCATACCATGGCCTTAAAGGTATTATCCAGTCAAAACAATCCTCAGAAAGAAAGATCACAGCTGGAATTTGAATCAGCAAATGGAAAATGTGTATGAATTTAGAAAAGTCACTGCAGTTTAACAATACTGGCCCTTCCTCCTCAGCCTCGTCTGACTTCCTTTTTAGGAATGCAAAGTAAACATTTTAATCTGTCTGAGCACATTAAACATTACTTTATTGTTCATTTGTTCAGGAGAAGCTCTGGTTGTTTTAGGATCTTTTAAGGGTGAGTGTTAAATGCCAACACCATGAGTCAGGAGTTTAAAATGGGCTAATTTGCTTATATAACAAGTGAAAAGAATTATTACTGTACATAGTTTTAATAAAAAAGATGACTGGATGTTACCTTTTAGGGCATGTATGCAGATACCATTTAACACATAAAAAAACATTGAAAAAATAATGTACATTGTAATAACAGAGTTTGTGGTGGCTCGGACTAAACTCTCAGAATGTACTAATAAAATCCTAATGCCACTGACAGACAAAACATAGATGGTATATTCTGTTCCATTCTTATGGCCATTGTTTGGCACTGTGCATGAATAGGGTAAACAAACAAATCAACATCTCTGTGATCTAATAACATAAGCAGTAGCAACTAAATGAGTACATACACGTGAAAGCATGCAAGCAGGCTTTGTTTTAAAACGTGACAAGACGTAAAATGTTAGTTGGTTATACATTTTATGTTTTCTAACTTCTACGTTTTAGTTTTACATTTAACTCTGTGTCTGAAGTGCTATTAATAAGTTACATTCAGCATAAGTAAAATAATTCCTCCATTATATAGCAGTTCAAAGTTTAAAATAGATATCTCTGTTTATCCCAGGGCAACTATGTGTTGATTGCACCATCAGACACGCTCATTAATACCTGTGAAGAAAATAAAGTTTTATTGCACACATGTAGATTTATTATACTAACAATCAGTGGTAAAAATAAAGAAAATGGAAATAAAATAGAAAGACCTAAGACCTAAGATAGAAAGACCTACCTGTAATAATTAGGTTTGAAGGGGCCATTCTTGTTGAGGCCCATGTACTTGGCCTGCTCATCAGACAGCTCTGTCAGATGGGCATCAAAGTTTGGTAGGTGCAAACTGGCCACGTACTCATCTGGAGGAATTTGCATGTAATTTCAAGGTCAAGTCACAAGGTGGCAACAAGCAGCTACATATCAGAATCTGAATCAGTATCAGTTTTACTAGCCAAGTACACAGCAATACAAAGAATGTCTGACTTTCGATGTTAGCTTCCCAAATGTACATATAGGAATACAATAAAGGATAAAAAAAAACAGTAAACAAATAAGCTGTTCCTGTGACCACTGGTGGCCGTCTTTATTGCTCTCAGCCTTTTCCCGGAGGAAAGCAAATACTGAGTGTTGAGGGTGGGATGCTTCCATGGCATTTGTCCAGGGAGGAGTGATCAACAGGGGGAAGTTTGCAGGCAATTTTCTTCTTGGCTGAGCAGATGATGTGCTGCAGCCTTTGAATGTGATGGATGTTGGGAGAATGGACTCCACAACTTGTGTGGTCATGGTGGCCGACAGGTTACAGTGTTGGACTCAATACCCTCAAGCCCAATCGGATTTCCCTACACAGGTTCAGATCCTGTTTATGATGACGTCCCATATAAGAAACCTTAATAATTCCACACAGTGAATATGATGCTGTTGGTGGTGAGTGGAGAGAGGGGTGGGGGGGGCTCTTCTGAAGTTTAATATCAGCTCAACAAGTGAAGTATTACAAACGGTCTATAGTGTGGACCTTGAAATTGCATTTTTGCTACTAATTTATATTATGATTCATAAAGTTAAGATAGAAAATAATATCTGTGTAATAAAGTTGGCTCTTACCCATCTTCTTGGGCAGAAGATACACATCCTGTTTGTAACGTCCCTCCGGGGCATTGAACAACTCAATCAGCGCCAGGGCCTACAAACAGTACAAACCATGTAATGACTAAAAGGATGCCAAAGAACTACATCAACAGAATAGCAGGTTGGTGTGGGAAGAAGTAAAACTGTCCTTCCTACAAATGCTACAAATGTCAAAGCATTTGTCAGTGTGGTGCTCTACAGAGAGGACAAAACTACTAACCTGAGTGGTGGCAGTGATGGACAAAACAAATGTAGGCACTGTGGAGCAGCTCAGATTTAAGAGGCGACCCTGAGAAATAACAGCGTACATGTATGAACTGCACAGTAGAATGTAGAATTCAGAAGCTGAAGCAACAGTAAGTTAAACTGTGACATAATAGCATGAAATTATGCAGCTGTCGAGATATGTGCAGGCCTTTTTATATTTGATTGTTACCCTAGATTAAAGTAATGCAGGATTATCATGAAAGCTGTCATATTAATATTCCAACACCACAAGAGGTGGTAAGTAACTAAGTACATTAACTAAAGTACTGTATGTCAGGTATTTGTACATACTGGGGTATTTCCATTTTGTGTTACATTTACTCCACTACATTTATTTTTGCAACGTCAGTTACTAGTTATTTTTTGCAGGTACAGATTCTTATAAAAATTATAAATTAATGAAATGCTGGTGTATCATTTATGGATTGACCTGCTTTCACTAGATAAGGTGGTTAAAATCAGACCCACCTTTACCAATCCTGGTTTTGTTCCATAGTCTGTAGGTAACACACTTTTACCATAATTTCCACCTCTGTCAAACAAATCTGGACTAGGCCTCAACTTTTATGTTTCCTCACCAGCATCAAATTCTACATTGTTTAAAATGTCTTTTCTTAGCAGAGTACTTATACTAAAATAAACTAAAAATTAGTATGTACTTTAGTACTTTTACTTGAGTATAAATATTACAGGGTACTTCTACTTGTAGTTGGGTGTCTTCCTAGGCAAATACTTGCACTTTTACTTGAGTATTCAGTTTGTGTACTTTATATACCTCTGACCAAAATATTTCACATTTGTAAAATGCAGTCATACGTTATGCAAGATATTTTCTGAGCTTTGTGTGTTGGTTTAAAAATTTAAATTCTTTATACATCTTAAGCTAATTAAATTTTTTTTCTGACACAGGATTTTGGGAGGATATAGTGCTGTTGAAGGACATTACCTCTGCCAGCAGGACAACCCTCTTTCCATCAGGCCAGATGATGTGATCGACCTGAGAGCGAACTCTCTCCCAGGTCAGCTCAGGGCTACGGAGACTCGCCTGAGGACATAAGAGGTAAATACAGGTAAATAATGAACATGAGAGGAATGACTTTATGTAACACAAAGGTGATTTATTTGTCAACATATCCATGAAAAATGATATCTAGCAAAAATATGAAGAGAACTCAAACAAAGAATAGTGGAACATAAAACATATAACACAATAATAACACAATTATTATTATTATAGCAGCTACTTTAAATATACAATTAGTATAGAAAATCAGTAGGTATGTTTTGATGAAAAGAGAGGATGATTTAGATAAGTTTCTCCTTAAAAGAGAAATTGTGGATTTGTCAATTACAAGCCAGAGAAGGTTAAATAACAAATTAGACATGAAGCTATTTCTCTAAAGTCTACTGGTATTTGGCCTCAAAAATATTTTTTAGAACATGTAGAAATAGGAATTGCAAGGAAACTGGAATGACACACTACACTGATTCAAACATGATGGAGAAAATTACTGCAACTTTTGTTGGACAAGTTAACACTGGTGTACGCCTCACTGTGTGTGGTCTCAAAGTTAAAAATGTAAACAGAAATTTCCCACACAATCATATATATGCAAAACATTTAAACACATACAGTAGAACAGTTGTATTACCACATCAATCTCTGTATTAGAATGTCCCATATTGCAGACGATACAGCCATTCTTCATTCGGTCAAGCTGTTCTCTGGTAACAACATTCTTGTTGCCTACATTTAAAGTTAAAGAACAATGAAGTGTGATTACATCATGTTTGCAGATGGTGACAATTGCTTTCTGTCATAACAGTGGATTTACAACTACATGTAAATGTATATTCTTGTCATCTGACTAGGAGCGACAGATCCAAACAACATTTTAGCATTAAGATGAAAATTGTAATTTTATCTCAGATACTTCTACTGTGCTATTTAAATGAGACGTGCATTTGTGTGCTGCAAACACTGTGATTATCAAAGCAGAAGTAATAGATGTCACTGCGTGAGGGAGAGTACCAGTGCAAGTTATCACCACGTCCATCTGCCGAATGACCTCACTCAGCTTGACCACTCGGAAACCGTCCATGCTGTGTGAATACACATAAAGGAATTGTTATTAATTTAAGCCACACAGAGTGAAAACAACTTACGATAATATACGATACATATATTTTGGCATCATAGCTAATTCAATGCACAACTGAGGAAAAACACAAGTAGGGGAGCACATTTACTAAGGGAACGATACTGAATGCTAATGGTTAGTAACTCACCATGCCTGCAGAGCACAAATGGGGTCAATTTCTGTGATGCACACAATGGCTCCAAGAGCCTTAAGAGCAGTGCAGCAGCCTTTCCCCACCTACAGACCACAGAACAGTGCATTACAGAACTGTAATGTGTAAAAAGGTCAGCTGCATCAGTGAATATCCAGTCATTCCATCTAAAATAATGATTCACCTCTCCATAACCACACACGACGACTTGTTTCCCTCCAAACATTATATCTGTGGTCCTCTTCAAGCTAGCAGACACAAGCAGAATGACACAAATAAGAGTTCCACAATATCACAGCAGCATGTTTGCGATGGCTAGCTTTAAAGATGACGAATTCTCACCCATCCAGGATAGATTCGCGGCAGCAGTAAAGGTTGTCGAACTTCTGCTTGGTGACTGAGTCATTCACATTCATGGCAGGGACGCACAGCTTACCAGCCTTAGACAGCTGGTACAATCTGAGAGGACACGTGAGGAAACATGTTCAGGCAGATATGCACACACAGTACACATGCACATATCCACACACAAACTGCACACAAAAGCTGCAATCCTGTGTGACCTTAAGATTTCCACAGCATCAGGCTAATTGATTCCATTGAGAGTTGTACAGTCACAACTGCTAACAGGTTCTGTCATGTTCCTCACGTGGGCTCCAGCTAAAAACTGAACAGTGACCTTTACAGTTTACAGCATCGGTGCATATTAATACTAATATGACTTATATAATTGCCTTTGAGACCGTTTGTGCTGACACAGTAGATATGATTCAGCAGTTACTACTTTTGTTGGGAGCTAGGTTTGGTTTTAGCTCAGCTCCGTCTAGAGAACAAAATCATGTAAACTCTGTGAGAAAATTAAAGGGATCAGTTAAAAAACAGAGTTTAGTGAATTTAATACGTTGAATATCTTAGTTTATTTACTATGAAAACTGTTTAGCAGTAATCTCAAAACAGGTCACATCATATGTGCCCTAAGTGCATCAGTCAAAAAGGCTGCTAAATGTGAGATATGGTGAGTGAGACTAAAACATATGCTAAACAGCAGCAAGAGGAACAACAGCAATAAGGTCAAACTGCATGTTAATAAGTAGGATATACAGTACAGTATGTACATTTTTAACAAATACTGCTAAATGGCTTTAAACCCAACATGAACCATCTGTGTTTGCAATGGCAGATTTAAATCTTTGTAATTCATAAAGTGTTTACATTATTTTGTCTTTCCCTTTCAGTTCAGTTTAATTTATGTGAGAGTTGAGGGTAGTGTGAAGTTATGTACTCGTGATTTTAGTATCCTGCAGCAAAAATTTGACCATGGTATACTTGCATAGGTTTGATCAATACTAACAGCTCAAAATTCTTCACTGTCTTTGCTATTTATGGTCCATTAGGCTGTCATTGTAATAATTTTGACAGCCTGGGTCTTACAATTTTAGCCATTATTGGGAACAGTCACAGCTTTGGCCATCATCCACAATCTATCAACATCAAATAGACCTTGTATTCAAACTTTTATGAACAAAAGCAGTGAGTAAAAATATTACCAGAAATAAATGAACAAAAACATGAAAATAGACACTGGTTGTACTAATAATACTTCAAAATACAATTCCTACTTTCTTTTAAACCCCAAAACTCATGAAATCAAAGTCTCATCACACCTGTGCACCCCAGTGACGCTCTCCTCTACGATGCCCCGGACTTTCTTGAAGACACTGGGATACTTCTTGTACACCCAGTGTGTTAAGTCTCCACCATCATCGAGGATCTAACAAGATAAATAAATGAGAGCTTACAACTTGAAGAGACTGAGATTGGTGTCAAATTCATCATGGGACTGTCAGATTGATACCATATTGGCCTGCCAGCCCTCAGTGTTGACACAGCGATCAATACACCACCAGAAGTCATCCTCTGACTCACCCTTCCATGCAAACACAGGTACGCCTGCAAAAAACAAAACACACACATCTAATGGCAAAAACAGACAAAAGGGGGAGGAAAAGAAAGATCCAACTTTCTGGTGGGTTATAGCAGCAAACATGTCACATGTAACACTGACCTTAAAGAGGAGAGAACCTTACCTGTCTCAGCAAGAGCAGCCGCCACCTCATTCTGAGTAGAGTAGATGTTACAGGCAGTCCAGCGACACTGGGCCCCAAGGGCAACCAGAGTTTCAATCAAGACCTAAAAACGGAATGATGAGATATACAGATACAAATGACGTATGGTTGTCAAGGTAAAGAAGAGAAGCACGTAACAATCACAGTGATCTGCACTGAGGAGGATGAGATGACGTACTGCTGTCTGAGCAGTGATATGGGTACAGCCTACTATCTTCGCCCCAGCCAGTGGCTTCTCCCCCTGGGCTCTCTTTCTCAAGGAGATCAGGGCAGACATGTCTGGGGACAAAAAAATTGTTCACATGTTAAAGGATGCTAAAAGTACATAAAGGGCAGGTTTTGTTTGGGAAGAGAGAAGAATGACAGATCAGGTTCGTAACAAAAATAAGCCCTTCCTACAAGGTGGAAATGTAGTGAATGTAAAATGGAGAATGAACAAAAATGCCAGCAGCAGCTGTTGCAGACCAGGCTTTGAACCTCATAAACACTTGTCAGGCACTCATGCCTACTTATCACCCACACGGGTAATGTAAACAGCCAGAGAGACAGAAGAGGAGTACACAAAAACAGAACGCTTGAGATGACAGAGAAGGTACCAAAACAAGAAAATAAGTAACTAGTGATGAATAGAACTGAGAGAAACAATAATAGTTTCCAGAATAATATTGACACATGGGTCATAAACAGCTACCGATTCAGGAGGACAGGCCCTTTATCAAATAGTGTCAAAGCAGAAAAACAAATGCCATGTGATATGTATCTGGAAACAGAGTCACGACAGTTAGTTAAAAGTTCTTTATGTATAAATGGCAATGATAGAAAAGCTCTTATCTGACTGTTTTACAATAAAATCACAGAAAACCTAAAAAACCACATGTAATATTGATACAGCTTGTACACACTTACAGTCTATCTCTGCGCAGAAAACGTGATGCCACAATAAATGCTACAAATCCAAGATTAACTCTGAATCAAAATATCATGTTGTATACTATTTTCTATTTAGAAGTGAACAGTGAACAGTCCATCATCTTTGAAACGCCCACAATGTGCCAGTAATGCATGAAGCATGAGGCTTTACCTTGTTCTGCAATTTCAATTTCCCTGCGGCCAAATTCAGCCTGTTTGATGTTCTTCACACAGAAGTCACTGCTGCCGTGGGTATTGACCTGGGCTTTGTCCCGAGGGGAGGTTTCATCATCTGAGCTGTCGGTGTAAGACGCAGCTGAGAAATTGAGAACATAGAATATACAAGAATAAAGAATAATAAAGAGCCAATTATGAAATACAGTAAATACTTCAAATCCATTGTGTGAAAAGTGGAGTAATGTGTATTTGTACTTTGTGTGTTTATTGCAAACACATGCATATACATATGTATGAGATTTTATGCAAATATTACATAAGCTCGTATGTGCTGTATTTTTGGATGAGTGTAGATAGTAAATGCCAAAATGATAATATATGCGCTTTAAAAAAAAAAGATACATAAAACATATATATTTTTAAATTGACAAAAGTCTAGCGTTAATGTGTGATGGAAAAAAAATTAATTTGTAGTACCTGAGCTGTAGCTGTCTGTGGAGGATTGTGAGATGGACCGAGAGAGGGAGCGGCGCCCTGCCTTAGTAGGGTACTTGCTGAACTCCTGTTTATCCTCTGCATTCACAAACTGGATCTGGAGAGAAGCAGGACAAAATAGTGCACAATGCAAAAGTCAAAACAATCCAGACATTTAACGACGTAGTGTTACGACGGTGTCAACAAAGGGATCAGGCGAGCAAGAAACAAAAAGTACCATCCTCATCACATATTAACAGTGAAGGCAGTCTTCACACTCTGTTTATATTTGGGCTAGTTTTGCCGTTTCAGACACTAAAACCATCCTTTCAAAGGTAAATCACCTGAGCCTGTTACAGTAAATCACAGTTGGATCAGGAAGAAGCGACCTGATGTCTATTTTTAGATGCTTCTGCCTGCTCCATCATCTGTGCTTTGTTCAAATACACAGGCTTCAGTTGTTGGTGTGGTTCATCGTGTCAACCCAACCCTTCAAAGCGCCCAAGATTAAAGACCTGGAAATACATGAAGTGGAACAGCACACAGCTACCTTGGCTATTCTCTGGACTAGATTTTAATAGATTTAATTTAACTGTCTAGTCTTTGGGATCACAGTGCCAAACTACAGGAATTGATCCATTTTTTAAACTAATTTCATTTAGCTACTAAATAAAAGCCAATTCTTAGTGTGTATTTGGCTCTATTTAGGGTTTGGCAGTCCACAATTAGGATCTGACAAATGCAGTTTCACAGTGTCATTTTAACACTGTGAAGCTGCAACAGTCTGTCTGTGAACATTAGAAACAGTGAGCAGATCGAATCCTAGTTCAGCTAAGACGGTGAGGAGTCTGTAGATCTACAATTTTAGACTGCAAATGTAGATTAGTCAGAAATGCTCCCACCTTAAATGCAGATGCTTTATTTTTACATACTTTGAAGGCCAGATGGAGAAGGCTATACATAACTTCAACTGTGCTCGCACCTGGCACTATGTAGAAACTGGACAATAAGAAGGAGACTCGGCAGGGTCACAGGTAACCATATTGCTCAGCATTTTACTGAAATGCTCATCTGCAAGTGGTTATAAGGTCCAAGCCTTATGATATCCTTAAATTTCAGACCCTATGCTTACGTTATGAATTCAAATGATCTGTATATCATTTTTAACTGATGCTGGCGACAGATCCACTACTGTGGGTTTAGCAAGAGTGTGAAATAATAACTTTATCTTGCATAGAAGGAACCTGAACTTTACTAAATGCCTGATGAGGTGTTGCACAGAGACCTGATACGCACTCTTTACCTTTCCAGGAAATCCCACAGGTGTCTTGGTGGCTTAGTGGCAAGTGTGCTGGATCAAATCCATGTGCACACTTTGACGTTGTGTCACTTGTCCTCCTCACAAATTTCAATATTCATTTCATACCTCAATATTAGATATTAAGGAATTTTCATATCTTAACTATTTATGTTATTATTGCTATGTATTTCTCTTGCTGTTTTTAAATCACAGCTGAAAATACTTTTTTATTCCCTGGCTTTTAACACCACTTGAGGTCTTAACTGGTCTTAATTTATCCTTATGTATTTCTTTTAATTTTGCTGCCTTTGGCTGTTTTTATGCTTTATCTTTTTTTGTAAAGTCTTGGTTGAGTTTTTGTGTACAGCACTTTGGCCAGGCCTGTGCTGTGTTAAAATGTGCTTTATAAATAAAGTGGTATGGTATGGGTATGGTATGTATTTATAACATTCCTGTTTTATTTTGACAGCCTGCATGTGCTTTTATGGGATGAGTCTGTGAAATCCATTAAGATGCCTTTTCAATAAAATGTTTCTTTTAATGTTAGTTTTTGAATGCTAGACTATGTTAAAGTCAATTTTCAGCAGTAAGGACATTTACACTGTGCTATCATTCAATTTCATTCTCTTCCTAAAGCATTGTCACACTGACAAATCCTGGCAAACATCTTCATTCATTGTGATAATGCAACGGGATGTTATTTTATTTTAGATGTCCATAGATGTGTTTAGACTAAAAACTAATGTGCAGCCCAGCAGAGTTGACACAACACACAGATGATAAATCCGGGAATGCCTGACATAAACCGACAACAACAGTGAGTTGTGTAAGATTTGAGTGTAATGTGCACTGCACATACAGATGTGTGTCTACAACCATTTCTTAGAGATAAAGTCTAGTATTACTGATTATGATAACATTAAAGTAATAGTGAATGTCAAACATGATGCTGAGATGAGTGTAGGCTCACAACTGGGTAAAAGTGGCAAAAAAACAGCTACCTGGCTTTACCATGCAAAAGTTAGTGGAAGCTGAATGGTTCATAAGGCCAGCATCAAAATAATTTATGACCTCTAAGGAAATACATTAAAAAGCTGTACTTCTTCTGCTTTATATTAGACTACATTAGTGAGTATCACCTAAAAGTATCACCTAACACCTGAAGTGCAATGTCTGTTTCTGTTTTGTAAGCTTTTTTAACGGTTCATTACTGCTATGAGTTGTATAAATGTAAAATTAAAGTAATTGTGGCAGTAATGGCTAAAACAGTAGAACTTCATTCACCTAGTATCAATTTCACAACCCCTCTTTCCATGGGCACCTGGGCTTCAACAATCTACTGTGTCAGTATAAAGAAACTCAAGAAGCTTGTGAGACAGTGTGAACTGAAGGGATCTCTGCATGTCTCCATTTTCACAATTTATCGTGTGCTCTATCTCACACACTTGCAAACTAGTACTTTTATATTTGCTTAGCATCAGTCTGGACTCTTGAGAAGTTTTGCACAGTCTCTACATTGTTCTTCTATCCTTCCTCACACACTGAAATCCCTGTCTTGTGGTTACATCATTAAGAAAAACAAACATTAATCTAATAAATGAAGAACTACTCAGTATTACTTACACACTCTTACTACACAGTAAACTATCCCAAAGGCAAACTCTGTGAATAACCTTTGTCTTTGATTGTACTTCCACCTGCACTTTAACATTTGTGTTGCAAGAAAAGCACTTCTGTGTGGTTTACTTTAAAAACATTTTACACAACTGCAAAAAGCAGACAGAAAACTTGTGACATGTCAAACAACTGTGGCACATCTGTGTGTGGGTTATGCAGTATTTTTAAGAATAAGTGTGCTGCATGAGTTCCCAATGATGCATTAATGGCGACTCACCCTTTCTCTCCCATGCCCATGTTTGTGTGCCATGCCTAGCAGTCACTGCCTGGTCTCCAGTTTTCCAGCCTACTTCCCTGTGCCTGTGTGTCCTCTGTGTGATGGTACTAGGTGTCCCTGATGCTATTATCCCAGAACACTCCCAGGCAGAGCTGGGGGGAGGTTCTCACCTATTATTGTGATTTCTAATGGCCAACCTGGAAAGAGAGAGTGAGAGGGAGAGAGGGGCCTAGAGAGAAAGGGGAGTTTGATCCCAAATGAGCCTCTCTCTCTCTCTCTCCCTCCCTCCCTCCCTTACTCTTTCTGTCTCTATCTCTGATTCCGCCCTTGACAACCAGCTGCTAAAGTCAGTAGGTTGTATTTTATGGTGCTTAGAGAGCAAATGTGGAAATGTAAAGGCTAAGAAAAACTGGTAGGTACATCAGTGCACCAAAGATTGGTACAGACATTTTTACATACTCACACACACTGAACACATATGCTACATCTTTTACTTTCTGTCTGCATTCCTGATTTGAACTACTAAATAAGAGGGGACTGACAGGAGGAATTAAACCCTATTTCCATTAGCCTTCTGCTGCATCAATAAGCGGCCAATCCAGTCCCATCCCACAGCTAAAAATAACCTTTTGCTCTTAGAAAGCAGGCCAGGTCACAGACTTAAGCTGTGGTGTGATTCTCAGCCAGCGGTGTAAAAGGCTCAATGTGGACCTGGCACAATACGACGCTAACTACTTAGCTACACACCACTAGTGCTCCACAGCACCATCTAACTTAGAAGACTTACAGTCTAATCCACACAGGTCTTTGTACTGACTATTCACATTTGTCACAATCAACAAGTCACAGAAAGACTGGCTAAAGTATTTTACACAAAGTATAACTCAATATATTGCTCAAATCAAAAATTCAATCAGGTTTAATTCATTGTACGTCTGCAGCCACCTGTTTAGATCAACACATGCATGACGGATTACACAGTGTTGTGAAAAAAACATAGTACTGTATGTTAATCCTTCCTCCAGAACTGTGTGACCTTTAGCAGGAACTATAGTTTTTCCTTAATACCATAGACTTAAGAGAATATGAATATCAGGGTAATGCACAACCATATTTTACAAACAGACACAAAGGAATGAAACCCCAGTACCTACGATGTCAATATCATTTGGTACCCACATTTTAACATATGAAGGTAAATATTAAGAAAGAGATGATTATAGTGTTATATCTTATGAAGAATTTTTCCCCAATGTTAACATGGGTTACAGAGTGGGAGTACAAATAGAGTATTTCACTTGAATAGACTACGGCAGATTTGGAGTTTTAATAAACATTACAAATGAGCTGTTGCCAGTGTTTCTAAAAAGCGAGTTGGACTTAACAACACACTGTGACAGATTTGTTAAGTGTATTTTGTATATGTTGGTTAGTGTTTGTAGGTTAGTGAACACCTTGTGCTCACCGACTGATGTGCATACATTGAGATTTCATCGTTCTTGTTGTTCAGCTTTGTAGGAAAATGTTACAGTCCAGGTAAATGTTGGTGCAGTCTATGGGATGTTTTAAGGTCATTCATTTTCAGTATCTCCAGGTCCAATCATACCACTAGGAGTCACTGAAGTTACACATTTCCAAATCCTACTACACTGTACTACAGGGCTCTAAGTTTGACTTTTGAATCTATTTCTGGGTTATTTTAATGTTAAAGTATGTGAAGATTTTCTAATTGTTTACTGCACTGTTTTGTAATGCACCGTATGTTTCCACACCTTTATTTAAACATGCAATGGAGAAAAAAAATCTTGCATCTGACCTTCAGGAAACTGTGTTGCAATGTAAGCAGACAAATAAGATTAGATAATGAAAATAAGGTATGAATAGTTAAGAGATCCTATGCCCATGGGCATCAGATAAAAATCACGATGCATGAACACATTTAAAGTGAGCGAGTCCCATTCCCAGGGGGGCGTATTGTGTAACTGTTGGATGGATTCAAACAGCGAGGAGGCTGAGTAGTGCTGTTCTTTTACTCACCAACCCACACACTCACACACTCGTATATTCATTTTTTAATTTGTAGCACTGATTGATTTTAGTCACTGCACCTTTCTGTTGATTATGTGACATCCAGCTCTGCTTTTTCATGTGTGATCATTTCTGGCATTTTTATTAGTTTTATCCTTTTTTTCCCCATAAATTGGCATTTGGTTTTTTTTATGAAAACAGGTGGCTCACTTTAACACTGGGCTCTCACATTTATTCATAAAACAGTCCTTTGTTTTCATAAGTGCACATTCCTACCATTCAATATGTTTTCAATCAGGCTCCCTGAGGCGGCTCACAGTCCACATGTTATTGCCTCGTCAGACAGGAGGTCTGAGATAATATTCTGATGTCTGGGGGCCCTGCTGCTTAGAAAATAGATTTTTTTCTGATTATTTTGTCAATCTCTTGTGGACAGGTTAAAAAAAAAGACTCGCAAAAGCAGCTGCAATACCGATCATCCTGACTAATAAGGCCCCTAGTAAATGATACAGCCCACAGTTAGTTTTCGTTGAGAAAATCAAATGTGTTGATTCAAATCTATGTTGATTTTTAAAGCTGTAGTTGATGTTATTGTTTATCAAATATTCAAAAAGTCAGAGGTTTTCTTCTCAACATGTGGGCATAGTTCAGAGAAACAAAAAAGAAGTCTCCAGCTAACTCTCCGTGTTTATCCACTGCCTGTTGCCAGCTGCTACACACAGCGGTAGATCTGTAATGATAAGGGCAACCACCTCTAGGGAGTCTTTCAGCCTGATGATTGTTCTGTGCAGTTGTATAACAGCCAAGAAATTCAAGGCTTTTTTCTCACAGGTGCACCTAGAGCTGCTGATACATTTTTTTTATCATGATATTACTAACAAAGATGATGCCCACACGCTCCACAGATGTAAGAGTAACACTACAAACACAAGGATACATTCACACAGTATACACATGATTCATTTTTACAGATTCAATTTACACAAATCCTAAACCTTCAAAGAATTTGAAACTCTGTGAGCAGTTCATGGAGGATTGAAATTCTTCAAAGGGTAAACACTTCATTAAATACCTCATGTGTTGTTATGGTATGTTAGCCCGGGTATTTTTTCATTTTGCAGAGGTTTAAGAGCTCAGCTTGGCTTTTGGTTGGAGTCTTGGATGTTGGCATGACATGCACAATGTGATTTAAATAAACAGGAAGGCTCCATAAAGGCAGATTTTAACAATGATCCAGTCTTGATGAAAGCACGTTTGAAATTATATGTTGTTACCTCAGTAATAACATACTAAAAGCTATGATTAGACAAGTACCACACCTGAGAGCATGAAGCAAAGCTTTTCTTTGTGGCCTAACTTCTCAGATAAACTGAATATGACTATTTTAAATAGTGAAGATGATTTTTCACTGCGCAGCCTGGCTTGGGATGGAGCGATCCTTCAGTGGGATGCCTGCAACATATCATAACTGTTACGTGTAATACTGCAGCATCATATGCAAAAACAAAAAAACCCATCAAGCTCCACCACCCTCTCTGCTGTCAACTTAGAGCTGAAGCTGATGCAGATGCTGCTTTCTGACTGCATGATAAATCAGCAGAGGCAGACTGGACAGCCATGCTGTGCAGCAGTCTACTTCACTGCAGTGCAATGCGTACCACTGTCTGTGCCTGTCTACAGTTCACACCGTCTCCTGGCCTTGGCAGCAGGGGCTGATGGCGAGCATCACGTTTCTTACCTTCTTGACGGATTTCAGAGTGGGCACTGCGGTGAACGCTGCGGAGGGCATTTCACCAACGTTCATGTTCACGTCGCTGCTGTTTTTGCTGACAGTCATCACTGAATATTTTTCCGCAACGTTTTCAGTCTCTTTGACATATTTAGTGGCTTGTTTAACCTCCGCCTTGCTGTCCACAACCGAGTCGGTCATCGCATCCAGGTGATACTGATCTTGTTACTGCAGGAAAAAGAAGCCGGTTCTGAACTGAGCTCGGATAAGGGTTAGCTTTGTCTGTCGCCTTCCTACTATCTTGGTTAAGCTTCGTGGCTTAAAATGACTGAGCCGACGCTGAAGCACTTCCACTAGACGACTGCGCAGAGCAAAAAAAAAAATCCCACTTCAAGAGACACTCATCAGTTTACTGTCTTCACTACTTTCTAAAAAAGGGCGGTTCAAACACTTGTTTCGGTCCTCCAGGTCTGCTGTCATCCACAGACACATCTCCGAGGGTAGGGGGCGGTTTGTGGAGGCTGTCACCTGAACAAGTGGGCAGTGTTTAGGCGGTTATCATCCAGTTAGCGCCGGTGCAGACGAAAACAGTAACAACCGAGGCTCGTTACTCTTATAACAAAAGTGATGACATCAGATTTAGTCGCGTTACTTGTCAGTTCATGCAAGCGTCGTTAGGTGTTTCGTTTCCATGGCTGCAGAATCTGTGTTGCCCGGAGTTAAGCCTACTACTGCATCAGTACAGGTCCTCCTTCGCTATGATTGGCTAACTGTGTATCCAACGTCATAATCTGCGGCGTCTGATTGGCAGCACATGCTTGGGACAGTGTTTAACCTGCGAGGTCTCGTTTAGGGAAAATCCTTTTTATTTTATTATGCAATGTTAGAGAAAACTCTTCAAACATACATTATATAACTCCTCTACTCTTGAAGTCCAACTTTAAAATTGCGTTTGTGCATAAGAACACGTCATAAGCACACACTTACGTAACTAACAAATAGTTTTTCAATCATGTAAAACTACTTTTGATAATTTGCTGAAAGTCATTCATTCCGACTGATATAAAATTGTTATATGACCAGCGGTAGGACGTAACACATTTACTCTACTACTGTATTGGATTAGGATTTTACTACATGGAATGTTTTATTTTCCCCACTAACATGATATAATCCAGTCAGTATAAAACAAGCCTTTCCAAGTTTAAGGTTGACCTAGCTAGCAAGGTCATCTGACATTTACAATTCCTAACTGAGTATAAGTTATTAAAAAAAATAATCCAATTAATCTATAAGGTAAAAGTATTAGCTGCAGCCTTGACATGGAGGCTCAAAGGCTTCATACCATATTCATAACTTGAACAATTTTAATCAAGATAGAGGTTTATGTCACTTATAACAGGATTACTGACATTTTCACACAACACCAATAGTTAATAGTTTGTAATGATATGATTGAAATAGCTCCCATGAAGTTTTGACAGCAAACAAACTCCTGTGATATCTTGGATGAACAATGTAAAGATGGCAGTCTATACTAACCAAAACTGAGCGTAAACAAGTAACCATCAATAACCTCAAGTCATTTAATAAAATTTAATTGGCGTATATCACATGAATTCAATGTCTAACCTTTTTCGTTATTAAAAAGTGACATCGCTGATTTGCCTTTAGTGGGTAAAAAATGTATTAAAAATGATAGAGATAATTGAAGGCCTTAAAAAAAGACCTGCTGTGATCAAAACATTGGTCAGTAAATTATGGAAGCTTAGTGTGCAGTTATCTATATCATTGTTTGTACCACATTATATGACGCCACCGGAGATTTTGGTATGCATTCACTGGACACATCTTTTTGATTTAAAATCTATTATCTACAAGGAGAAAAAAAACCCACTTATATGGACTGATCGGTGAAGTAGTAATACATGTGTAATGTGATGCAACATTGAGCCATTTTCTTACAAACACTAGCTATAACTACAAATTGTATAAAATGCAAAACCAGAATTGGGCATATTATTAAGTACATCCAATACACACAAGAGAAGAAAAGAATTTCTGTACAATATCTTCAATGTCACATTTCAGTTTTTGCTCAGTGAATGTGGGGTGGACTTAAGATGCTGAGTCCATACACCACAGTACAAGGGTTGGGGGGGTGGGGACAGTCAAAATAAAGGGCATCACATCAAAGATATAGGACACCTGAACTTGAGTGCCTTTGGAGAAAAAAAACTGTACCATTTACAAAAAATAAAATAAAGCAACAAGTATCAAGTATTCACAGGTGACAAATTCTCATATTTTTAACAGATGTGGGTTTGACAGAGTATGGCTTCACAGGTGTCATGTCCTCTGTGTGAATAGCCCTGGTTACACATAACTTCATGTTTCGCAGTTGACCATACAAATCCTTACAAAACTAAAAAGCTGGTCCAGAGTGCTCGACCAGTAAAGCTGAGCATGGAAAAGTTGTCCAGTTCAGAGACGACCAGAACAGTCCACAGGCTCAGCAGCCACAAAGTCAAATCCCAGGAAGGTCAGCATAAGAGCAAAGAGATAACAGAACAAACCCAGTGGTGGAGATGTGGTGTGGTGTATGAGAGTGGGGCAGGAGGGAGTAAAAGTGGGAGAAGAAGAAGGTGCAGCAGGTGGTTTAGTTGTGATGAGTCTGAAGCAGGGTGGAGTTCACAGTCAGAAGGGATGATGTTGGCGACGCTACGAGACTCGGATCATTTGAGCCACCGTCTCATCTGGTGCCTGGGCTACGTCCTGCGTTTGGAGGACAAAGGATCAGTGCGTTCACCAGAAGGTTTTTTTTAACCTAAGTAACATATCACTTATTCCAACAAAGCTACAACTAATTTTACACAAACTACAAAAAAAACTTTTACAGAGAGTCAGACAGTTCTAGGTGCTATTTTATAATATGTTCTAAGTGAAACTTTATAACATATTAACAGGTTACAGAGTGATGATGTACAGATCATTTTACTAACACACATCTTCTCACCTGTGAAAGGGCCAAAGCGATTTCCTCCTTTTCCTTGAGTGAAAAAAAACGTCCCCCATCTCCCCGCTTACGTTGCATTGCATGTCGGTGGCGAGACTCGTGTAGGTATTTCTGCCAGAGAGAAAGTGAATGTAGCCTCCTGCATTATGAATACATTATGGATACGGCAGTGTCTTTGTACTAGTAATGTTTGAATGGTCGCTTCACCCAGTTTCAAATAACATACTTTCTTACTTCTAGTTTGTGGTCATGGAGTTAGATTTATTTTGTTATCTGACTAGAAATAGGCAAAATATGATATTTTAATGCTTTGTGCGGACCTTACCTTTAAAATATAGTCAGATGTGTTATATATTAACATTACATGTAGTCACTTCCTGTAATGTCTAAGAACTGTACTTCCAATCCCTCTGATGATTAACCCCTTGGTGAAGAAAATAATTTTATAAGTCAAACAAACCCAGATATCTCACAGGAAGTGGAATAAGGGGGAAAAAAATATGGAAAAACTTCAGTACGTGCATTTAGTGAGTAGAGAGGGAGGAGAACATCAATGTACTCAGATGTTTTTGCTCTTAGTGTAACTTGGTCTTCTTTTTTTTTTGCTAATATACCGAGATTTTTATGACATCTAGCAGCCAAAGTTCACTTAATACAATCACTAAATTGGTGACATTCTAGTTTCACTGCAAATCAATCAACACATCAACGTTCACAGTATTTGTTTACTTTACTTTGCTTGGCAATGTTTAGATGTATAGTTAAACTGTAGGACTGTGTAGTATATCATGACAAACACAACATACCCTGCGTTCTTTGGGAATCTTGCCCTCAGCCTCCAGTTTGGCCCGAGCCTGTCTTCGCTTCAGGATGCGATGGTATTGTTTAGCATTGACATATAGAGGCTCCTCCTCGAGCATCTCAGCCCCTGGCAGGGGGATACGCTGCATTGTGGAAACTCCTCCACCTCCAGGCACCATCTGATAGAAGCAGAGACACAAACAGGCACACCGTGCTTAGAACCTTGGTTGTGAAGGCCATGAAACAGAGAAAATAAAGATATACAGTGCAGATGGTTAAATTAGTAACACATTAACCACTAGGCCTTTATTCAACACTATTATGAAATATATCACAATATAGCTACCAAATGTAAAGTCCTATGTTAGAGGTTATGTTAATGTTATTGCTCATTTTGCCAGTTTTAATACAATTTACAGAAAGAATTAAGATTAATTAAGATATTATGTCACCATAATGGATTCCACTAAAAATTTAATAAATCCATTGCTACAATAAATTTCAACAGTTCCATATAGTACAGAAAAAACTGAAATAATTTGCACCAAAGCTATAATTTGATAAACAGTAACTAGATTTAAAAGCCATTTAAAAGTTCTGTGACCTCCACCACACCACACACCCTTGTGAGAGTCTAGATTTTTTTGAAAACGTAATAAGATGCTGGGTACCTCTGCACAGGGTCTTACCATGACCATTCCACCTGCATTAACCATATTGCCAGAGACGGGCAGGGTGACGGTCACAGTGCCTTGGCCGCTGTTAGTGGTGTTGGTGTTGGCACCCCCTGCCTGTACAATCTGTGCGCCTGCCAAGCTGGCAGCTGGAATCGTTATCATTCCTGCCAAAGGATTATCATCACAGTTCTCACTCAGAATGACAGCTCAACAGTGCTCCTGTTTATAAAGTCTTCAAAACACAACGCAAACACAAAAAGAAGGAGAAAATTGAGTTTACCTTGCTGCAGGACTGTACCATCTGCATTGACAGGCTGGTAGACAATGGTCTGTCCATCAGCTGTCTGTGCCACCTGTTGGCCCTGCACGCTAATCTGCTGCCCCTGTGAGGCCACAAGTAAGGAAAGAAGACATTCAGTAATCATAGTAACAATGGTTTGGTTTACTGAATTTGCTGCTCCACTGGTCAGAATTTAACACCTGGTTCTGTCCAGCAGTTATGGCTGTCTGGGGCTGCTGGATGATGATCTGCTGGGGCTGACCCTGCTGACCCTGCAGCTGGAGAGTCTGACCGCCTTGCAACTGGATCTGACCTGGCTGCACCAGCTGAATCTATATACAGACACAGTATTACTCAAAAATTGGTCTTGACAGAGTATGGGACAGACAGTCAGTTAATTCACATTGCTCCAGTGACTGCAAACACCAACTATGAAGAAAATATACTTATTACATGAAATACATAAGTCAGATAATCATACAAAAATAACTGCACTACTGCGCCCATCCTTCATATTTACCAATAATATTATTGAAAGCACAGTGTCCAAATCCAAATAATAATGTAATACCCAATACAGATCCTACCTGCTGTAGTCCCTGAGCACCAGATACAGGGACCTGCATTATGGTTTGACCCTGACCCCCCGACATGGCCTGTACCATGATTGGTTGTCCTGATGATGTGATGAGCTGCCCACCGCTCACCTGGACCATCAGAGGCTGACCCTGTACCTACAAAGATATACAGAAAGCTGTTATAAGGGCATTAACGTTAATGTTTCTCAGATCAATATCACTTACGTGTAACTTACAAGACTGCAAGCAAGTGATGCAACAGCATATCCCATCAGCGATCACAGTTCTGGGATACACAAACATGAAACCAACTGGTTCCACAGTACATGTGAAATGTATGTGCACAGTATACTCTCAAATATTTTAAGTCATGAGTTTAGCCTACACTAGCAAAATGCAGAGGTTTTGCATTCACAGAAATATTGCTGTTTCATTTGAATTTGATTTTCTTAAAAGCACATGATTAGACAAAATGCTGCCTTAAAATTAATTTGCTACTAGCATCCATAAATGAGTGAGTGACCACAATGGACAACTGAGTCTGTGGCAGCAGCAAAAATGCCAGATGGAAGGAACCAAATGCTATTGTGCAACAGTGAAAAAAATATAGCTATAAGATGAGAAGCGGCAGCTAACAATGAATAAGGATTCGTGCCAGTCCGTGCTCCACCCCAAAATATTCTTCTGCAAATATATCCATTTGACTCAAGTCTCTTTGCTTTTGTTAAAACTTGCTTTTAAAAGTGAGAGACAAACAACTCTGACACACAATAGTTTTTTGACAGCTATGAGAGCTCAAGCAAAAACCTGAGGCTGACACAAAACACACTGTGCTGAGGAACATGCAGTTCAGGCAGCTATATGACATGCTGAGGGCAGAGGGATGAACCAAACAGCACAGAGATGAGTCATGAGAAACAGCCCCAGTCGCAGCATGCAAATATAGGCTGTATCACAGGCTGTAACACTGTCATGACACTGACACAGGGCGGCGGTGACACCACTACCTGGAGTGTCTGCACCTGCTGGCCTGAGGCTGTCACCACTGGCGCCTCTGTTTGCAGCTGCACAGCCGTCACTGTGCCCTGTGTCTGCAGGTAAGGCGGGACAATGCAGTCTCAGACAAGTGATTATCAGGAAAATGGATTAGATCTGAAATCAGCTGGAGCGCTTTGTCTAAGGGTGTGTACCTGTGATCTGAACAGTAGGGTTAATTGATGGTGCAAGGGCAAATGTTTCTTTATCAAAACCAAAGTTATCTGAGTAAATTATGAGCTCACCTGCTGCTGAATCTGTCCATTGGTAGTCTGCACAACTATCTGCTCCCCAGTAGTTGTAGTGGCAGTGGTGTACTGCTCCATAGCTCGTTATCGTTACAGTCCTTTCTAAAAACAAAAGAAAAACACTTAAGAGTATTACATAACGTTACATGGCCTACAAAGAATACACTGTGAGCTATGTATTTTATATGTAGACCAGAACCTTCTAGACTATCCTGTAAAAAACAAGACTGTTTGTCTTTCCACTCATTATCTACCCAACTCACTGTTTGACATGATTTAGCTAAACACGGACACGGCTGCGGCCTCTTTTTCAAAAATATGAACTCGTATCGCTAACTTATGTTATAATGTGTCAAGTGTATTTTATAAAATTTAGATGAGATATATATCACAAATGACGTGATACAAATAGATCAACAGCTGGATATCGTTTGGTTTATATATTTTTGTGAAGGCTAACAAGGCTAACGTCGGTTAGCTAGCTTAAAAACGTGGTAAATGCTAGAAAGCTTACATGTGAAAATAGATAACACCTAATTGCTAAAACCAATCTCAAGGGTGGGTTGTTTTGTTTTTATTGTAGCTGGTGATCATTTGCTAGACAACGACTTCGGATGGGCGCACGGTGCCATTATCAACCATCCCTTTGTTTGACATTCAGTATTTCAGCTGAGTAGCTAACGTTAGCTCAGACTTGTCGACCACCATAGATCACGTTTTCTCGCAGAAGCCGACATCGAGAACAAGGACTTATTTGTAGCCCGACCAGCCTGGGACGCAGCGGTCGAAATCAAACTACCGTTTGAGTTTTTTTTACAGTTACCAGTGTTAGTAATTTGGTTGGTCCATGACAAACCAATCCGTGCTGACAACTACCAATGCCTTCAATCGGGTCTCCCTTACCGTATCTTCGCTGTCCGGTTTCCCTCTGATTGGCTCTAGTACAGCTCGCTAAAGCCCAATCAACAAAGTGAGCGGACAAAATGGCGCAAATGAAACAACAGGGCCCGGGAGGAGGTGCGCAGCTGCGTGACGCAGCAGACCGGGACAGAGCAGGGTGGGTGCAGCGTCCTGAGAGACCGACAGGTGTCGCAATTTAGCCAACTTATCATTATAAGAGGTGGTAAGTGACTAAGTACATTTACACGAGTACTGTATTTAACTGCAACTTTGAGGTAGTTATACTTCACTGCAGTATTTCCATTTTATTTTTATCCACTAAATTTAACCTTTTTGACAGCTTCAGTTATTTATTGTAATGGGAATTACTAGTATGATATAACATCATTACTGTGCATCTGAAGAAACATAGGAGCTATATTCCACACAACATTCATTATAGTTTAATACATTGTAGATTATTTGCGTATATATAAGAAGGGAAGAAAATTAAGACAGTGTTATGCTATGTGGAAAATATACATCAGCATCATGAATGTGCTTCCACCTCGTGTTATTGTTGTTTTTATTATTTAATGTTTGCGCCATTTTCTCTATTGTTCCATTTAGTGTGAATTAATGTAAACTACAAATGTACAATAGAGCTATGCCTTAATGAGAAAATAAACACGTTTCAGTTTAGTAATTACACCTCCATTCCGGTAGAGAGCGGTAATAAATCGCTTTGTGTCATGTTGCGAGTCTCATTTTTGCGGAAGTACGTCCACGCGAGTTTCACGCACTATAATAATGGTTGTCTTTAGTTTTGGTGATTTGTTGTGAAACAGCAGCTCGGACACGAGGAAATTAAGTTTCGATAAAATAATATGAGTGTGGATTATAATAAGGTTTGTTAGGAGACGTAAGCTTTTCAGACTTATGGTACCGTAATACACCGTATAAACTACACACTGCGAGAAAAAGGGGACACACTTCTTCTGAGCATGGCCCGACCTCTGCATGTCCTGTCGCTCCTCTCCAGACTTGGAGCTCTGTCTGTGGGTCCGTCAGTTTCTACTAACAGCTGTCGATTTTCCAGCAGAGGTGCGAGCAGAGTTTGGATGGGACAGAGCCATGTGCACAGGGACAGGACGTCAAACAGAGCCCCGAGATACAGCGATGAGATGTCGGATGAAGAACCTGGACTGGAGGATTTAGAGGATGTTGAAGACAAGCTCCAGACCGTGGTTGAGTAAGAGAAAGCAGGACTAATCACTGATTATTGTATGTTCAAGTACAATTACAAGTAGTTGCCTTTAAAAAGTCTACAAGTAGAATGCGTTAGTATGTACTTAAAATACAAGTGCTCCACTAAAAATATATTTATCTGGGCATTAATCCGACTGAGTCACTTATAAATAAAACTGTTAAAAAAACAACCTGAACTCAATGTCGTTGACAACATGAATGTGTAAGTGTTATTCATTTGTGTTACACAGGTGCCTTTATATTCAGGCCTTGTAAGGTTTAATTCATAAGGGGCGAAGATCTCTTTGGATCTCATTGTATTTGCTTTGTGTGGAACAAAAATATCACAGCGGTTAAAGGTGGAGCTAATTTTAGATGCTTTTTGTATTAACTGGTGGTTAATCAATAATAATACATCATAATTTATTAGGTCATTATATTTTGAGTAAAAAATCAGCATCTGCAAAGTAACCTTTAACCAAAACAAAAAAGTACAACTTTTCCCTGTGAAACATGGTGGAGTAAAAGTATCATAAAATGGAAATATTCAAGTATCTCAAAATTGCATTTAAATATAGAACTTGAGTAAATGTACTTATTTCAGTGAAGGGAGGAAGAGGCAGAGGACACTGAAATATCACATACTGAGGAGGAAGATGACTCCACCAGGAGCTCCACAGAGGAAGCTAACCTGGGATGCTATTGAACAGATCAGGTGAGGAGCTCTGTTATGTCACTGAGCTGTTGAACTGAAAAAAGTGTCCTTCATTTAAATAAAGCTCAGAATTAAAATGTTACTCCATTTTCAGATATCTGAAGCAAGAGCAACCAGAGGAGTGGACAGTAGAGCGTCTGGCTGAGGGCTTCTCTGTCACCCCTGATGTCATCCTGAGAGTCCTCAGGAGCAAGTTCCTCCCCACCCCAGGAAGAAAAGCCAAGCAGGATGATAAAGTAATGTCTGCACTGAGTCAGCAGGTGCTGCCTTCAGGTGCTGGGACAGGGAAGGACAGACTGAAGCTGCCAGGGAACCACAAACCAGTCACACTCTTATCTGGAAGTAGAGAAGATGATTTGGTCCCTGTGGCTGATCAGACTCTGATGATTCAGCAAGAAGGCTCTAGATCCCTGGCCAAGAGTCCCGCCCCGGTTACAGTTGTGCACGCCAAGTTAACAAGTAGTATTAGTGAAGGTGTCGCAGTGATGCCATCGACAAAAGAAAACATCACTGCTAATACAAATCCTACAGTGGATGAGGACAGCTGGGATGGACAGGTATTGACAGAAAAAGAACTTGAAGAGTTTTTGGAAATGGAAAAGCCCTCTCCTGTGGTGCAAGTTGGGAAAGATTTCTTTGATGCAGAGGGAAAGTTTTTGTATAGAATCTGATACAAACATGATCTGCATGTTGAGATTAGTAAACTTAATCAGTTCAGTAACTTTCCAAACAGAAAAAGTACCAACAAATAAAATAATATTCTTTACTATAGTAATATAATGTTTTTTTGTTACTTCAGTGTAGCATTTACTGATTGTTGGTCTCTGTATTTTATGCTTGTACAACTTGGGAAGATATAAATGAATATGAAATTAAATACATAACTGAATAAACCACACCGAGGGTTTGGAGCACAATGTAATCTGAAAATGTAAGTGACATTTTCAGAATTTTACAGAAGAGCTAAAACAAAATTTTCATTGATTGTAATTACTTGATTAAAAACAACATATCTGAGCAATCTATACTTTTATAGAGATTAGGCTTCACAGAATCCATATTTTAAAGAATTTTTTTTTAGCCAAAACGTCACGTACGCCTATTTCGCTCCAAACTCAATTGAAGAATTTCACTTACGCCTTTTTGTTTTCAGCCTTCATTTTAAAAAGTAACTATTACTGGGACCATATTTTTTACCATTTGATAGAGCTCATCAAGACCTTTAAAATTATGTATAAAACTTATTTTCGCCCAAGATGTCACTTACGCCCCTTGTGTTCCAAACCCTTGACACTAGCAAAAAATAAATATGTAAATGCAGAAGTAAAACCAGAAAAAATGTTGCTTTTGTGTAATAAGATGGACGACATAGATTAAACTTTTATGTTTGTACCTGATGAAGTTGCAGCCATCCTACAACCCGAATGTCTTTTGGTGACTGATTCCTTTATAAACAGTGTGAAAATGTCATCAACTGATAGGTTGTGACAAAAAACACAATATGGAGCTTTTCAGCCAGGGCTCACTTTTCTATTCTTTGTTTTGCTTTGCTGTTGGAAAAAAAGAAAAGAGATGGGCAACAAAAATAGAGGAATGTGAATTTATTGTGAAACCCAAAGAAAATTGCCTCACATATACAGAAGATTGAAACAGCAGATACAAAGATGTAACCGTGTATATTTACATTACTATTATGATGACTTATTAATTTATACAGCAGTTTTAAAGTGTAAGAAAACATGTTATCCTCACTTAATGCAATAACCCTTATTTAAGTAAGAATTTTCCAGTGTATAGCTGCTACAGAATAACCCTGTATATACTATGCTTTATTTGAGTTGACTGTTGTCACAGCCAGAATTCAGTGCTGTACTAAAACATGAGAGAATAACCAAGCTATTTCCTCTATTCCACTCTGGATATTTAAATATTATTACATGCAGGTCAATAGGAGCTCATAGGAAACAGACTTTTACTGCGGATTCATCTTAGGCAACAAGTGCAACTTAGGGGTGTCACTGACATGTTGGATGAAACTGTTTACACATTAGTTGATAGAAATCATTATCAGTAAATAGATGCTGGCCACACACTGAGAGGGCCTTGTATCATTATCTCCACACCAGGCACTTGTATAAGCACATCTAATCACATATTTACTGCACTCTGAACCTGCTAGTCACAAATAAATAAAACCTACACTGTTTAGACATTGGTTTTAATGTGGTGGACAGGTCAACATGGGCACTCTGACCAGTCTGCAGCTGCACAGACACATCATGGCCAGCATTACTTTTTTTCCCCACGCTGACCTGATCCACCAGGTGGATTTAATATTGTGACTGACTGGTGTATGCAACACAAGACAGACAAACCACTGATCAACAATTGTTCAGAAGAAGAAAAATAAACTCATTTGACTTCACATGAAGCCAAGACAGGTCTGTTCTGCCTTGACCAATCCAGTTGAGCTTCAAAATGACAGCAGTATCCAGATGATTGAAAAGAAAAAAATCTGCAGTTTACTACAAAAGATGCAGATGAGAAACTTTTATCCACCCTGGTGTTTTTGTGAATTCCCTCCACCTCAGATACCAAAAACAAAACCTTATCAGTCTCACACAGTGTTGCAGCTTCAGCAATCATGTCTGTGAACTCTTGGTACAGGCTACAGTGTTAACAGTGCTTTACAACATTTACATTTTGTGCTCCTGTGTTTCTGTCACCAAATTACATTGATGCCTTCAATTAGCTGAATGTGCTGTAAAAAATATTTGTAGGTATTTACTATCAAAATATAATAATTTCTGACACTTTGGAACCACAGTTTGTAATTTGTTACAAGTTCAAAGGTTTGTCAGTAGACATTTAGGAAAAATGTTAAACTACAAACTTTTAGCATACAAAAGACCTTTTGTTTAAGACAGTTAAAACTGCACACATTACATTTTTAAACAATTCCTGCCTTGAAACATACACGTTTTACCACTCTGTACACTGACACGTAATGTGTTTCACATCTCCATTCATGAAATGGAGCAACTGGAGACATTATTGAACAAGTTTCTGCTATCAAACCTACTGCAAAGGGAACTTTTCCGCGTCTTGTTACTATTATTAAGTATGCAGGCTTGTATTCCAAATAAAGACTACAACAAGGGGATTCATAAGTCAGTGCCAAGTAAGAAGGCAGAAAACCTAAAGTATATGTAGTTTTGGCTGACAGGGACACATATTTTGACAAATAAATACTTCATTTAAGTGAGTGATAAAGACTAAAGTGGTTTGGGAGTGTTATTAACCATCAACCAAAAGCAACCCTTTCAACACCTTCCATATCAATAGCATGTCAAAAATGGAAAAAGAAAAACAGGTTTATGTACAATTGTATAAGGAAAAAAACAGATCTTCAATGGAAGTCAGAAGTGTTTCTAAGAGCACTCCCACAAGATGGGAGAGGCAGGACCCGTAATGTAATGATGGTGGATTTATATTAGCTTTGCTTCAAAATCTTTTACTCCATCAGCAGTTCAAATTACTGCATCAGTTCTTCATTAACTGAAATAAATAACTCAAAGATTCAAGCTCAATCAACAGAATCAATAACTGAAGCACAACACTATAAGATTTCTTCATTCCTCTCAACCGTGGATCAGTCCCAGGAAGCCACCATACATTCATTTTACTTCATAGATGACAGCAGAGTGACACAGACTCTTTGTCTGGTAGCTGAGGCCAAAGTTCGCACTAGAAGGTTAAAAGAAGAAGTAGCTGGAGAGGAAAGAGTGACAGGAACAACAGCTGGCCATGGGGTCGACTGGAAACCTGTTGCTCAGTTGCAAAGCTGGTTGTGCCTGCTATTCAAGCAGGTCCTGTGCAAGAGAGAAGAGAAGAAATAGCATACCAGTGACGCCAGAACCAACACAGGTGACCTAACAGGAACCACTGTGGCTATGTTCTCACACACACACACACACACCCCTAACTCAGTTACTAAATGAAGGCCGATTCATGTTAAAGTTGTAACTTTGTAGAAATAATGTAAAACCTTAAAACATACTCTGGTTAAAAATTGCTACACTACCTAAATTCTGCTTAAAGTGTACAGATAGCTTTTGTCCTTTTCTTCTGATTCCAGCTTAGTTTCACATGACATCCAACAGGCAGCAAGCTTCAAGGATTCACTCTATTATGTCATTGGTTCCACTATAACACAGTGTTCCCGTCTTTAAATCAAACCTGGTACCCGTGATTCTTTTCTAACGCATTTTATAGAGAAAAAAGATTCACTGTACCTCATCTGAGTCGTCATGAAACTCTATCTTGCCGTTTGGAGTGTGGTTAGTCTCGAGAGGGTCGTCCATCCCCTCGCCATCATTCTCCTCAACATGCTGCTGCAGCACAGAGTACCTGTGAACCAAGAACCTGCAGGGAACATTCAAAACAGGGTCAGGCTACTTAAAACAAAAACAAAAAAAGAACATCAATTTCAGTCACAATGCAGTTTTCTGAATTTCACTAAACAGTAAATATGAGCAGAAATAAACACTAACCTGCCGCCACAGATGTATTTCTTGATAAAGACAAATCCTGCTCCAATGCTCAGCAGCATGACGACCAAGACTGCTATCACAGTAAATACAGGTTTGGAGGATCGACTCTCTATCTGTAAAATAACGAGAAAAAACAGTTAAAAAAAAAGAAAAGGATAGAAGTACAGGAACAGAAATGTAGATATTCATACAGCATGACTAACGCTATATTATATTCGAAACATTTTCAAGATGTTTTAGGAAGCAGATTACTGACCAGAAGTTCTGGGCCCACCAGGTCACTGACACACCTCTTACTGAGGTCGATCACTTCACGTTCAGGCAACTGTCCTCCCTCACATTTATCTCCAGGGATTTTCCTATAGCTGTGGACCAAGGACACAGTGGTAGTTTTATTATCACTTTGTTGACTGTGCATCATAGTTGATTAATCAGCAGAGTCTGATTCAAAGTTGTAGCCATAAGAACTTTTCAGATTTTTGTATGATTTTCTTTCCACTTCACAATTATGTGCTACTTTGAGTTGGTCTATCACATAAAATCCCAATAAAATACATTTAAGTTTGTGGTTGTGACAAAATGTGGCAAAGTTCACGGGGTATGAATAGCTGTAAAACTGTATTCATTTTCTATTATAAGTCATTTTTAGTCAGTATGTGGGCACTGAGACAACCACTATTCAACACATATTTCTTTGCATTCGTCCTCACTAAAAACATAAGACTCACTCTCACCCTCATCTGCAGTTAATTCACATCACTTGTCACTGACAAACACACCGAGGGCAATACTGTCTCTCTGCCACTCTGTCACTCTCTCTAAAAAAAATGTTGGCAATGGCATTGTACAAAATATATTTTACAATATGCTGCACTGAGCTACACAAAGTATCTGCAGAGATCTGTTTTACTTAAGAGGCTGAAGCCAACGCCTTACCCACTAGTCTGCAGTTGCTCCTCTCTGCCCTGCAGACAGAACTCCAGTACTTTGCCTTTCAGGTCCGGCTGCTCCACACACTCTGAGCTATTTTCCTGGCGGTAGTATCCAAAGTCACTGCAACAGGCAAGGTTAGAAGAAAAAAAACATACATTAACTTTTGTTACTATGGTTGAACATTTGTTTGTGTAGTGCTAGTTTTGTGTTTGAAGCCACAGGTAATTTCAATTTAAATGAAAGTCAATACAAGTTTGGTATTAAGACTCTTCCTCAGGTTCCTGTATTTTATGTTTCAAGATGAATCTATTAAAGAGAAAATATTTTTGTATTATCACCACTCACACATTTTTTATCAAAAATTATACAGTATTACAGTAATTTTAAATCATAATTAAATAAATATAACCACTGAAAGGCAACTAGCAGTACATCTACATCAGTAAGATATTTTCATCTCCACCACACAGTCTATGGTCTCCATTCAGAACAGAAGCTTAAAAGTTGTTCTTACTCAACCAAAATAAGTTTAAACAAACATTATCTAATAGTATCTAATCTAATGACAATTAGTTTTTGAGTTTAACATAAAGTCTTACCACAGAAAGTCGTCCAGGGTGCATTTACAGGGGGTTGGCTGGGTGTTGACCTGGTAATCTCGTCCATTCCAGCAAACAGAGTCTTTTCTGAGACGCAGAAACTTCTCTTTGTAGCCCAGCATGCAACCATCTTCGGGGTCACTGATGTCATCAGAGTGGGCCAACCACGGCACATAATCACCATCGTTACCTAAAAGCATCAATATTTTTGACTCGGTTAATGTATAATCACAAACAAAACACAAAATATTGACCATATATTTAAATGTACATACAATAAAATCTTTTTTAAATCATTTCACTCACAGTCTCTGGTGAGAAGATCCCTGAAGTCAATGGTGATGGAGATCCAGTACTGGCTAGGAAAGGAGTCCCTGTAGCCCCAGATACTGACATTCATGGAGCGAGCTCCCGGCTCTGATGCCAGCCCAGTAAAGTAGATGGGATCATCAGTAAAGTTGTACACACCCCAGCACTGTCCTTCATCGGTAGAAAACCTGTCAGGACATAAAAGAATTTACAAATGTCAGAAAAGCCATAAGAACCGTAAAGCAAAGCAGTAGCATATGAGAGGG
This sequence comes from Sandelia bainsii, assembly GCA_032362345.1. NCBI lineage: Eukaryota > Metazoa > Chordata > Actinopteri > Anabantiformes > Anabantidae > Sandelia > Sandelia bainsii. The sequence goes on along the minus strand of JAUMHL010000028.1, from coordinate 12,067,328 downwards.
AGTGTTATAGAAAAAGATATTCCACTGCAGTGTAAAGAAGGAACAAGACGCAGATGAAGTGTGCTATTGCTTTTATACAATTTGTAATTTAACATTGTGTATTAAGACAGAGGTATTGTGTCTGTTGTAAAGTTAGCAAAGCAAAAACAGACAACACTTATATATGGTCTGCAGTTATACTTTTCTAGTTAATGGTACTCAAAGCGCTTTTAAACTTCTTCTCATTCACCCACTCACTCACTCACACACCAATGGAAGAGCTGCCATGCAGCTGACCTGACACATCGGGGGCAACTTGGGGTTCAGTGTCTTGCCCAAGGACACTTCGACATATGACAGGACAAGCCAGGAATCGATCCACTGATCTTATGATTGTCAGACGACTGCTCTACCTCCTGAGCCACACCTGCCTACTTCCTAGTACTGATAAGAACTGTGAGGTTATTGAAAAGTAACCCAAAGTATGCAGACCAGTGAGGGTTTTAGGTTGTGTACTGGATTATTTCACTTAAGACTTAGGAAACATCTTTTAATGGTACATATAGAAAATCCTGCCTTTCGTTTTATTGTGGAGATCTTGTTTTTTTTCACAGCAGACATTTGTGTGTGACAGAAGATAAACACAGGAGTTTATAAAACAACGAACAATGGCTGGATTCCATTCAGCTGCTTCAGTTTCAGGGTCTGGTGTTGACTTACTGAGACATGAACAGAGTAATTGTTTATTTTATTATTAACTACCACTATAACTATTTTCCTGCTAATATCATATCATAGCGAGTTTATATTTCATTCAGAAGAGCCAAAGAGAAACCAGACTAATATCCTAGCATCAGCTAATACAGCTCAAACTCCTACTTTTCCCTCAGTGGTAACTCACTTGATCTGGTTGACAGGTTCATTGGGGCTGTGCTCCACAGCCACCAGCAGCCCTCCTGAGTCCAGAATAGCATAGTGATGGGGACCACTGAGTGCTTTTATCCAGGTGTACCCACCATCATCAGACACATACACATCAGGCTTCATCACTGAGATGGCATCACCAACACTCCCTGATGAAAAATACAGAAATTGTCAAATGGCAAAAAAAATGTTCTAAACAGGATACCTGTTTATCTCAATACATAAATAATGATTATCTCAAACAAAACTGAGAATTACCATGAGCTAAGATGAGTCCCACTGCGTTTGGTTCACTCAGAGGCAACAGGGGGACGTTGAGACTCATAGAAGTACTGTATGCTGCATGGATGTGGAGACTGCACTGTAGGCATGAACACAAGCAGCATTTTGTATATAGTTGTTTATAGTGCGAAAAAAAAAACATGAATGTCACATCATAAAACAAAATACAATCTGGCACTTTAACTTATAAATGCAAATAGTTTAATCAAGACTGATCAACTTATCCAGACACACCAGTTTCCTCTCTTTATTTACCTTGTCTGGGTCCTTGGCTGTAGCATCACACTTGCTGTTGGCAGGTTTTCTTAGGGGAACCCATTCCCCTCCCTGATCAAAGGATACCACCGACTGCACAGAGTTATCTGGAACATAAAGACAGTGACACTCAGAGCAACTTTTAAACACTTGGCTGATAATTTACACTGAAACAATGTGTGCAAGAAAACCTTAAGTTTAGCTAACCCAAAACTGCAATCAAGCAATTCAAGGGTCTGATACGTCGCATACTGCCCTAGTTATAAAAAGTAGACTATACAATGAGAAAAACAAAACATGCAGAGAGCAGCAGACATGAAAGAGTTAAGATTTAGTTGGTTATGTGAGATATTTCTGCTCAAATGTCAGCCAGCAGCTTCAGACAGGCAGTGCATCTAACACTGAACGGCTAATTAAATATTTACCTAACACCCTCCCTCTGGTATGAAATAGAGAAGTCATACGTGTGTGTGTGTGTTTCTAGGGGAATCTGACTATAGGCTTTTGTTGCTTTTCTTTCATTTAAGTAAGTAGAGCTACCTTCAGCCAGGACACTCGTGATGAAAACTCCCCGTAGGGAGGTGACGTTAGTGAAGTCTGTATCACCCCCCGTGGTGGTGTAAAGATGGCGCTCCAGTGACTTGGAGTACACAGTACCCCGGTCATCTGATACATAAATAGTACCAAATCCTGTGTCTGTGGAGAGAGGGAGAAACACAAAATCACACGTATTGTAGATAAAATTCAGACGCAGTGTTTCAGAGCTGGTTCTCTGAAATAATGTACAAATAATAACAGTGGATAAAGAGGTCAATTAAAACTATTTGATAGCTGAAAAACCCATTCCAAATTCACATACGATAATATGCTTTTATAAACAGCCGACACACTTCTGAGAGGGCTTTCCAAAAGATTTTTCAGCCTGACTGCAGCTATTCTATTACAAATAGAAAAAAGATCAAACACCAATGTCCAAATACGTGTGGCCACATTATAGATTAGATAGATATAGATTAAAGACAGACATTATAGATATTTTTCACTTGAGAAATTTTGACAAATCAGAGTTGGAAAAGTACATAAAATCAGCAAAAACTGAATTGCATTTAGCTGCTTAAGCTTCATGGTCCAGGTATTGTGGATGCTGAGTCATCTGAATATAACAGAGTCAGAGATGTTCATGTTATTAGTAACACCTAAGATTTTTGTATTATGACATTTCAAAATGACTTAAAAAGTCTATGTTGATTAAATAATCAAAACTGTGTTTCATGAGAGAGTCTCACATCTCAGAAGAGTAAACCTGTAATGGAACTTACAATAACAATCCAACATCATCAGAAAAAGTGTGAAATTGCTTTATGGACTGACCTCCAGGCTCGTCAACATGCATGAATACCATGTCATCATTTGCTCCAAGGATGGAGTAGAACTGCTCGTGGCCAACAGGTGGCAGCTGGGCCATGTTCCATGTCTTGCCCTGGTCCACTGACACATGGATCGTCCTCAGAGTGCCCTGCACAAAAAAGGTGAGAAGGAAAGAGGGAGAAAGAGACAAAAAACTCAATTACCTCATGGAGATTAAAATTTCAAAAACCAGGGAAAGCAAATGAAGCACAGCTGTGCATTAGTAAGCAATCAACGATGTCTCAAAAGCTACGTTATTTTGAGTTTAATAACAGTCTGCAAATATAGCCAGTTCTGAGGAAGAAATATGGAAGTAAATACCTTCCTATATTTACTGATGACTTCTCTTTTAAACCAAGCATGGACATGCAGAAGAATATGTAAATACACCAATACTACAAATAAAATGTTTCATGACACTTATGGGTTACTATTTTCCAAATCAAGTAGACAAACAGTTTCTTACAAACACCAAATATATGATTTTACTGTATTGGATCTACTCTATACTGACCTTGCCTGTCATTACAGAGGCAAAGAGGAACCTTCCACCTAGGCCAAAAGAGTAGATCTTGGTGGCGACAGTCTTGATGGTTTTACCATAGTCTGTTGTCCTCCTCAGTTCCAGCATTCCCCTATCACCTGGAAAAATATGCAATTTGGAATTTTAAATGCAACAACCTAGGTGTAACTAATAGTTGAATACAGTATATAGGAACCTGTAGGACATCTAAGTCTCTAAGTCTAATACAACAATCTTGTAATAAGCCCTGCTTTCATGAAGATAACAGTGTTTTTGTTGAAATTGTCTCATGAAGGGAGGCTTTATTACAAACACGTATTAGACTGCATTAGATACAGTCTCAGGGAAAAGTAATGGCACTGTTTGCAATTTCATGGTTTTCTGCATAAACTGGTCATGAAATATGATCTGATTTTCACCAAAGTCACAAATATAAAACAAACACAATATTTCTAAGCTGATAAAACACAAACAGTCATGATCTTTCAAGTCTTTAATGAAAAAAAACCCAGTAAACATCCAGATTGATGGTGGGGAAAATAACTAGGCTTCTGAAGTGAATAAATGTCACCTATAGTCAGGTGTCATTTAAAGATCGTAATATTCCATGTCCTACTACTGACAAATCTATATCTAGAAATATAAATAAGTTAGGTCAAAGGAGGTCTCAGGTGATGTTGCATGTGGTAATTTTTCAGGTTTTTCATGTTATGCTTTAAAGAGGAGATCACTTACTGCACGATCCATTAAGGCTGGCTGTAAAGAAGATGGTGTTTTTCCTTCCCCTGGCAGCATAGAGGCAAGTAACAAAAATTCAGATAAACAGATAAACAGACACATTTAAGACCACAAAGTCCAGGAACTCAAAGCTAAATATATGTACACTGCCTAAGTTTCTGGCAATTCTCAGTGTGCTTACATCTATAAAAAAAAACAACACATTTAGGTCTGGAAATGCTAAGGACTACAACTCCATCAAGGACGAAATCATACAGGATTATTCATCCATTCTCCATATATTCTCATTATACTGCAGGGTTTGCTTCATTGTTAAAATAAGCATCACATGAAATGGCTTATCATAAGCATACAGTCATGCCTTTCCTAGATATGCACTCTGTTTTGGATGTTTCAGAAAACTCCTGCTCTAGTTGAATGACCTATTTTCTTTTGGGCGTATTTTGGGATAGCAATAAAAGGTTGTGTTTCAGACTGCTTTGTGCATATAGTTTTCCTCAGAGACAGTGAACTTGAAACACAGCTTTAAAACTGAAACTAAAAAGAAGTTTAGAGCTGTAAGGGTTACTAGGCAACACAAACCTAGTACAATACATAAGAGGAAGTGCCTCAAAAACAAAAGAGTGCAGAAAGGGCTTGGCCTGTTGGCTGTTCTCCTGTTGCAAAGGTGCAACAACAGTAAAAGACGGAGAAAAACTCTGAGCACATTTGAATCAGGCTAATTACTTCTACTTTCATCACAAGCAGAGTACAGTTAATTGTGGAGGAAGGCCATCTTCTTCTTCTTCTTTACCTGTAATAACTAGCTGCTTGGAGAAACCTAAACTAAATTAAATGACAACTGACTAACAGATAGCACATCCCTTCTTGAAATCTTTCTTATATGCCAAACCAATAAGAATCCACTTCTCCACTACACTGAGTAAAAATATTTCACTAAGACAGAGATAACTGTTCTTATTTGGAGATAACGAATAACACTGCTGTTTCATCTCTGTCTCATCTCTTACCATTTCACCAGACACACCATGCTGTGGATCCTTCTCCAGGTGTTGCCAAGGTTTTCTGACAGCCATAGTTCATACTGAGGGTGGAAAAAAAGATTACTTAAATGATAAACTCATAAACAGTTAATCTGACATGTCACCACTGTTGACACGCATACAGAAGTAAGTGCAATAGAGCTACCCAACACCACAGCAATGTTAACACATCTACTGTGTGCAAACATAAAAAAAAAAAAGATTGACCAACAGGAGTCTTGCTATGCAATGAGGAAGTAAGATGATGGTGTTTGCTTAAGAGTTTTACAGCACGTCATGAATAAAGGTCACTCACGCCATCTTAAAATGATGACAGACTACTAATCTCAGATAGCTAAATTAAGAGCTGGAGTTATTCTCTCTGAGAAGCTAACCAACATCCAGGCTAGTTACTTCCCAGGAAACCTATGGCCCTTTAACATTCATTACTTACACTGTTGCTGAGCACCACCAGCACATTGGAATCATCAGGGTTGTATGCGATCTGCATCAGGGGGGTGAAGGGAAGGTCCTTGTGGGTAAAACTTTTTCCAAAGTCACCAGAGACAAAGATACGGGAGCCGTGACCTCCTGACACTTCACCCACCAAGATCACCTAGAAGACGGATGTCAACATTCAGGCTAATGAGATCAGGATTAGAGTGCAAAGGTTCTTTACAGTGGGAACACTGATATAATACTGCTACATCTGTAAAGACACAAAATAAAGTGTATGTAATGAAGACTTGGTTAGGACATGACTCACTTTCCCAGAGTTCTCAGGGCCAATCGCAAAGCCATATTCTGATCTGATGAAGGTGTTGTTGATGAGGTCGGTCACATCCTGGAACGACTTTCCATAGTTCTCACTAGCAAACACAGGGTTGCATCCAAATTAAATGCAAAACAAATACAAATTACATTTTAACACATGATCTAACAAGACTTACCTTCGATAGAGTTTAGACTGTCCGAATCTTAACATGAAGAAGGGCACTTGAAAAGTCGTCAAAGCCATGATGACCTGCCAAGAAAAAAAAAGGTTCAGTTTGAGGAAAGTAGAGCATTTATCATTTATTAATGTGCATGAAACCCTGACATGAGGGAACTGTGTAATCTAGGCACAGGTGTTTTGATACAGCCCACTGAGTAATCCAGCCAAGTCTGTCTTACTCATGTCACAGAAGAACGATACATAAGAGAAGGCATGCTAGATAAATGCAGAACCACGTAACACTCACCCCTGTGCCATCTCCAACCCAGGCCAGCGACACTGAGCCACTCAGGTCTTTGAAGGTATACTGAGAAAAATAGGAAAAGTCATATTCATAAATGTAAAATGCAGTAAAATAAATATTTAAAAAAACAATTGAAGAGAATGTCTAAAGAGCTTCTTGAATGATTGGTGCTATACTGTGAGAGCGACAGTCCTTTCAGCCACAAACTGGCCAAACAAATGTCCTCTTTTCATTGTATTTTTGCTTTGACGGTGCCGTGTTTCCCCTCACTATGCGTTCAAGCATAGATGACAAAATGTAAAAAGTGAAGCACCATTTATCAGAACAGAAGCATTTCAGCAAACACGAACACTATATTACATCTGAGGTCAAGAATTAGATTTTAACTTTGGTGATAATTTTGTCCACAGTAAGTCTATTTAGCAGTGTGACTCTGACAAAAATACTTTTGCTTTCACTGTCGGAGAGAGACCCGTGGCCTCTTATAAAAGTCTTCAATCCTACTGAGTGACTTGTTATTCTTTAACTGTTAGGACAAACGTGTTTAAGGCAGGTCTCTTTCAGCAGCTCCAATACCAGCGGGACATGCAGCAGCAACCTCAAGGGCTCAGGGCCGAGCCTCAACAAATTCTGTCGACTTTATGTTACTAAGTCCAAGTATTCAAAAGACAGCAATGCAAAGTTGATCACATGGCAATGAGGAGCTAAGCAAATAAGCAGCACAGGACTCTACTGAGGTCAGCGTCCTTTTTGTTTTGAGGAGACCACTGCATACATGCATGGATACTGAAGATGCATTCATTTCGGTGCTTTCTATTCTAAATTCAGTGCTAAAGCTGTGAAATGTATTACACATCTGGTCAAACCAAATGTAGCTTTCTTTTCTCTCTGGCACATAAGTGCGACTAAAAATAAAATGCTGTAGTCTGTGTTTCCTAACAGACTGCCTGCTTGCTAACTCCTTTCACCACCACACAAACAGCTTTTAATTACAAAATAACTACCACACAGCCAGTCACATGGGTCCCATGGGCCAATTTCCCTGTCAACATTAAAGCAGATCTCAGACAGGCAAAGAAAAGTGGTAACCTCAAATGTACAATACAGCTGCATAGAAGAATAATATATGGGTCACATCCATTTATAGAGGATTTGAGAGGTAAAACCGGTCCAGTGGAGCCTGCTTAGGTCTTAAAGCATGAGGAAAACGGGCGTTGTTACATGATCACTACACTGTACTTCACTGCACCAGATATTAGATAAAACATCATTTTGGTCATTTTGAAAAATAAGTCATTGAAGGCTATAGTGTTTTAATTATGATTTACAAGAGGCTCAGAGCTTCCAGTTGAATAAAAACAACCCCCCGGGATTGTCAGTACACGGAGCAGCTCATTAGGCCTGTTCGTGCACCTGGTTAGCACCTGCACAGCATCTTCTTCTCTCTCTGCTCGTGTAATTGTCAGACGTGCTAAGTGTAACAGGACCTTGGTTGGTAACTTACACTGTGGGTGTTGTCTGCTAACTTGGTGACATGTCCTTCCACAGCTTTGCAGGAGTCGCCCTGCTCGGTGCTTCTCCGTTTAATCTGGTGATTTCGCGATGGAGCCAGCCATGCGGGCAGAGATCTCTTCACGATTTTCGCAGCTTTCTCTTGAATGTTTAAACGCTTCACAAAAACAGACTGTCCGACGGGTTTGGATCCCTGATTAGAATCAAAACCGACTGTGAATGTAGAAACGGATAACAGCAGGATACAGTGCAGAAGCAGTCCCATCCTCGTGGCTGGTGTCACCTGCAACAAAAATAAAGGAAAGAAAGAAAAAAAACACCCCAAACGAGTCTTTGTTATATCCTAGTCTTGCCTAGAAATTGAAGGTCGCTACAGCTCTGCCGTGGATGACATCAACACAACAGTAGTCATCCTGGCAGCGACGAGCCGGGCTCTGAAAACACGGAGCAGCCTAAAAGCTCCGACTATTTCCCCGCGTAGCAGCGAAAAAGCATCAAGAACAATCGCAATTTTACAAATTATCCAAGGTGTCTGACACCAGTTATTAGCGTAGCAACTCCTCAGTCAACATGATACACTGTAGCGATGAAGAGGACTGTTTCTACGGGTCGTAAAGCGCTATGCAAAGAAGGGGCGCTTTGATTGGCTGCTCTTCTGTTGTGCTCCACCTTTCTGCTTTTCTGATTGGCTCAATTCTGAAAAGGCTGCACTAAAAGAGAGGACTAGAGAGGAGTAGAGTAAAATAAGCTGTCAATACTTGACAAGGTAGGTTGAGCAATAGTATCGTTTAACTTCAGCCATAACTTATTTTAAAGCAAAAATACATTTTTGTTACTTTTGGCTGTATTTTGGTGGAAATGACAGTGAAATTTTTGCTTTAGTCATGCTTTATAATCAATTACAAAAACTAATGCAGAAACGATAGGTTTTAGTGAGCTGTTTATTTTATTCAGCTTATACTTTATTGTGCATGAGAGCACACAGTTCACGTCACAATGTAAACAAGAGACATGTTATATGTACACAAATCAGAAACAAGAAATGTCCAAGCCTATGTACTGTGAATTTAGGGTTTTATTTAGGCCTATTATTATTTATTAAGTATCGAGTGCAATTTTTACTTATTTCTATTTCCTACTACATACTTTAACTTTGCTACATTTCAGAAGTACAGTATATTGTAGCCTACATTTTACTCCAGTACATATATTTGTTAATGTTTGTGACTTTACAGATTCAGATTAATAATACAAAGTAAATTAAAATTTTTACTAATCCCTGATGGGATACCCAATTTAAGTAATTCAAAGTGATCATCATTATCACCAAAACAGATAAAGTAGTTATATTTAGTTTCACTCTTTCCAGCACCAATATTAAAGTGAACAATATAAGTTAATGCATTTAATTCAGTAGTAGACATTAATATGAAATGTACTGGCCTACACAATATTTTTACTTTTGGAACTTCAAGTATAGTTTGGTGCAAACACTTTTTCTTTTGCATGCATGTTTCATACTATGTATATACTATACTAATATTATGGTATTCCTACCTAAGTAAAAGGTCAGAGTACTGAATACTGAATGTACAAGATTTGTGCAATCTTATAGTGTGACATGTGTGATGTATTAAATAAAACAGTCATTTCTTCACATGCGCACCCACAGTTTACTTGATCAGGGATTAAACTTCTGGTTCTGGTGTGATGTTGAGAGGCTCAAACAAGAGATTAAGCTGCGCTGAATCGGAGTAATCTCTTCACCAGTGGGATGTCCTACAATCAATGAATTGAAATCCTGTATGCACAGAGCATTTAAAATGCTCGTTTTATGCAAATATGCCAGACAATTGAAGGAAAAAAACGAACAATGTAATGAAATGTGTTGTAGTAAATGTTTTTTTTAATGGCAGATGGGGAAAAACTGTATTACACAGACAATTATTACAGTTGACAGAACACAGTATTTATTTCTCTGTACTTCAGTGAAAGTTCTCAGTCCCAGTAATTTTGAGATAGCTGAGGTGTGTGTGCTTATTTACTCATTATATTTGAGAGAAACAGGGTTAAACATCATATGATCTTTATTTCAATAAATTAATTTGAGCTGATGTTTTTGTACAATCTGCTACATTCTTAAGTATCGTACTGTATTACTGATTGAATCTGTGCATGTGATGAGACAGTTGGACAAACACATGACTGCTTGTCATGTGTTGCAGGAAAGAAAATCCTATACACACAGCCACACGGGGCCAGCCTGAACATATTCAAACTACAGAGCACAAACTCAGATGCAAGTAAAATGTTTTAGGCTTTTATTATGGTGTGCCAGGTGGTCTCGTCATGGGCAGGAGGGGGTTGTTGCTTGGTCAAACCAGCAGGTTGACTGAAACTGTAAAAGATATAAACATCTTACCAGATAGTCATGCTAGTCAGGCAGAGTATTTGATTAGGCTCTAGTTCAGCCCTTGGTGTGGCAGAGCCTGTGTGACAGGTTTGTAACACTGCAACAATAAATAAGGTGTCATCTTATCCCAGCCCAAAATAAAAAAAGCTGTTGAACAGATTTCAATGGTTTCAAATACCTGAAATCTTGACCTTCAATTAACATTTCCCACAACTAGCTCCAGTGTGCCTTGGAGCATTAGAAATATCGTTTTTTGTGTATTACTTTTGCTTGGGTGTTTCTTGATTCCCAGATCCACTTAGAAAGCCAAACAATCTGACCTGTTGAGCAACATTCCTCCACAAAGGAACTGTACAATGGTGTTGCAGCCCCTCCCCCATGGCCACCCAGTCAACTACTAAAAGGTGGAGAACAAAGCCACTCTTATTCCTTTGAGATGTGCTCTAGGATGAGAGCTGGGCCTTTCTACAAGGGACCCAAATGACTGTACTGTATGGTGTACTGAGAATAGATGAAGGGATGGAACAAGGTGTACCTAAATTACTCTGTTCACCAAGACCAGAAACAAGAATTCCCTTTGACCCAAACAGGGGGAATTACATGGTCAGTCTGAATGTGAATGGGTTCAGTCTAAACTGATGAGAATAATGGAAAATATGTTCCTTGCTGTAGTTAAAAAAGAGTTTAATAATTCTCATGTATGTGGAAAAGGCGACATCTAGTGAAAAGTAATTACCATTACTGTGCATTCACTGTAAATTCTAATTAGTTAACCCTACGTCTGCGAGTCTACAGTATATCTGGTCGTTTCTGACTAATTTTGTTTTTTCCTTGATATTTCACCTTGCAAAAACTTTCCATGCCAGTGTCTGGTTATCATTTTTTCAGCACAACCTCAGATATGTGAATTTGCTGTAATTTTATTAATTAATTTTAATTTTGACATACTGTATCAACACACTGGACCCATAAAACTATACCTAATAAAATATATTGCAACACAAGCAAAAATTAAACTATGTACACCTCTTTTAGAACACTATTCAGGCACCAAAACAGTGACACAGACTGAGGGAAAACTCAATAACAATAAAACAGACTTTACTCTTCCATTGTGCAGTACTATTATTTGGCCACTTTTATTTTGTCCTAACAAAAGCTTATTTAGTGGAGTACATTTACAGTTGAGTTTGAATAACTTCATATTTTACTATAGATGTACTCCTGATACCTGAGTTATGTTTATTTTATTTTATTAGCCATCAAGTTTGCGTGTTAAAATCATGCAAACCTCACAGAAATCCAATAACCATAACTTGTAATTTAAGTGTTATAAATAGCTGCTAAACATGACTTTCCATTTCCTTCACATTTCCTTTAGTCATGGTCTCACAAACACACCCCCAAACTACAACAGTGTAAAATTAAAGTAACTTCTAATGAAATATTTTACTGGCAGTGGTGCACTGTGCAAATTTTTTGTCCTCCCTCCCTCACTGACAAATCCCAGCAGTGGTACAAGAGCAGGTGGAGATAGAAAGGTCAATGTTCTTGGCTTTTCAACTACGCGGAAGCACCAGATCCTAATTGTACCAGTGCACCTGATATTAGCTTGGACGTTTTCTACTTTTCTAGATAAGGCACAGTGGCACTAATGCCTCCCACTGGTTTAGCAATGCAATTGCTTCCTTTGTTGCTACTGTACTCAATTGTTTCCAGTTAGCTTCACTCAAAACAAAGAGTTTTTTTCACCCTGCAATTAACTCTAACTTGATAAAAACTAATAAGAAGTACATATTTTTGCTAACGCAGTAAAGGTAACTAATTTATGTATGAATTATAATTTACAGTGTTCACTTCCACCTGATTTTAGTGTTATCAAGCCATTGGGACGTTTTGCTGCACTTGTTGAATATTTACATGCTCCTCACATTTTATTCCAACTTTCCTAGCATGAACGTCAGTTGAATTGTCTCATGTTATCTTTAAATCATATAGAGTTTGTCAGACTTGGATAAATTAATTCTCCTACTGACTTGTAAATGTCAACTAGTTTAACCAATAGTTAGTTCAACAATATTAAGTTTTTAGTATCTTAGTTTTTATAGCTATAAAATGTACATCAAGAGCTCAGGTTAAGGTTTGCAGTGGCTAATAATGACAATAAATTAAGAATGTTCATTACCTTTTACAGATTAAACGTTTTACAGACTTTTTGAAAAAGGGCAAAATTAGAGTCAGCATATTAAGTAATAAATTCACCAGCATCATTCCAAACGTTATGATAAGAAAGATGAATCCATGCCTCCAGGACACTTCACAAAACTAATATCTAGAGGTGGTAATTTATTAAGTACATTTAGAAAAGTACTGTACTTCAGTACCCCTCCTTGAACCGCCACCTTATCGTGGTGGAGGGGTTTGCGTGTCCCAGTGATCCTAGGAGCTCTGTTGTCGG